>CM029537.1:2548964-2933964 GCA_017141395.1 Laodelphax striatellus
CTATCTCAAGTCATTGGAGAGAACAGATTTATAAGCTCTGTAAGAGCTTATAAGGGCCCTAAGGTCTTATAAGAGCTTATAAGATCTCTCAAACTCAAACTCAAATAATCTTTATTCACAAAAATAAGTAAATACAACAGCAGAGATACATAATTATATACATAGTGAATATCTCCCACAAAGACATTAGTCTGGGTGTTGGGAATGATTTTTTTATGCAGAGTAAAACAATCGCCCTAAAAATACATTTACTCTAACAAGTATTTTAATTGTGTTACTGAACCAACAGTCTGTTAAATATTATCAATTTTTGGAAAAATAAGCAACTTACCAATACAATTGATGAGAGGAAAAGTAGGTTAAACATGTCGAAAACGTCTTCTACAATAATTCAACCTGAAGAATAAATAGCAGGAGCTAACAAATGATAGAAGCCTATCTACTTGATAAACGAGTGATGTAGTGATATATCACCTACCTAATTCATACACTGGAATGATAAGGATTTGAATTTAACCGCATTTTATATTGATCTATGGATTGTTTTGAGATAGAACGAATGTGGATACTTCATTAAGTTTCCACTTGCATCAATACCAATCAATAATTGATTGTCATCACTGATTTTCAGCATTATAATCTCCAATCGAAACAATCAAAAATTGATTTTTACCGCTGATTTCCCGTATTCAAATCTGGTTGAGCGTCAACTGAATATTTGATTGACAATCAACTTCTTGTATTGAAGTAAAACAAAACGCGCAATAGATTTATATCAACAAAAAACATGAGCTGGATATTTTTAGACAAGATAGGATGGAAATTCAAGTTTTACAAACTCTCAATGTGAAAATGAAAATATGATGTTTTTTTACTAAAATTGAAATTGAAGGAGTTCATCCCTTCAGCCAATAAATTCAAGTTCAAAAGAAATTAAATTACATTAAAAAAACGTTTGGTGCATTTCTTTCTACTGTGCTTCCACTACTGCGAGATTTGATGTAAAATCTAGAGGAAACTCACACTGATACCAGTCTTTTGCAATGATATTGTATTCCCAAACGATACAGGATACAGTAGGCTACTGAGCAAACAGCGCTTTGCGCTGCACGGGGTAAACTCGTAATAATATATAACTCATTCTCAATTATAATTCTACTAATCCTTATTATAATATTATTCTCTCTCTATCTGATCCGGGCACGGCCCACACTGGTGTGGAAGGAGCCTTATGTACGGTAATAATATTGTTTATTGAATCAGAATGTAATAGCTACTTGCTGTAAACTTATACCGGTACGGTAATAATTTTATGTTATAAGAATAATAAGAGCTTTCACTCCTCAAATATCAGAAATTAAGTGTTGGCAAAAAGTTGACTAGATTGTCTGTTGAGAAATTGACTGTACATGACAGCATTATTAACGCACTATTAGATTAGAAACATATTTCTAACGTTTCCAATACTGGAGTTTTTTATTCATCAGAGTTTCTTCTAACACTCTTGACATTTTGCACTATCATAGAATTTAATTCTTATTTGATAAGAAGAAATATTACTGCATAGAATAATATTATTACAGCCTTAGCAATTTGTGAATGAACTTCAAGTAGTTTGTGGTTGATAAGACGTCAGTTTGAATTTGCCGCCACAAGTAGTGGTTTATTTTCATTATTAATATTGTGAAATAAGAAATCTCGGTCGAGATAATTAAAACCCTATTCATCTCTAAAAAAATATTAAACAAGAATTTTTCTATTAAAATCTGAATTTTGAAATATTTTTCAAATAAATTCTTGAGATTCTCGTCTAGAAAGGTTAACAGCTGTTGATCGAAATTCAAAAGCTTCTCTTTCCTTTATACGTGAACATGGCTACTAGAATTTTGAGGAGAGTCGTAAGTAATTTCTTAATTTTATATTCGTTATCATTAGAAAATAATCTCTATATTACATTATAAATTATCCTTAAAATTAAATTATCAAACTACAACGTAATCTCAGTTTTTGTTCCATTAATATGTCTTTGTGAAGGTGTCCCCTACACGGACGATTTGTTAGGTTAAGGTAACCTATTTTTAGCTATTTCCAGTACTGTACTGAGTTCTCCGTTGTATATAGTAATAATAATACTATAATATTATACTGTACAAGTTATAAATTAAAAATACCATTACGAAATCAAAAACTCAATTACAATCAAGTCCGTGTTTCTTATTTTTCCAATCTAGGCTACTTAAAATTTTTCTGAGGCTACATCGTTTCAAATAAGTTTCTTTTGACACTCTTGATATTATGAACTATTATCGAATTCAATTATTCAAATTAAAGTTTCCATAATATTGGCAATTGTTGTAGATCAATAATTTTGAACCGTTTATTACTGTAACGTATCTATAATCTAAGTAATTGTATACGTTCATCTTCATTGGGCTTCTGATTGCAACATTATTTAGCACTTATTTAGTTGCAGGACTTTTGGTTTTTCACAGAAATTTTTTTCTTGTTACATGTAGATACATTAGTAGAACAACAATGAGCAGTAATTTTGATTGGGAAGGCCCTAATTCATGGTGCAATTGCAATAATTACCTAGAATGATGAATTTAGTCCAAGTTACTTCGCTTATCGGTTATCTTACGGTACCTAATCTGTTAACTAACCTAACATACGTCTAAGATAGCATTAACATTTGAAATACCGTGATTACTATTTACAAAACCTGTAAATTGCCTCATTTCGTATGACCCACAATCCGAAAACCTATTCTTGTAGTTAAATCACATTGTACGTCCTCAAGTCGTAATATCTATAGTTTAAGGCCATTTTTCTCTCTTTAGTTTCTGTTATGAGTCACCACTCAGGGACTCTTCAGAAGCAGCAACACTTCTAAACAGTGGTTTTCAACCTTTTTATGTTCACATACCACCTAGGCCTATTACTTTCTCAATGTCTTGACGTAGACCCTTAACATGTAGAAATGTGAATTCCGAAGCTTACACTACCACGCTTTCATCTCTAGAGGGAAGGGTACTTTCCTTTTGGACGTCACGTCTAGGCTACTCATTTAGAGATATCGATAATCTATAAATAAAACTTCAAAACTAATCAGACATATTTATGCCCGGTTTTTCAGTCGCTCAATAGACAGTTTATGGATCCAATAGCACTATTGAATCAATAACAATGTGTTTTCAAATGCAAAAAAAAAGTTATTGATTCCATAAGTTTATTGAACGACTGAAAAACCGGGCATTAGATTGTCAGAGTGGGTGAAAAGTATGAGAACGGCTTGATATCTCATAACACAAAGTTAATTTGATGGTAGGGGTGATTGAGGATCCTACTCAAATCAAAAATACTACTTTACAGTGCCTTTTTCAAATTTAATCTGCCATCTTGGATTTGTCATCATTTTTCATTTGGTGCAGTTCGTTTTCTAAATTATAAAGCGGCTTATAGACGGGGAAATTAGAGACGTAAAGTTACTGGTGGCCAGTACTTGCCTCTTCAACTTACCGCTTACTTTCCTTGTCTAAAGGAGTACTTCCCACTGCAGCGGAAAGTAATCACTGGCGGCCAGTAAAAACAACCCTGTTTAATATTTGCCACTTCACGGAAAGTAGCGGGTTACCAGTACTGGCCGCCAGTAACTCTCCGTCTCTAATTTCCCCATTTATAAGCTGCTTAAGGTATCAAAAATGTTCATGATTTAAAAAAATTTGAAACCATGTTTCAAGACCGAAATAGATAGTAAGATAGCTGCAATGGAATATTATTCAAACATGCAATCTTCATCAAGCCACATTGTTCAAGACTGCTTCTTGATTGTTTCTTAACATTTGTTTCAATAACTAATCTAACGCTTGCTATGGTAGAATGGTACTCGCGAATAAAACGTATTGCTATGTTACTCGAGATCTTATAAAAAAATACATTTGTATAGAAACATTTTTCAAGGATATTAAAATACTATAAAACGTTCGTTGAATATGTTTTTTAAATTAGTTTATAACATTATAAGAATGTTTTTGTTTCACTTGTGTGTAGAAAAAAAGAATGGCAATAAATAGAAAAATTGATATATTTGGGACCGTATTCAAGAACGTTCCTTCCTTAAGATCCTGCACTACAGGAATCAGGAAGTTTTTATTGAGCAGGCCCTGGTACCAAAGCTAGCTAATATTGTTTAATATCAATTTTATTCTTGATTTATTATCATTTCATTTTGATTTTCTAACATTTTTAAAACTATTCTTTCCTTTTTCCATCCATCACGCCCTTCTTCTATTTTTTTTTTTAAATTTTCATTAAATTCCTTCCATTAAACTAAACTTCAATTTAAAATAATAATTGAAATGAAACTTCAATTTATTGATTAAATGGTACCCACCCTAGGCATGGACTGTTATACTGCAGTCAACTTTGTTATGCATGTTTAGAGTGTATCTAACAGGTCAGCTGTTGAATTCAAAGTTTATTTATTCAACTTATCTCACAGACATGAAGTCCATTATAAGCTTTATTGACATTTTTAGTACCGTTATTAATAGATTCTTATCGATAAGGCTAGGCGTACACCGGTTAGTCAAGACAAGACAAGACGAGATTAGTAATGTTTAGTCACAGTAATTCACATAGTTGCTTATGAAGCAGTACACACCGATGCAAGACTAATTCATAAGCAACTATGTGAAGTTTTGTGACTAAACGTGACTAATATCGCCTTGTCTTGTCTTGACTAACCGGTGTACGCCTAGCCTAAACGTTCATTAAAGCAGAATCAATCAAACATTATTTAAAAACGATTAAGAATAATTTGAATAATAGTTTTCTTCAAAGTCGAGTTTTTGAAAGCAGGCAGGCTGTAAATACTTTTAAATGTTTTACTGTATATTTTCCATTCAAACGTTTCAGAAACAAAAAGCACTTGAAAATGAGTGTTCCGCTGTAAGCTTTATAGATAAGATTTCTTTGAGAAGTTAGCCGAGAAAGGCAGTTGAAAATTATCACTTCGACATAGACTTGCTAAATACTTGTCAAATGTGAATGAATACTAATCCATCAGAATCTTAATTCAACTAAAGTTTACTGTCTCCTGTCTCAATGTCTTCAAATCTACTTTATTATTCTTGTAATTATAATAATGATGAATTTTATAATGATTATAAAATTTTAGGACCAAGAGGGACCGAGATCGTTAACAGACTACAGAAAACAGCCACAGTTGAAGAATATTCCTACCACAGATAACATATACAGTATATATATATAGATAACATATACATATAGAGTATAGTTACTCTATGATTCCTACATTGAGAATAACAGGAAAAGATGCCTTTAAATTCATGGGCACATAATGACCACATTCATTAGAAAAATTGTGAATTACTAGGACATCCCTGGTCGCACAATAGGCCTACTAATACTTATAATAATTATAGTGTGATTAATATTTCTAGGGGTCTCGGGTGTAGGGGGATTTTAATAATCTATTGTAGAATAGAATAGAATAGAATAGCTGCCTTTATTTGTTACCTGGGAGGGCGAAGTTAGGGCGCAAGAGTGTTTCAGAAGTAGTGTCAAACATTTTAGGGTATTGTTCCTGGGTGATAGGAGACTCATAATGTCGTATTTGAAGTGTCCAAAACTCAGCGGTTATCCTTGAAGCTGCCATTTCGTTTTTTTCACATAGAAATTTTTATCTCAAGAACGAAATGTTGTATTGATCTAAAATTTGGCATGAATATTATAATATAAAGACTCAACTTTAAAAAATGAAATAAAAATTTTGGATGTAAATTTTCAAAATGGCGGCCATTTTAAATTTTTATGGCAAATTTCACGAAAACTAATTTCAATGTAAAATTAAATTTGGAAAAAAGTTATTCTTGTACATTTTCTGTAATGTGAACGGTTTTCATGAAATTTGCCATCAAAAATTAAAAATGGCCGCCATTTTGAAAATTTACATTGAAAATTTTTTTCCCATTTTTTAAAGTTGAGTCTTTATAGCATAAATATTCATGCCAAATTTCAGATCAATACAACATTTCGTTCTTGAGATAAAAATTCCTATGTGAAAAAAACAAAATGGCAGCTATAAGGATAACCGCTGAGTTTTGGACACTTCAAATACGACATTTGTAGTCTCCTATCATCCAGGAACAATACCCTTAAATGTTCGACACTACTTCTGAAACACCCTGTATTAAAAACCTTTTGGTGCATTCCTTTCTACTGTGCTTCCACCACTGCGTGATTTGATGTGAAATCTTGTTGAAGCTTACACTGATACAAGTCTGTTGCAATGATACTGTATTCCCAAACGATACAGTACTGAGCAAGCAAGCGGCGCTAAGCGCTGCACGGGGTAAACTCGTTCAATTTTAATCTTAGAATTATAAATTAATAACAAGCTGTCCCGGCGAACTTCGTATCACCCCCCCCCCCCACAAATGTCCCCCCTCAAAAAATGTCATCCCCCCCAATATCCCCCCCACATATCCCTCTTAATGTCAACCCCCTCTTTCCCATCAAATGTCACCCCCCTCTTCCCACCAATTATTTTTTTTTAATTTCTTCTATTTTGTATTTTTTTCATATATATTTATTCCTTTTATTATTTTTTTTATTTCAGTCTTCAATTTTATTATTTGAAACAATAAAACACGTATGATACGAACGATAACTCATTCTTAATTGATGATTCTAGCGTAACAAATAATTAGAGTAGAAAACCTAGTACAAAAAGAAATGGTTCGGATCGGGAATTGAACCCGCAACCTCTTGTTTACTACGCAGACGCACTATGCACTGCGCTACTGAGGCTTAAGATCTGTGAGCAGATTTTCTGAACTCAAATACACATCATCTTTCCGTTCTACGGTAGCCGGCAAGTTTGAACATAGGTCTGTGAAATGTTTGATAGGCTAGGTCATTAATTTACTAATCATTTATCAATTATAAAGGTATTTTCTTATATCTTAATACATATTATGTTAACCAGTGCTGTAACAATTCAAACTAATCCAAAATCATCTAAATCGGTTCAGCCGTTCTCGAGTTATAAGCGAGCGTACAGACACCAACTCTCTTTTATTAATATAGATAGATATTGATTAGTTTTCTATCTTTGTATCCAAATCTGTTTTTGTTTTCAGTTTTCAACTCCAGCAAGGTGCTACAGCAGTCAGCCTATCAAATGTACGTTAATTCCCGGTGATGGCATTGGGCCTGAAATATCAGCCGCTGTCCAGAAGATATTCGCTGCAGCTCAGGCAAGTTTACAAGGAAATAGATCAGAACAATGGAATTAGAATTCACCGGCGTACACCGGTTAGTCAAGACAAGACAAGACGAGATTAGTCACGTTTAGCTACAGTACTTCACACAGTTGCTTATGAAGCAACACACACCGATTAGTCATTGCATCGGTGTGTGCTGCTTCATAAGCAGCTATGTGAATTACTGTGACTAAACACAGTAATGTCGTCTTGTCTTGTCTTGACTAACCGGTGATTTCCCTGATTATTTGTGCAGTGGATGCTATTCAATCTATCTATATATCTTTCTTCACTCAAAGCCTTATTTCTAGTTAACTAATACTAAGTAGCATCGCCAAATTAGAAGAGTTGTTAGTGTTTTCTTGCTAGCAATTTTGAAACTTTGGTAAATTGAAAAGACTGGTGGATGGATTCTATGATGTTTTCACAGAATCTCTGAATATGTCTTGACAGAACTGATTTTAATAATCGGGTTGTATTTAAGAATGTTGCTTATGTAAGATCTTTTTCCTAAGATAATGATCATCTCACGCTAAATAGATAAATTAGCTGAAGTAATTTCAGTAATTGTGTTAATTTCTATGAATTTTTTTTCTTGATGTAATATGGTTTTTTTACATTTTTATAGTCAATTTTATTAATGTAGCCTATTCTTAGGTTTTAGTTTTGAAGAAGTAAATAAATTTATTATTATTATTATTATTTATTTTCCTTTGTGAAGGATTTGCTTGACCACCTTTCCCCTGGGCTCCGATCCCCAAGGGAGGATGACAAGCGAGCTTTCCAGCATAACTGCTCCACATATCCATGTGGTGAGCAATCACACTGGGTCCGAGACCAATAAATCATTCATTCTGAGTAGACGGAGTGACCCAAGTATGACCGCCTTCTGCATCCTACCTGCAAGTGAAATTGCAGCCTTCTCACAGACAGGAATTGTTTTTAAATTTGAAAGCAGCGATGGTCTAATACCGCCCAGCACTCCTATTATCAGCACCACCATTCTTACAGAGTAGCCTGGATTCAGCCTGCGAAGCTCTATCAGTAGGTCTTGATATTTGGTCCGTTTTTCCTCCTCTTTAGCTGCAATGTTGCCTTCAGCAGGTGCTGAGAATTCTATTACAAATATTGTCTTAGCAACGATATCTAGGAGGACAATGTCAGGCTTAGTAGCTGTCAGAAGCCTGGTGGTGGAGAATGAATAGTTCCAGTAAATACGACACTTTTCATTCTCCACAACGGACTCAATTTCCCCTGGAGCGTATGGCAGCACTGGCGATCTGTCAATACCGTATGAGTGCCTTAGGTGATAGTATAGCACTCGCAGGGCAGCATTATGCCTGTGGATGTAACCTGCAGCTGCATGCACAGAGCATGATGCTAAAATGTGCATCAGTGTTTCAGGTGCCCTGTGACACACACGGCAGCCAACATCAGGAACATCCAAATGCAATACCCTGCTACGGTAGGCCAGGGTGTTGATTACGCCATCTTGACATGCCAGTATGAACCCCTCAGTCTCAGACTTCAGACCGGCAGAGCGCAAGAAGGCAAAAGTCAACTCCTTGGACAGCCCTAACTCTTCAACATGCCTGTAAAATACACCATGCATGGGCTTGTCCATATGCTGTTGGAGAAGCTGCTTACCCTCTGCCACTCTAATTTGAGCTTTACGGGGAGAACTTGCAATGGCTCCCAAGGCCTCAAAGTCCAGACTAAGGTGCTCTGCTGCATTTTGTGCTGCTTTATACAAAAATGCTCCCACTCCAGCAACTTCATGAGTGTTGACCAATTGCAATAGGGGATCAGAGCTTTCTCTTACATGCCAAGCCAAACCCAGAACCACTCTGTCATGAAGGCACACCAAGCCAAGGAGACCTCTTCCACCCATATGTCTTGGCAGGTAGACTCTTGGTACAGAGGAGCGGGGGTGCAAACTTTTTTCCATATGCATCCTCTTCCTGGTGTCTCTGTCTAGGTCCTGCAGCTCATTCACATTCCACCTTATCACTCCAAATGAGTATGTGAGAATTGGTATGGCCAGCATATTTGTGGCGGCTACTTTATTCTTAGCTGAAAGCTCAGTTTGCCATATTAGCCTGACCACTCTTTTATACTCACTGGAGAGAGCTGTTTTGATGTTTTTGGCATCCTGAATCTGGCTCTGTTCAATACCAAGATACCGATAAGTCTCTCCAGCACTAATGGCCTTCATGATGCTGCCATCAATGAGCTGCATTTCCTCATCTTCACCAGTCATTCGCCCTCTCTGGAGATGGAGCACTGCACACTTGTCTAATCCAAAAGACATGCCAACATCTTTGGAGTACCTCTGCACCACACCAATTGCCAGCTTGAGATCGGTTTTGCTAGCTGCATATACCTTCAAATCATCCATATAGAAAATATGGGTGATTTTATGGACTCTCTCACCTGGTGGGCCACAGTTGTACCCCTTTGTCTGTCTTAGTGCCACAGATAGAGGTAGCAATGAGATGCAAAACAGAAGAGGGCTAAGGGAATCACCCTGAAACACTCCTCTTCTATATGTCACCAAACTGGTAGACACCATTTTCCTCTGAACTGTCAATCTGAAACGGGTCTTCCAGAGTGGGAACAGATCCTTCAGACATCTCACTATATCAGGAGACACAGGAAGACATTCCAGTATATGCACCAACAGTTGGTGGGAGGTGCTGTCAAATGCCTTCCTGTAATCAATCCAGGCCATGGAAAGGTTGCGTTTGTACTGGGCAGAGTCCTGAGTGACACACCGATCTATCAGAAGACTTTCCTTACATCCCGCCATGCCTCGTTTGCTACCCCTCTGCTCATAAACCTGCTGCCAAACTGGTTGAATGCTCTCCAATATTCTATCACTTATGATCTTGGTGAAGATCTTGTAGCAGACATTCAAGCAGGTTATGGGCCTGTAGTTCTTTGGATCAGACAAGTCTCCCTTCTTTGGGATTAGGAATGTGTGACCCTCCACAAGCCAGCCAGGGATTGGCTGGTAGCCTTTCAGGAAATGTGTAAAAATTCTTGCCAGATGTCTATGGGTGCATGGAAGGTGTTTCCACCAATACCCATTTATACCATCTGGCCCTGGTGAGACAAAGTTCTTCAAGCCTCTAACCACTTTCCTTACCTCCTCCTGACTGACTTGGTGGCATTCCATTACTGCTCCATCCCTGAGTCTCCTGCAAAATGTATCAAAAGCATCCAAAGCCGGTGTTTCCCTCTTTAAAAATGGAACTTCCCTATATATTGACCCCCAGAATCTTTCAACACTCTCTACTGTTGGGGTCACACTCTCAGCATCATCAGCAGGCCCAAGTCCTTTGATAAGTTTTGAAGGGCTTGTGTGGAACATTTCATTGTCACTTATCCACTTCATGCGCCTTACCAATGTCTGCTTAGCTAACATTAGTGCCCGTATCCTGTCTAGACAGTGCTGCTTAATACTCAGCAGAAGCTGCATGTTCAGAGTGTGATGTTGGCATTTGAGCTTTAGTGCAATGCGTTTAACTCTTGGGGTGAATGGTCTCCCAAGCCTTATGAAATCCATCACACTCTGTAAGCGAGATGCATGCTGTCTAGTCAACAGTATCTTTCTTTCAAGCTGTGCGACTCTCCTGCTTGTCTTGACAACTGATTGGTTCTTTTCAGGTCGAGGCTTGACCTTAGTCAAGGCAAGCTTATACACAGCATCATTGAGTGCAAGAATACCTATTCTTGCACTTGCACTATTCTAAGGCTCTGGGAGCCTTTCTGCAAGGAAGTGGTCCATTTCAGCCAGCTCTTGTGGCTTTAGAGAGATTCTGTGGTGAATCTTCTTATTCCTTCTGCTGATGTCTAGGTTTGTGCCAGGCATTTCAACTACTTCACCCTCAATGGCTTCTACTCTTCTAGCTGCTACATTCTCCTGAGGTGGCTGTATCTCAGGTACATTGGCAACACTTGCAGCAACATAACCATTTCTGCGGAGGTAAGATACATAATCACGAAGCTTCTGGGCTGAGAATGGAAGCCCTGGATGTTTGCTTGTCCATATTCTTCTCAACCTCTCCATGTATCCTCTCCGCTTGGGTGAGCTACTTTCATAGCAGGTCATCAGGTCATTCCTAAGTCCGTCCGTCCACACAAAATGTTGTTCAGTCCTGTTGTTATCCGACTGGGATCCCGTCCGATTGGCCTCTCCACCTGATCCCTGACTGCTATCCGACTGCAGCCGATGGTCAGAGGCACTCATACTGTCTTGACTTGTAACAGTACACTGTCGGGAATAAGGGTTGTTAACCCCTACCCCCCTATTTGGTCGCTGGTTCTGCTTGAGATTGCATTGGATGCTACAAAGTTGCATCATACATCTGAAGCTTTGGAAGATGAATCGAAATGCAATCCTACTACCTGGGACGCTCCTACCCAGTCTGCAGAACCAACTTGCTCGGGAACCCGGGGGATCGCCACACCCCAGACAGAATAAATTCTGTCCCCCTGCGGGTTATTATTATTATTATTATTATTATTATTATTATTATTATTATTATTATTATTATTATTATTATTATTATTATTATTATTATTATTATTATTATTATTATTATTATTATTATTATTATTATTATTATTATTATTATTATTATTATTATTATTATTATTATTATTATTATTATTATTATTATTATTATTATTATTATTATTATTATTATTATTATTATTATTATTATTATTATTATTATTATTATTATTATTATTATTATTATTATTATTATTATTATTATTATTATTATTATTATTATTATTATTATTATTATTATTATTATTATTATTATTATTATTATTATTATTATTATTATTATTATTATTATTATTATTATTATTATTATTATTATTATTATTATTATTATTATTATTATTATTATTATTATTATTATTATTAATTATTAATTATTAATTATTAATTATTAATTATTAATTATTAATTATTAATTATTATTATTATTATTATTATTATTATTATTATTATTATTATTATTATTATTATTATTATTATTATTATTATTATTATTATTATTGTAATTGAAATTCTTCCAATCTTAATTTTTTCAAGTTGAAATCAATTCTTGTATTATACAACTAGTTGAACATTATACAGGGTTATTCGAGTTGACACGGGGTTCAAGTTGATCAAAAGCATGTTCAACGAAAGCCTCTGTGTGGACAGAAAAACAGGTGACATAAATTCTAAAAAAAATTAAAATTATAGTGTTATGTGGGGCGTTACAGGTGCCGGTAGAATGGGAGTCGGTGGACGTGACCCCCGTACGTGGCCCGGACGGCAAGTTCACCATTCCACAGGGTGCCATCGACTCAATGAACAAGAACAAGGTTGGACTGAAGGGTCCGCTCATGACCCCCGTTGGCAAGGGACATCGGTCGCTCAATCTCGCCCTAAGAAAGTAAGCGACTACAATAGAGATTAAGAGTGATTCTCACACTGTGTTGTGTATGAGAATTCAAGTGTGGTTATATGTATTGAATGATACTTGGTCTTTCTCAAGATAAAATCTTATAATATATTTAATTTGTGATCTTGTTTCTAATGAACATGTAGTTTATTAGAGAATGCTAATGCAGTTGATTTTACTAGTTATTTAGCTGAAATAGATTGTTCTGGTAACACTATTCACCTTGAATTTTTAATTTCAAATTAGTTCAGTTTGTCGTCGATCCCACTATGTTGCTGTCCTCGATTTATCGCCCGGTTAAATTTAATAGACGTACGAACAACCAGGCATAAGTATTGAATGTAACTAATGCCTGTATTAGGCTGCAGGCAGTACCTGACTAGACTCAGACACCTTTTTGTATTATTTCATTTTTGCACATGAACACATTTATTTACTTAAGGAACACATTTTACTTGAGGTTTACATTTTGAAACGTATTGTATCATTTTTGAAACGTATTGTATCATTTCTGAAACGTATTGTATCATTTTTGAATCGTATTGTATCATTTTGAAACGTATTGTATCATTTTGAAACGTATTGTATCATTTTTGAAACGTATTGTATCATTTTTGAAACGTATTGTATCATTTTTGAAACGTATTGTATCATTTTGAAACGTATTGTATCATTTTTGAAACGTATTGTATCATTTTTGAAACGTATTGTATCATTTTTGAAACGTCTTTATCATTTTTGAATCGTATTGTATCATTTTGAAACGTATTGTATCATTTTTGAAACATATTGTATCATTTTTGAAACGTATTGTATCAATTTTGAAACGTCTTGTATCAAATGTCCAACTCGTTGCGTTGCAGGGAGTTGAACCTGTACGCGAACGTTCGCCCGGCGCGGTCGCTAGTCGGTTACGAGACACCCTATAACGACGTGGACATTGTGACGGTGCGAGAGAACACCGAGGGCGAGTACTCGGGCATTGAACACGAAATAGTCGACGGTGTGGTGCAGAGCATCAAGCTGATCACTGAGGAGGCCTCCAGTCGGGTGGCTGAGTTCGCATTCAAGTACGCCAAAGAGAACGGACGCAAGAAGGTCACCGCCGTACACAAGGCTAATATCATGTGAGTAGCACTTCTTTCAATGTGAAATATTGTTCAACAGCAAATACGCAATTTTGCAAGGTCAAATGCGCCATTGTAACTAAAACTGGATACTTTAACCTACAAAATGGTGGTGTCGCTCGGCGGTCACAGACAGCTCCACTCCACTGATACTATAAAACTCAAATACATGCGTTCTTTTTGCGCCATCGTGTGTAATAAGTAGGTTGTCTAAATTTAGTCTGCTTTTGTTGTTGTAATGAAATAACTAGGTCGTGCCAGGTTGCATAAAACTGCGACTATTTAACTACATGAAATAGTTCCCAATCGTCCTCCTCCTTCTTTCAATCTTCTCCTTTTTCTTCTTGCTCTTCTCTTCCTCCTTCTACTTCTCCTCCTCCTTCTTCTTCTCCCCTTCTCCTTCTTTTCCATCTTCTCCTTTTCCTCCTTCTTTTCAATCTTTTCTCATCCTTCTTCATCTCCTTCTTCTCCTCCTCCTTTTCAATCTTTTCTCATCCTTCTTCATCTCCTTCTTCTCCTCCTCCTCCTTCTTCTTTCCCATCTTCTCCTTCTTCTTCCCGTTCTTCTCCTCCTCCTTTTTCTTTTTCTCCCTTTTTTCCTCTCCTTCTTTTCCATCTCCTTCTTCTCCTCGTTCTTCTCCTTATCGTTCTCACTCTCTATCTTTCTCTCTCTCTCTCTCTCTCTCTCTCTCTCTCTCTCTCTCTCTCTCTCTCTCTCTCTCTCTCTCTCTCTCTCTCTCTGCACTAATGCCCTTACCTGTGCAATGAACAATGAAAAATAAAATTCTTGCTTCATAACAGCTGATCATAACATCATAAGTTATAGCAGAATCCTTTTAACTTGTCAGAAATCAGCTGTTTCGGTAATAATCAAACAGTGATTTCGACACAATAATCAAAAGGCTTAAAAGTCTTAAAGACCTTTAAAGTCTTTAAAAGACCTTTTTCAAGAAGACCTTTCAAAGAATAACTTTTTAAAAGACCTTTTTAATAATCTGCGAGATTCAGCATTTGTAGGTTAAGTATTGTACTTGTGGTCGAGTAAAACATATGTTTTCTGACAAATTAAAAGGATCCTGCTATACTCAATGAAATCTTTCAAATGAGACGTGAACGAACGAAATCGATTGAGAAACCACGTAGGAGTTGTAATTGCAAAAACATATTCGCCTATTTTATATAAAGATTAAATTGTCTAAAATGTGTCTGTTTTTGTCGTTGTCTTAATGTGTCTGGTTTTGTCGTTGTCTAAATGTGTCCGATGTTGTCGTGTGTGCAGGCGTATGTCGGACGGCCTGTTTTTGCGCTGTTGCCGCGAGGCGGCCGAGAAGTTTCCCGAGGTGCAGTTCGAGGAGCGCTACTTGGACACGGTCTGCTTGAACATGGTGCAGGATCCGACCAAGTACGACGTGCTCGTCATGCCCAACCTCTACGGCGACATCCTCAGTGACATGTGCGCCGGTCTCATTGGCGGACTGGGTCTGACGCCCAGCGGCAATATTGGACTGAAGGGAGCTCTGTTCGAATCGGTAAGGAGTAGGTTCCACAGGGTATTGAATGCAAACTATCATTTAAAAAAAAAAAAATAAGTACTGGCATCTTGAAAAATTAACAAACTATGCAATGAGGCGAGATGGAACCTCCCCGTAAGGGTCTCCCCACCAATAAAAGCCATACGATAAAAAAAAGGTGGAGAAATTAAATTAAGATGGAATTTATTGTGCCTTAAAAATTCACAAACATAAAACGAATTACTATTTTAAGTGTCGGATAGTTGAATTTATGTAAGAAAGAAATAATTATAAAAAATACTGCATCATCATGTATTTTTTGTAGTTTTTAGTTTGCATATCTTGGAATGATTGGAATAATTCAAGTGTAAGATGGACTTGAGCTTTTCAATTAGCTGTGTAATCCTTTTTTTGACGATATTCAACTGTGTTGAATAAACAATTGATTGATTGATGTAATTAATACTATTGTATTGTACAGGGTGTTTCAGAACTCCCTACCAATACTCTAGGGCATTGTTCCTGGGTAAAAACCATATGTGAAAATCATACTTAAATTGTCCAGAAGTCCTTCGTTACTCACCCAGCTGCCATTTTGTTCTTTTTTTACTTATTATTTTTTATCTCAATAATGGTGAAACATATGGAATTGAAACTTTGCACAAACATTTATGACAACTAGACAAAGCTACAAAAAGATTATGACAATTTTTCAAATCCATAAAACAAAATGGCAGCCACTTAAAATTTTGTTTCTTGAATAACTCGGAAACCGTTGATATTACGAAAATTTTACAAGAATAACTTTTTTTAGTAAATTTAATTACAAATCGATTGAAACATTATTTGTTAAGATTGGACCAATATTGACTGAGTTATGGCAGCTTTAGTGATAGGTGACCGCTGGAGATTACTTGCACCCTTTTTTACTGTTTTTAAAATTCACACAAAATAATCTAAAATCGCTTAAAAATAACATGCAAAGCAGACGGAGACTGTTGCATTGTTGTAGCAGACTTTAGCCGCAAGCCCAGGATGCACTGCAACCAGCCTCCAGCGGTTGAATTTGAACGTATTTGCTTCAGTAGATTTTTAGTTATGAATGAATGAGTGTCATTTCGCTTTTATATATAGATTTTTAATTTCAGGTGCACGGAACCGCCCCTGACATAGCAGGCAAGGATTTGGCCAATCCCACAGCGCTGCTACTCTCAGCCTGCATGATGTTGCGTTATTTGGAGATGAACAGACACGCCGACATAATCGAGAAGGCATGTCTGTCGACAATCAGTGAAGGCACATATCGCACCGGTGATCTAGGAGGCAAATCCAAGTGCTCAGAGTTCACTAATGAAATATGCCGGAAAGTGCAGAGCTCCTAGACAGCTGCACCAGTTGCTGATTAGATGAATTATTAAATTATTTCCCGGTTGAAAACCATTTCCACATTGTTAGCTATTCAATTCTAGGTTGGTTTCAACCTAACCTAATCTAAATGACTAGAGCTCCTACTCTAGGTTAGGCTAGAGATTCAATTCTAGGTTAGTTTCAACCTAACCTAACCTAAATGTCTAGAGCTCCTACTCTAGGTTAGGCTAGAGATTCAATTCTAGGTTAGTTTCAACCTAACCTAACTGTCTAGAACTCCTAGACAGCCGCGCTAGTTGCCAATTAGATGAATTATTAATTTATTTCCTGGTTTTAAACCACCTCCATATTTTTAGCAATCAATTTTTCACAGTAAAACATTGCTGTGTGAAAAACTTTTCAAATCACTCGTCTGCTTAGATGTTCTTATCCATTTTGAAACTAATGACGGACCATATGCACGATCTTCGTTCAAACTAAGTTCAGCTAAATGTAGTTTATACTGTAGATTCGCGGATTTATAGTGTGATTCATTTAATTTGGTGATTGGCAAGAATTAAACAGCTGATGTTATGCAGCTTTAACACAATACTTAACCCACAAATGCTGAATCTCGCAGATTATTGCGAAGACTTTGGAAAGGTATTTTAAAAAGTTCTTCTTTAGAAGGTATTCTTTAAAAAGGTCTTGTAGGCTCACTCTCCCCAACGCTGCTTTAAGTGCAACAGCTGATGCTCAATATTTTTTTCTATACTTTTCCCATTCTTTGAATGAGGCTTAAGCTAGATGTATAGCGTTGGGGAAAGCGGCACTTAAAGACTTGAAAGGTCTTTAAGAGTTAAAAAAGTCTTTGGATTATTGTGTCATCAGCTGTTTACTGATCGTCAAGCATCAAATTAAATAAATCAAACTATAACTTGATTTAAACTGTAAATAAACAAGTTTTAACTAAGTTTGTTGATCTTAGTCTAAATGAAAATGGTGCATGATCTCTCTGATCTTGGTTTAGTCTCTTATCATGTTTTTTTTGTTGCATTGTAGTCTGATTGATGATGAAATACTCAACCTCCAATTTTTGTTCAACCTAAGCTAGCCGATAAAAATTAATATAGAAGTCTAGATGAATATTCAATTACGCATGACAATAGTGTGATAGCCAACTTTGTTGTTTGGCTCTCGAAATCCTCACAGATTGAAGAAGTATTGTCATTACTGTACCGGTACATTTTCTAATGAAAGAATCATTGTTCGCTCAAGTCAGGCTAAAATTCAACATGGTTTCATAGCTAACTAGGCTACGAATTTAGTGATAGGCTACTAGAAATTTTGAGCTATTACTGGTACTTTGTTGGTACGTTTTTATTCCTTGTAGTAGTCAACTGGTTCTTTGCTAAAATGAATATTTGAAAAATACTAATATTTATTGATATTATTTATACTTTGTTGATAAATGTTTATTCCTTGTAAGTTAGGATTCAACAGGTTCTTTGTTAAAATGAATATTTGAAAAAATACCAATTTATTGATATTATTGATAAATGTTTATTCCTTATAGGATTCAAGTGGTTCTTTGCTAAAATGTATCACTGCCTTGGAAAAATATCAATTTATCATTTTTTACCTACAAATTCTAGTTTTATTGCATACATTAATCATTGTTCAATACATTACTGTATTTACAAAAATTCTTTTTGAGTTGTGAATAACATAAAGCTAGAATAATTTGGACTCCAGTACAATTTTTGGAATGAAATTGAACGAAAATCATAGCCTTTGATCAACAAAAATCATTATAAATATTTGATAGCATTGTACATCTAGTGAAATAGGGTGCCATTAGAAAAGAAATTGTTGAAATTTTAAATCTAGGTCTCAGTAATTGTTATGAATATTATTGATTTTCAAATAAATGGTTCACTGTTGAATTTCAATTTTTTCACATTGAGTAAATTTCATTTCCTGTACAACAGAAATGAAAAGTTAAATTGAGTACCAAAGTATGTAGGATTCTGACAGAGTTTAGGAGTATTTTGTTTCATAACAACAATATTGATATTTTGCTTTTCAATTTTTTTATTCTATTTTTCAACATGTATGTTTCATTGAGCATTACGTAATCTCATAACAAAGTTATCAATTGGATTTTAATTGTTTTTCGTTCATTCGTCAATTTGAACTCGTCACTTGTCAGATTCAATAACATTAAAAATATAAACCATATTAATTTTACTGCAATTTTAATTCGATAATTTTCAATCTATTTATCACTTCTAGTTGAGTGCCAATACTTGCTACCGTTGGGTTATATTTTAAATTTAAAGGAACCCAATAATGAAAAATAATTGTTTGATTATCATAGAAAATTGTATCTGGAATGAAATTGTATCTAGGAATAGATAAAATATTATTGAAAATTGAATAGGTACCGGTAGGCTGCTGTATGTTGTAAATTTTCGCTGGCAGCTCTTTAATGATAATGTATAAAAAGTCTATTAAATGATGTAACTACTACATAATTATATTATATTTTTTGCTTTCAAAAACTTATTCCAATATGTTTTTGAGCAGATTTGTTTCAATTGAATCGGATCTTTAGTGATTTTCTATCGGTTTGTTGTAATTTTAGCTAAAAACCTAAACTTCAACCTCAAAATAAATAAATAATTTATTTTCCAATCAAAACAAAACAATATAAAAACAGTATCAAAACTAAACAATATAAAAACAGTATCAAAAATACAATGCAGTTTGGATAGCAAATGCATAATTATGCTATCTACTGTACTTCTACTGTCATCTTATTCTACTGACATCTACTGTCTAATGTCTTCTTCTGTACAAATTGTGTATTTTTCAACCCCTTACAATTTGGGCCAACACTACAGTTTGAATAAAACTAGTTGTCACTTGGCCTGGTGCTCAAAAACCACTCGCTAGAACTGTTTTTGTCAGAAAGCGTCCGATGTCCGAACAGCTGACCATTTGATTCAATGTTAGCATTTCAGATGATCGGTCGTTTTCTGACAAAAACGGTTGTAGTGAGTGAACAGGCCAAGTGACAACTTGTCAAGGTCAAGTGCCCAAACTAATTGCGCAAACTGTAGTGTATGTATTATATTCAATCCTGTAGCCTACTTTATAGTAGTAACTTCGGAATCATTCTTTTAATTATCATCTTGTGTTTTATCATTATTCTTTCTTATTACTAACACTTTTTCATGCACTCATTTCATAATATTGTTATCAACCATCCACTTTTCATGCTATTAATGTTTTTGGAAACTCGTAGTTATTGCCAGGGGGCTGTCATAGACGGAGTGGAAATATTGTATCTTCCCCATGTTAAAAAGGGGTGTAGGCTGATTCTCTAGTTTCCGGCTGAGTCTCTAGTTTCCGGACGGAGTTTTGGCGCTGTATTTGAATTCAGAGTTTTTAGGTTAAGTTTCATTTTCATAAAGACTTTTAAAAGTTTATGGTATATTTTGCGGTATAAATCAGAACTGTTGAGAGAATATGATTGATATTTACGGCAAAATATAAAATTTTTGTTAGATTCTTTTTTTTTTAGGTTGGTTTGAGTAGAAGTAGGTGTGATTCTCTACTACAGGTTAGAATGGTTATTATTCTTCAATATCATTGATCTAGTAGCGTTATGCGTGAATCAAGCTTTTGAGCCATCCGCTATTCAATCAGAATCAGTTGTAATTATAATCAATTTGAAGTCATCCTACACCCCTTATTTCTCTTACTTCCAGTCCCTGAGATGTCAGGTCCCTGGTTATTGCTTTGGAGTAGTGGGCTCATATCTAGACCGCTTTTACAGGCAAAAAACGTTTATAAGTTTTTTCTTTAAATTATATTTTTGTACACAATGTACTATTTATGTTCTGAATTGTTATGAAAAACAAATTATCTAGTTGTTTATCATTAACAAAATTCAACTAGTTAAATTTTGTATACTTGTTCTAGGTAGTATTGAATTGTTATTGTTGTGAATGTTGATATGTTATTCTAAGTTTGCGCTCCAAAAATCTAAGCAATGTACAAGATTCATAAAACACTGTATTTTTTTCTCTAAATATTATAATCATGCTTCTATTTTCTCTACATTGTAATCAATGTGATGCTTACATACATTAAGTCTGATATCCATAACTTTCTAGTAAAACAAGGAAATGTTATGCTATGCTTCAAATTGATAATTGAAAACACGTTTCATCAATATCCAAACTTCATAATCTTTTATTATAGTATATTTTTGAACAATTTTAGTTGTTTCAAATATCTTAAATCCATCAATAATTTGTACTTGGACAAGGTAGTATCTTTGTACTATGGACAAGGTACCCTAAAAAACAAAACAAAATCTAACCAATGAGAATTCCAAGATCAATGAATGTTAATCTATAAAAATTGGTAATTTTTATAAAAATTTGATATTAATAGACAGTAGTTGCAGACAAAATGTTTTATAGAAATTTATGTTTTAGTTTTTATTTAATGAGCTCAATAATTTGACCGAATTTTATGAGTAGCCTAATATTTGAGGTCTATTATTCAAATTTCTATTCCAATCTTTTGAATTCAAAAATAATTTTAAATTAAAATTTAATCTAGATTTTCTTTTCTATAACTGGTGAAACCCCCCAATCTTATTATGTTATGCCTGTTTACAGATGAGATACGCCACACCAAGGTTATTACAGAGATATCTATCTAATAACCTTGATGCTACACAACTTTAGTCTTTTATTATTTATAGTCAATTTGGATGTATGAAAATAATAATTGATTTATTCTATTGTTTGCACACGCCTAATTTATTTTAGTTTTGAAATGAATTCGCTTGTAAATTAGTTAACTGAATAGGAACCTAGTATTTTGAAATTTGTGTGTTACTACGGCGATTTATAAATAAATTATTTATTTAATTTATGTTGTGACGTTTTTGTTATTCATTATTTTGTAAAAACTCAATTGAGAATTTCATCGCTGATGGCTGGATTTCACGATTCCAGTAGACGTTCAGGTTACTGGAGATTGGTTACCTGAAGCAGGTAAACTGAACCGTGAGACCACTTACTTGAACTGGTTACTGGCTTATTCATGTTAGAGCAGAGGGAGGCTGCCAGGCAGGTAACCTTCCTCCAGTAACGTAACCTGAACGTCTACTGGAATCGTGAAATCCAGCCATAAATATAGATGGGCCAAAAAATTTTTGGCACTTGGCAGCTGGATGCTACTAACCGCATTAAAAACATTGCCTGCTGCTTTAAATCTTCAAATCTATCCTAATGTGATCATGCTCTCATCTGATCGTTGCCTGTAGTTGCCCAATATTCTTAGAAAAGTACATACACAAAAAGCACATACGATTGTGGTTTGCTTTACTTCACTAGCAAAGCTACTTTGGTTTACTTCACTTCACTTCACTTACTTGCGTAGTAAATCCATATAAATCGTATGGTATATGTATATAGTAAGTGAAGTAAACCACAATCAAAGTTGCTCTTCTAAGTTAGTGAAGTAAAGTAAAGCAAACCACAATCGTATGTGACCAGGCCCTTACATTCAAACCGATTACAATATCCCGCCTTTGACATTTCAAATACCACTCGTTGATTAAAGTTGGAAAGTATATCACCTTGTTGATTATAGATTGGGTGACTAAAGTATTTTTAAAAATAAATTCCTAACGTTTAAAGTCCACAAACTTATTTAAGAAGTAATTTTTGAAACTACAGATTTTGTAGGTGTAGTTTGCATCACTGAGGTCACTGCATTCTAAATCACTAACCAATAAAATAACTTTGATTCCCGCGTCTTTAGTTTCAACACCTACACATCGCGTTTTATCTCCCAGTGATTTTAGTGTATAAAAAGTAATCTTTTAATTGCTTGTATATTATGAATGTTTTCTTTCCAGTTTCAAGGTTGTATAATATTCCATTTTAAAGCATTGTTTGTTTGTAGATAAAATTTCAAAGAGTTCCTAATGTGTCCCTTAAGTTGACTCTGTATAGGTTATCCGGAGTGTTAAGAAGAAACTACCGTAAGTATTTTATAAAATTTTGGATACTATTGAAAACCGAATGCTTCTTATCGTCAAACTTTGAATGTCTAGTAGCCTCATCTAGACTCTCACTAACTTTTTTAATTCAATAAAATACCGTACAGTTTTCCGGACATGAAAGTTTGGTCTGATTTGGTGGATATCAAAAACTTAATATTTGTTCTCGAAGGATCACATTGACTCATTAATCTGTCTCAAATACAATACTATAATAGTACCACATTTTATGTCCTCCGTTGCTGTTGTGTTTCCAAAATTGTATTGATAAGTTAGTTGTCAAAATCAAACTTATCTCGATGCAATGTACTTGGACCTCATCAGGGGTCTAAAGTTACAACCCACTGTTATTCTTTTATTAGTTCCTTTCCAAGCTTATTAGTTTCAGTTGCAGCAGTTGAAATTGACATCCACACCTGTTGCATTTTTGATATAAAAATTTAATTACCCAACTTCTTAATCTGTTTTGTTTATCATGAAAATGGTCCTATTCTTCACCACAATTCAATATTTTGATTTTATTTGGATCACAATGAGTTTGCCAAAACTTAAACAAACTTCAATTACAACCATAATAATAATAATACCTTGTTAGTAACTTAACCTACGGAGTAACTCATTGTCCTGAATCCTCATTTGAAACTTTGTGTTTTTGCAGGAATCGTGACATTTCCAAGTTTTCAAAGTGAAACCGCAAAATGAAAACTCCCAAAGACGAAGGTATGCTACTTCTAATCATAAATCCATCCTAATAACTCAAGCAATGGCTATTCTTCTCCCACCAGAATTTCTGAATAATTATTGAATTCTGTTGCTTGTATCTTATCGTTTTTATTTTGAAATGAATTGATTTTTAAAAATATTGTAGGCCTATGGAAGGCCTATTGAATATGTAGGCCTATTTTTGTGGAAGCCTAGAAGCTAACTCACTAACGTACTCACTCACCATTAGAAGAGGGGCGCCATTTGGGGGGGCCTAGGCCACCCCCAAAGATCGGATAAATAATTTGAAATAGTGGGTCCATCAATAATATTGTATTATTGACTTTGGATAGACAATAAAGCTTAAAATTACATTTTAGACGTAATATTTCAAAAAATTCCGGGGGAATAAACCCGGACCCCTTTGCATGGGGGGTATTTCCCTGGTGTTTGCAGCTTTTAGCAGCTGTCATAACCTATAAGGCAAACATAGAAATAGACCAATGGTCGTTTGAATCAAGGTTAGTTTAGATTGATAATTTAGATATTATTGTTTCCTGTTGGTCGTATATAAAATGGTGTATGCAATGGTTGCCTTTAAACGACTCTTAAGATACCTTAAAATAACTCGCGGCGTTACCGCTCGTATTTTAACCTCGGTATCCCACTCGTCGTTTAAAGGCTCTCATAATACAACCATTGCATAAACTACTATTTACAGTTACTTGAACATTGCTTTTGTTTACAGATGCTGTTGAATTGACTGGATCAGCTTCCAAGAAAATGAAACAAGGTAATGTTATATTTGGAACTATTCTTCATAATTAGTTTTTGTCTGTTTGAAACTATTTTTCATGTTTTAATGTTTCATCCAATGTCAGAGAGAATTTCCTCCAACGCAGCAAGCAACAGCAGAGTGTCTGATGCTCTTACCTATTTTTTCAATAAGTGAAATACTTCACAATCATTTTTCGCAAGATTACTTCTTGTTATAATATTCGTAGTCACATTTATATTGCTAGGCCTATTTTCATACGGAATGTTCCTAGCCGTGTATCAGTCGCCATCTCAGTCAAAGCGCCCACTGAGGTGGAGTGGCGATGGCCTGGCAACACGCTAGATATAAACATATGAAACTAAATGAACCAGCGCACAACGAGGTGATGTGTGATTTAGTTACATATGTTTATATTTAGCGTGTTGCCACGCCATCGCCACTTCACCTCAGTGGGCGCTTGACTATGGGTGGAGTGATTAAAAACTAGCTATCGCTACCACTCCAGCATTTTGGAGTTGTAACTCCGTTTGGTGTGATTAAAAACAGGAGTAGTCACTACCCTATAGTTGTAACTCGATTTTTCCGGAAAAGGAGTTATAACTCCACTTTTGATGTGATTAAAACTTGGATAGCACTACTTTCTAGTAGTTATAACTCCAAAATTTTAGAGTGTGCCCATCTACGCACTCCACTTTTGTCAGCTTGTCTTCAACTGGCTGCTATCCGAAAACTATTCAACCTATGTTTACTTTCAAAACATCATTATGTTCAGAAAATATTGATTATCATTCTGTGTGAGTATCAAAATTCTAAAATTTATATTACAGAAATTTTGAAGTATCAAATCCTAGCCTTGGAAATGGATACAGACAGGGTTCTCTACGCCCTTTCCTCATTTGAAATTTGAGATTAATTTTCTAATTTTTACTTAATAAGACTCAACATGTAAATTCTTGATGTAAATTTATCTCCTTAAAAATTGTTTTATAGGACAATGAAAAAGTTTACTTTGAACACAACTACTGCAAAAAATATAAAAACAAAAGTCTTTAATTGCATCTGGAAAAATAACAAATAAATGAACTTCGTAGTTTATTGTTTCAAACGTTATTTTTTAAGAAGAAAATACGAGAATGGGTCTCAATGTTAAAAACTTCCAGATATGCCAGAGTACCTTCAAATTTTAATATTACATAAATTATTTTTATTAAATAATGTCAAAGTTTGTAAAATTCTTTCCTCATTAATGAATTCATAATGCTATTTTAAAATTGAAAAATCACAATATTTTGAAGTACATACATACATACATAAGAAATAAATAAATCAAATACTGTTTAAACAACAATTAAAATGAATAAATTAAACAAAATAAATCAAATACTGTATACAAAACAATTTAAATAAATCAAATAAAACAAAACATATCATGAAATTAGGTACTCCCAAGTACACCCTGTGTGTATTTTGAATTTAAATACATACAAGTATTTTTCAAATCTTTCTTATATCAATTTCTTTTATTGGTTTAGCTTGGTAAAGCTTGTTTTCGATCACGACCGACTGGCTTGGCTGGCCGATTGGCGTCATAGAGTCGCGACACTCGCGACTGAGAGTATAGAGCGAATCATAAGAGAAAGAGAATAAATCACACAGAGCGACAGAGAGGAGCCAGAGTGGTAGCCTTGAATTTGGAGTTGTATCTATGGTGGAAGGTGTGATTAAAAAGTGGAGTTATAACTACCCATAGCTATAACTCCGAATTTTCCGGACCAGTGTAGTTACAACTCCGAAGTGGTAGCGTTTGTTTAATCACTCCGATTTGAGCTAACGCTATCACTACACAGTAGTGACTACTGAGTAGTCACTACGTTTTAATCACTCCACCCCTTAGATCTCTGTTCATTCTCGGCTACAGAGACTGTATAATCACAGTGTGGCCATTGGATGTTACACTTTTGATGGGTTAGTTCGGACAAATCCACCATAACTTTTGGCAATTCTAAGGCTAGGCGTACACCGGTTAGTCAAGACAAGACGAGATTAGTCACGTTTAGTCACAGTAATTCACATAGTTACTTATGAAGCATGACACACTGATGCAATGACTAATCGGTAGTGATTCACAGTACTCCACATAGTTGCTTATGAAGCAACTCACACCGACTAGTCATTGCATCAGTGTGTCATGCTTCATAAGTAACTACGTGAATTACTGTGACTAAACGTGACTTATCTTGTCTTGACTAACAGTTGTACGCCTAGCCTTATAAGATTTGCATTGAAATGATGCGCAAATCATATGTTATGTTGAGTGATTCACTTCTTACCAACAATATATAGATTAGCAACAAGATTATATCAGCTGTTGAGATACTTAATGCACGACTACACTATAAATTCAATGGCCGTCGCATGGTTTATGTACTATACAATAGTACAATCATGATATAGTACTGTTGGTGTAGCCTATAATACGAAAGCAGAGAACGCTCGTATAGTTGTGACTTGTGGACTTGCCCCAAGAACGCTCGTGTGGTTTCGACTATAATGATTTGCCCCTAAGCAGCCAATTCATGTTTGCTTCAACATTTATAGCATAGGCCGTGTCTATTCTATACATGGTCTAAGATTAATACAGTAAATTATAATCATATACTAATATTTATTTAAATTATGATCATATTCCATGATTTCCATCTATCATTTTCATGTTGATTATTGTATGCTCCTCTTTTCCAGCTCGTCTACCTTTCAAACTGTTAACTCCAAAAGCGGCCGTCACTAAAAACAACGAAGAAAATGCTGATAAGGAAAAAGCGGCGAGCGAAAAGCCTTGTGAAGACCAAATGACCGATAAGAAAGCTAAAGAGAACGCGAAAACCGACGAGGTGATAGTGCTAGAGGACAGTGTGGAGATGACTGAAGAATTCCAAAATGAGACTGAAAAAGCGCCCACTCGAAGCTCCACACGTAAACGGTCGATTTCGGTTAGTTGATTATTCATAAATAATTATTCATTATAATAATAATTATAATTAATCTATATTAATAGAAGAGAGTTGGTGTCTGTACTCTCGCTTATAACTCGAGAACGGCTGAACCGATTTAGATGATTTTGGATTAGTTTGAATTCTTACAGCACTGGTTAACATAATATGTATTAAAATATAAGAAAATCCCTTTATAATTAATAAATAATTAGTAAATTAATGACCTAACCTATCAAACATTTTACAGGTTTATGTTTAGAACTTGCCGGCCAAGCGGCTACCGAAAAACGAAAAGATGATCGTGTTTCAACATCAGAAAAATCAGCCCTCACATCTTAAGCCTCAGTAGCCCAGTGCAGACGGGGGAAGAGGGGGTTGCCATGAAGGGGAGCATTTGGGGGTGAAATGAAGGGGGTGATATTTTTGGGAGGGTTACAGGAAGGGGGGCCAATTGGGGGAAAGAGGGTTGTGACATTTGGTGGGAAAGAGGGGTGACATGAAGGGGGGTTTGGGGGGGCCTGACATTTGGGGGATTACATGAAGGGGGGATTTGGGGGGATGCCTTTTTTTGGAAGGTTGCATGAAGGGGGAGACATTTGAGGGGTGAAGAGGGGGGACATTTGGGGGGGGGAAGAGGGCGATACGAAGTTCACCGGGACAGCTATTAATAATATATATAATAAATAATTATTCATACAAATTATTTTTTTTGCCAGGGATGATGCCCACATAAGCTCTAAGCTTGTGCGTGGGTATGGGAAGGATGATGATGAGAGATGAATGGACCTAAGTTAGCGTCATTGACCATTTGATTCAATGACGCTAACATTGAATCAAATGGTCAGCTGTTCGGACTTTCTGACAAAAACGTTTCTAGTGAGTGGTTCTTGAGCACTAGGCCAAGGGACAACTAGTTTTATTCGAACTATAGAGTAAATATGTGAACGTAAATAATTCTACGTTGGATTTTTTTTCAGGTTTCACCGCCCAAAAAAGTGGCAGCAAGAAAGAGACAGAAAACTTTGAAAACTGATTCTTCGACATCAGAAAATCGGGAGCAAGCTGGAGTTTCGAAGCCAGTCCCTCCAGCGAAAGACTCGACTAAAACAGAACTGATAAAAGAGGATGATGAAGAGGCAGGAGAGGGGGATGTAATAGAGGATGAAAGCGAAAAAGAGGAGGTGATAAAATCGTCACCAAAAAGGAAAACACTGAAAAGAAACGCATCGACACTACTACAGGAAGAGGAGAGTCGAAAATTGTCACCATCGGAAAATGCGAAAAGAGAATCACCGAGGAAGAAGAGAGTTAAAGGAGATGAAGAAAATGGGGAGAAAGGATCGCCGAAAAATAAAGGTGATGAAGAAATTGTGAAAAGAGAATCCCCAAGAAAGAAGAGTGTGGAAGATGAAGAAAATGTGGAGAAAAAATCTCCGAAAAAGAAAGGCGATGAAGAAATTGTGAAAAGAGAATCCCCAAGAAAGAAGAGTGTGGAAGAAGTTGAAGAAGATAGAAAAAACTTGAAAACAGAATCCCAGAGGAAGGAAGAATCCACAAGAAAGCAGAGTGTTGAAGGAGATGAAGAAAATGGAGAAAATTTGAAAACAGAATCCGAGAGTAAGGATGATGAGGATCTGATAACAAAGGATGATGATAGTAATGGAGAAAAAACAAAAAATCTGACTCCTAGTAAACGACAAAGCTCTAGAATACAATCTTCGATGAAGAGGATGGAGGATAATGAATCGAAAGAGAGGTCTCCCTCCGAAGACACCGGATCACCTCCCGCAAGAAGGGTAGAAGGCGGGGAGAGGAAAGGAGGGGGAGAAATCGCTACTCCCGCAAGTGCCAATAAAACGCCAAAAGGGCGAAAATTAACTCCCACCCAGCTTGAAAAACAGAAAGAGTCGGCGAAAAAAAAGGCGGAAAGAGAGGAAAAACTATTGGTGAGTGTTCAACAATTTTGTTCAATCTGTATTCCAAACAGTTTGTTTTTCTACATATTTTAAAAAGTAAGTAGAATACAAGGTAGTTTAATATATCTTGAATTATTATTAGCAGCATAATGGCTGGATTTCACGATTCCAGTAGACGTTCAGGTTACTGCAGGTGGATCATATGATCGTCAACTCTATACAAACAAATAGTCTGGTGTGCATTGGACTACTTGTTTGTATAGAGTTGACGATCATATGATACACATGCCTCCAGTAACCTGAACGTCTACTGGAATCGTGAAATCCAGCCATTACTCTCAGACCTGTTAATCATCTCAGAACTCCAAAATTTTTCAATTGCATGTATACCGGAGTCGAAAATCACATGATAGAGAGTAGGGTGGCGCATAAAGTACGCATGTTTTTGAAAGTGTTATAAGAAAGTTTTATTCCAATTATACATTTAACTTACACAAAAATGCTAAGAAAATAACACAATTTGAGAATTTGTATGAAAAACTTCAAAACACTTATAATCTACAGACTGAGATGTGCGTAAACACTACCTTGTATTCTAATCAGTTTGTATACCTGATCTATTTATCTCCTGTATTTTTATCCTGTTTTCTCCTGTATTATTTATCTGTAGGTATTTTTATATACCTGGTCTAGTATAGTGACTTCTTGTTCTATTGGCGAATGTTATTTGCTTTTAGCTGCTAATTGATTAATTTTACTCCACAGGAAAAAGAACGCTTGAAGAAAGAGAAGGAAGAACAGGCGAATAAATTGAAGGAAGAAAGGCTGAAAATGAAACAGGATAAAGAAGAGCAGAAGAAAAGAGAAAGAGAGGAGAAAGAGGAGTTGAGAAAAAAAGAGAAGGAGGAGAAAGAGGAATTGAGAAAGAAAGAGAAGGAGGAGAAGGAGAAGAAACGATTGGCCGAAATCGAGTAAGTATTTCAATTTCTGAACAATATTTTCCGTTGATTTCTTGCCAGAAATTCATTAATAATTACAATAAAAGTACCTACGTACTATCATAGTAATAAATTAAGAACTTCCTAAAAACATCACGGTTTTCTACAAGCTAATACAAACCAATTATGTTGTCTCAAGAAAAATGTCAATTCTCTTTGGTTTTCCTGTTATCCTCCAATTTGTTTTTCCAAGCTTTTTTTTTGCAGAGAATTGTTTGGGTTTCAAAATGTTTCCTTCAAATGAAAAGGAAATGTTCAAAAATTACTACTTCATAACGATACATTGATAATATTTCAAAGTCCTGTAGAATGAACTCCTTAAGGTTCAGGACCTTGATTTATGGCTAATAACCATCCTTGGGTTAAGATGATGTAATATGCAAAGTATTGTAACAATCGGATGTATGGTATTCACACACCGTGGAAAAACCGAAAATCCTTAGCTAATTAATAATATAGATTGCTGTTCAGTCTCTGAATCTGAATATATTTATCTTGTTTCTACTTCATTGTAATATAATGACTGGCCTACTTGATATCTTTTTGTGGTCAATAAAAATATTCTATTTTACTAATAATTGCTGTGATTGATACTTAGGGCCGGTTCATGAGCTCGGGATTTAGCCAAGTCCTAGACTAAAACGGGTGGCTACCGTAGCATCGACAAACGTTTGTCTCGAAAGGTTAGTGGGTTAGCAGCATAGAGAGCCCTTAGCACATAGTGTCGAGGCTAACGTTTGTCGATGCTACTGTGGCCACCCGTTTTAGTCTAGGACTTAGCTAAATCCCGAGCTCATGAACCGGCCCTTAATTTTTTTGTGACAATGGATGCATGTAAGTTATTTTCTATGATTGACGATTGCCATAACTGTAATGTACAGATTTGTATGAAATAGAAATATCATTTTTACAGTTTGTATAGCAGGATCCATTTAACTTGTCATAAAACATATGATCGACGAGCATATGATCACAATACTTAACCTACAAATGCTGAATATCGCAGATTATTGAAAAGGTCTTTTAAAAAGTTATTCTTTGAAAGGTCTTCTTTAAAAAGGTCTTTTAAAGACTTGAAATGTCTCTAAGACTTCTAAGTCTTTTGATAAGTGTGTCGAAGTCACTGTTTAATTATTACCAAATCAGCTGATTTATGACAAGTTAATTGGATCGCGCTATAAGTTATTTTCATTGATTGACGATTGCCATAACTGTAATGTACAGATTTGTATGAAATAGAAATATCATTTTTACAGTTTGCACTATAAATGCGGTCCTGAATCTTGTCTGTTGTTGCAGGCAGAAGAACGAAGCGAAACGGCAAAAAGAAGAGGAGAAGAAGAAGCAGACGGAGGCGAGGGAAGAGGAGAGAAGGCGTCGCGAGGAAGCAAAGGAGGAAGAGAAACGCAAAAAGGACGCTGAAAAGCGGAAAGCGGCCGAAGCGTTCGCTAGCTTCTTCAAGCCGAAGGAAAGCAACAGCGCAGCAGCAGCTGATGAAGGCAACGACATCGAAATGGCCGTGGATAGGACAGCTGTTGAACAGCTGAAGTTCATGCCTTTTGAGGTGAGTTGTCATGGACTGTTCCAAGGTACAGAGCGTGCCATCCAAATTGGCATCTAGGGGAGGCTGTGCGAGAGAGATGGATAATCTCTCCCACCACGCTTCCCCTTCAGCCGCTAAGGCTAGTACAGTCAGTGAACAAATAACATCATAGTACTGCTAGGTAACCGAAGCGAATATGAATTTTTTTATAAAGCTGAGTTTGCCAGCTGAATGAACTTTTGAAATGTTCTGTACCGGGAGTCAGCAGGCACTGTAGTGGGAGAAAGCGATCAACGCGCATGCTCCAGTGAGACGCCAATTTGGATGGCACGCTCTGTACTCTGAATACAATACAGATGCCTGGTTGTTCGTACTTCTATTTAACCGGGTGATATTACGACAAACTGAACCATAGCCCCCTTTAAACTACATGGCCGCGGCCTTCAATGTGACAACCTCGCAGTCCCGGCTGGTTTCATTATAAAATCATACTTATAAAAAACACTACAAACACATGACTTATAAAACACATGACCGATTTGCATTGCTCATGCAAGCCGATGCAGCGACGTTGTCACATTGAAGGCCGCGGCCATGTAGTTTAAAGGGGGCAATGACTGAACTAATTTGAAATTAAAAATCTAAGTGAAATGGTGTTACCAGGGGCCTATTGCATGAGAAAATACAAGCTAGTAATACTAGTTGTGAGATGGCAAGTTACCATAGTGACAAGTAGTATTACTAGCTTGTATTTTCTTATGCAACAGGCCCCAGAACAATATATTCTAGCTTGATAACTAGTAAAATCAACTGCATTAACATTCTGTAATAAATTACATGTTAATTCAAAGTGAACTAGCTCTGAAAATTGCATTGACCCACAATATTACAGACTTTTGGTTGGTAAAACTGAAACTTGTACTTCCCCATCTGATACATTTTTTTACCACATGTTGAAATATTTATCTGATGTCTGTTTAAAAAAATCCAACCGCTGGATTTAGCCGCTGAATTTGAATATCAAGGAATTTCTCTTGTAGAATACCCCACTTCTGAATTAGAAGGTAGTTTTTCGTTGATGGGACTCAGCTGCCGTCGTCCGTTCTTTAAAAAGGTCTTTAAGACTTTTAAAAGTCTACATCGACGTTTGTCGATGCTACGTCGTGTCGACGCTAACGTTTGTCGATGCTACGGTGGCCTCCCCAAAAAGCCGGATAGTAGCTAGTAAACTCGCCACATGTAATCGACCCTTAACAAGTTCCTTCACGTTTTTTTGAACTTATTCTGTGGAAGACTTCTGATTGCTGGAGGTAGTTTATCGACTATAGCAGTATCCTTTTAACTTGTCAGAAATCAGTTGTTTCAGTAATAATTAACAGTGATTTCGACACAATAATCCAAAGGCTTAAAAGTCTTAAAGACCTTTAAAGTCTTTAAAAGATCTGTTTAAAGAAGACCTTTTCAATAATCTGCGAGATTCAGCATTTGTAGGTTAAGTATTGTGATATTGCTCGTCGAAACATATGTTTTCTGACAAGTTGAAAGGATCCTGCTATACCTTGCCGGGTCCTTGGATACTCCGTTGTGTAGGTTGATTATTTCGCGATTTTTTGCCAATTATTTTACTCTACCCTATTTTTGCAGGTGAAAGGCGATATGCGCCTTAGCACGGTCTGCAGGCGAACCTTGGATCCAGCCACAAAATCGGATCTCGACGAGAAAATGGAGCGACAAAATGTCGACGTCAGCAATCTCTACATTAATCTGTTGAAATCGAAAAGACATTCGCCGTTGAGTGGAGAGAAAACATGGCCGATCGCTGATGAAACCGAGGATGACGTCATTATAATTGGTTGGTTAAAATTTGTTATTATTAGTTGGTAAGTTACAACTCATTAGAGTAATACTTCATAAAGGAAGGATATTTTCATTTCATCCACTATTTATATCTTTGAAGATATTGCGCTTGAGTCAGCTATAAATTTTTGTAGTACCTTATTTCCTAAATCACGAATGCTAACGTACTATTTGGTGAAACGAATGTACGGGGTGTTTCTAAAATAGACCGACAAACTTCGTGAGCGGGTTTTCTTCTTCTTCTTCTTCTTCTTCTCCACATTTTTTCTTCTCCTTTTCTTCTCCTTCTTCTTCTTCTCCTTCTTCTTCTTCATCTTCTTCTTCTTCCTTTCTTCTCCATTTTATCCTCTTTCTTCTTCTCCTCATTTTTCTTCTCCTTTTTCTTCTCCTTTTTCTTTCCTGATTTTTCTCCTGGTTCTTCTTTTCCTTCTCCGCCTTTTTCTTCTTCTCCTCATTTTTCTTCTCATTCTCCTCGCTCTTCTTCTTCTTTTCTCCATTTTCTCCTCTTTCTTATCCTTTCTTTTCTTCTAATTTTTCTTCTCCTTCTTTTTCTTCTTTTCCTCATTTTTCTTCTTCTTCTTCTTCTTCTTCTTCTTCTTCTTCTTCTTCTTCTTCTTCTTCTTCTTCTTCTTCTTCTTAAAGCAATCTGGCAAAAATTGAAACTTTGATCGCTCATTTCTCATCTCCACGATAACTTTTTTCAAAATGTAAGACCTTATCAAACATCTACTCAATGAGATCTTTCAAATGAGACCTAAACGAACAAAATCGGTTGAGAAACCACGGAGAAGTTCTGTTAAAAAAACATGTTTGCCTATTAATAATATAGATTTGAAAATACAGAGTGGCGCAAGATAACATATTTATCATTCATCTTTCTTAACTGTATTTGAATAACTCTGAAATGTTATTTTTTTCTTCGCTACAGTTCGTAGAGAACAGACGCCCTCCTTATTGGGGAACATGGAGAAAGAAAAGCACCAATATTGGAGCCAGAAGACCTTTCAACTTGGATAAGGTTGGTGCGATTCGAAACCACTATTTGCAGTCTCAGATAGGCAGTGAATAAAAGACAAGTTCATGGAAAATTATCCTATATTGTATAGCAAGATTCATTTAACTTGTCAGAAACTGCTGATTGATGTACGCTCGTTTACTAACGTCAGAGACCCTGAACTGATCAGGAGTGACCTGAAAACTCTGACACCAGACGTGAGCCAGCCAGGTTACACGAAATTATTAATATTACTAACGTTAAATCAGCGGTTTTCTGACAAGTTAAATGAATCCTGCTATAGTAGGATTCATTTAATTTGATGCTTGGCGATCAGTAAACAGCTGATGTTATGCATCTCTGTCACATTTTTCAACCTAAAAATGCTGTATCTCGCAGATTATTGCAAATACTTTTGGGTTGCACCAATCGGGATCAACTATTTTGAATCAGCTGATCCCATTTGATTAGCATTGCACTGATCCTGGATCAAAATTGATCTTGCTTGGTGAACCCAACATTAAGGTCAGCTTGGTAAACTGAAGTTAGTTGTTTTGAACTCTAATGTTGTGTTGCGCCATGCAAGATCAATTTTGATCCAGGATCAGTACAATGCTAATAAGATTGGATCAGATGATGCAAAGTAGTTGATCCCGGTTGGTGCAACCAGTAGTTTGGAAAGTAATATGAATAGAAAATAAGATGAATTTTCCAAAAGATGTTCTAAATAGTGTTATCAAATGTAGGGATAAGTGATAGCAAACAGTGAGTTATGATTGCAGTTTTAGGTTAGTTTGAGAATAAACGGGGATAGCTCCATACTTGACCATGGCTATTATCATAGCCCCCTTTAAACTACAGTAGTTTAAAGGAGGCTATGCTATAATCGATATTGAAATATAATTATAATATATAAATATATAATACAACAGATGATTTCAATATTGATAATAAATCATAAAAATATAAAATAGTCTTATCTATAGAAAAAAAATTAATTTATTAGTATTTTCACGTTGTTACGTTATTTTTTACCAATTAGCTTCTGAATTTATATTCGTATCTCATGTCTTATGATATGTGATTTAGGGCCGCTTTCCCCAACGCTGCTTAAGAAATACATCTGGCTTAAGCCTCATTCGGAGAATAGGAAAAGTATAGAAAAAAAATTGAGCGTCAGCTGTTATTACTTGAGCAGCTTTGGGGAAAGCGGCCCATAATAAATCAAATTTTATGATAATTCAGTACATTTTTTTTAATCCGGCCCGCCTAGGGATTCTAAATGTAGAAAATATGACTGCGAATTTCAGTTCGACACCTCTGATTTAGAGCTTCAAACTTTGCATTCTATGGTGCGATTCACGTCAAGAAGTCAGCATTGCTTAGATGAGAGTTTGCTATCCTTGTTCAGCACAAGGCAGTTGCTGATGTCTCTATCCTACTCGCACTGTGCATAGTTGCCGCACTGTGCATTGTTGTCGCACACAGTCCCAACAAACACGTTTGGTGCAGTTTTCCCTTTCTCTCTCAATGAAACTTGGCATCAATGCTCCTCAAAATGAACAATGCTGACTTCTTGACGTGAATCGGACTATAAAAGTATTTGTCTTTTGTATCTTCAAGACTGAATTTCAATTTTCCTCCCTAGATTTTTCAGATTGTCTCTCTTATAATTTATTATGACTTGGTTTTTTTCAGACGATATTCGAATACGATGTGGATTCTGACGATGAGTGGGAAGAGGAGGAGCCGGGAGAGAGTTTGCGCGGATCGGATGACGAGAATGAGAAAGAATCCGAGGACGAATACGAAGTCGACAATAAGGTTGGTGAATTCTCTTCAATCTACTCAACTAAACCGATTTTGCCCAAAAAGAAAACGATTTTGGTAATGTGTTGCATACATGGTAGTACTAGTAGTTCTGTGAACAGTAGACCTCGCGAAAAAACCATGCTAGCTGAAATCTGTCAATGCGTTTAGCCGTAGATTAGCTGTTTTCTTGTCCACGTGTACAGAATTGGTCCTGTCAACTGTGTCGAGAGAGATGTTGTCAGGCGCCCCCCAAAATACGTTATGTACATCTAATTTAATTTTTTTTATTTTTTAATATTCATTTCATTTTTTTATTATTTATTTTATTTTTTAGTTATTTATTTTTTGAACATACGCGACGTCTCACGCTTTCGCGGCGCCCCTCTTACTGCGACGCCCGGGGCCCTGATTAAAGCGAAAAAATCTTATTCTGACCCAGCTGATGATCATTCTATAATATTTATGACGATGTTTATATTCAATTCAAAATAAATCCTATCACGTGTTCCATATAGCTATTGTATATTCCATATAGCCATTCTCTTTTCCTTCTATTTCGTCCTTAAAATGCAAAATTTAAAAAAAAACCTTACATATATATCGTCGCGCAGTCCATATAGCTATTGTATATTCCATATAGCCATTCTCTTTTCCTTCTATTTCGTCCTTAAAATGCAAAATTAAAAAAAAAACCTTAAATATATATCGTCGCGCAGTCTCAAAATGAACATTCCTGCCAAATCTTATTGAAATCTGTCAATGCGTTTAGCCGTAAATGCATTACAAACACACAGACGAAAGCCAATCGCCTTGAAAAAAGACTTCACTTCGTTTAGACTGAGCTTCGCTCAGTCTTCTCTTCGCTCGGTCAATTAAAACCAAGATTACTAGACAACTGTTACTAGATAATTATGATAGCTTTCTAAAAAATTGTGAGATATTCTACCATACTCTCTAGGGGGTTTGGAGCACTTTGCACTGTGGGTGTGGGCTTACTGTAGTGAAGATACTAATTTCGTTATTTATAACTGTATACAGTCCTACTCCTTCTCCTCTTCCTCCTCCGCTCCTTCTTCTTCTCCCTCTCCCTCTTCCTCATCTTCTTCTTCTACTTCTTCTCCTTCTCTTTTTTATCTAAAGATTTAGTTACTTTCTCTATTCTGTTACTTTACTTTCTGTCTTTAGTTACTCCTCTTCCTCGTCCACCTCCTCCTCCTCCTCCTCTTCTTCTTCGTTTCTCTTTTTTCTCTCTTTTTTATCTAAATATTTAGTTACTTTTTGTCAGGTGTTCGTGCCCCATGGCTATCTGAGTGACGAGGAGATGCAGGATGACTTCGAAGACTGTTCGAGAGAAGCGCAAAAAGCCAAACTGCAGTTGCTTGAAATTGAATTTCAAGCCGAAATGACGAAGAAAACTGAAAAGCTGAAGCCGCGTCTTATCGGATGTGTGTGGTTCGCCAATTCTGTCTCGGATCCTACGTCAGGTAATTTTACATCCCATAAACGTTTTTCTGGACTAGAATTTTTTAAAGATGGCGCCCGAATGGAACAAGAGTAGTAGGAGGGGGGGGGGAACAGACACGGGATTGTCGGTTATAAAACAAATAATTAAATACGATTTTATTGTTATCAAATTCAGAGTACAAAAGACAACGTCAAATTTACATATGCTTGCAGACATTGATTGGTCCGTCATCCTGAAAAACCCTGATATAAAGATTGTGGAAGTCACATGCTACTCATGATGATAACAGTTACTAGTGATATTATCTAAGCCCAAGATAATTTGAAATATTGAATAATTCTCGGCTATATCTGAACAAACATAATATACGATTTCCACGTAACATGTAGATTGGAACTAAGATAACCTAATTTTTTGGAATCAAATCACGAAATAACTCGTTTTCTTGTAACAAATGACTGACAATACGCACACCTGTTCTCATTGACGTTCTCAAAAATTAACTAGTCAGCTATTATCTTTTTGAAACTGTTACTCGTTATTTCATTACGTACTTTCGAGAAACGTCTGTACTAGAGAATTTGAAGTTACATATTATTATTATTATAATTTGGAGTGGTCCGTAGCCGAGGGCGATAAGCGCCTGTCTGATAATCCAAAGGTTCCAAGATCGAATACAGTTGCCGGAACGGATTTTGACAGAAACGGCCACTCCCGTCTTTCGGAGGAGACGAAAAGCCGTCGGTTCCGACTGCCTAAAAACAGTCGCCATCTCTCATAATCACCCCTCTCATTACCCACGCACAAGCCTAGAGCTCATGTGGGCATCACCCTCCAAAAAAAAAAAAAAATTATTCAGCAGTAGATTGGTAACTTTTGAATGGTGACTTTCGTGTAACGGGCCCCTGGTGTTCATCCTTGGTACTATTGAATTTCATTTGATAATAGTGATTATAATATGATTTGAGGCCGTTGATTATAACTTGATTTGAGATTATTGATTGTAATTCATTTGATTGCAGTGGGTAGTCGCATAGCCGAGATGCTATTGAGCAGACGCATGGTGTTATTTGACAGCGAGGCTGAATTGCCAATCGAAGCGAGGCATCGACTGTCAGCCAATCAGGAGTCTTCATCTCCGGCAGCCGCCTCTTCGCCATTGGTCGAGCAGACTGGTCGCAAGTCAAAGTTTCCCGAATCAGGTACTAGAGTTTTGAAATTGAAATTGTTTTCATTCTCCTTCGATTATAGAACACATCAAAAATACATGAAATTTTGATGAATACTCCTCACATAGGAAAATTCCTGTGGGTGAGGATCAAAATTAAATTAAATAATTATAATCAGATTCATTCAATTTGACGCTTGGCATTAGATAGATAAATTAGAGAGATATTATTTATTTGCCATCGTACTCTACGGTCATCAGCAACGTCAAGAAATAATATCTCTCTATCTATCTATTGCCAAGCGTCAAATTGAATGAATCTGATAATACATTGAAAATCTTCCTATTAAATTGTATTGTCAACATTAAAGATTGTTCACAGTATCAACACTCTTCAAGATGTGAAGAAATGTCACAATAAGTGTTTGCTGATAAACTTTAAAAGCTAATATTCCAATAAATCTATTTTTTTCACAAAAAAGAACAATTTCTTTTATATGAAAATTTTAGTAAATCATACTTATAAGAATAAACAATTTAATGTTAAATCAAAAAAATATTTAAAAAATACATTGCTGAGTAATCTTGGGGTTAAGTCACGAACACTCGAGACTGCTCTTGGATGGATCCACCTCGCGAGGTGGAACCTACGTGGAGGGGTTTTTCACTTCTAAAAAGTCATATGAACACTTTTTTATAACATCTAAACCGTCGGTCCCGGCTGCCTAAAAAACAGTCGTTAAGTCACGTCACTTCAGAGACCCTGTACTAATCAGGAGTAACCTGAAAACTCTGACACTAGACCTGAGCCAGCCAGGTTACACGGAATTATTATTATTATTATTAACAACACTTTTTTATATTGTCTTTTTTCTTTGCATTGTCATTCCATTTCCTTTATATTTCTTGAATTGTTTTGCAGCAATACCGATGCTGATCAAACTGGTGCATGGCAACCAGAACAAGCTGAGCTTTTTGGTGCGTGAATTCAGCAGCTATCTGACCAAGAACTGCCAATCGACTCTGGATGTTCCCTCCATGACCGCCATCCGTCACAAGATACGTCAGCTGGCTAAGTGGATGCCGTTCTTGGCTGAGGACAACTCCACGTGTCCCTTGGCTGGCAAAATGTGCTGGTGAGCTGTCCGAAATACGCTAAACTCAATTTTTTCTCGTCGGAGCACTATAGAGGAGTAGCTGATAGACCTGATCAGCGCGCTCTAGGTGAGAGAGAGTGAACAACTTGTCGGGATTTTAACCATTGTGAGATAGGGACAAAACACGATTTTGGGATAGAATTCAATTAAATCATTAATGTATCATCAATACGTTATTGCTATATATTACTTAGTGGTTTCAAGGTGTTTTAATAAAAGTATTAATTGGATTAAAGTACTTTTATCAGAATTTTCCTCATCTTGTTGCTAGACTCTTCTTGCTAGGTTAGGTTTTTGAAGTTTGAACTTCCCGCTATGTGTAACCATCGGTATCGTATGTATTATAAACATTATTATTCCAGAGACATGAATTATTTCACACAAATAACATTTAATTAAATTACAACATTATATTTACATCTTATATTTTCCATACTTCATCTATTTACGTTCAATATTATATGTGCAACAATCAATGTCTCCAGTAAAAAAGACATTATTATTTCAGAGACATCAACTATTTTACACAAATAATATTTAATTCAATCACAAAATTATATTTACGTCTTATATTTTCCATATTGCATCTATTCACGTTCAATATTATATTTTATATCAGTACCTATCTCACTCTTTTTTGGAAAGGAATGCTTTTGGAAAGAGGATCAAATTAAAATTATCTTTGTTTCTTCTCTCTTATAAAGGCAACTGAAGTGTTCTTGAACATCGTAGCTTTGATTTTATAAGTTACTGGAATATTTTGGCTGAATATTTATCAAATACGATGGGTTTGAAAACAGACATTTTTACATTTGATTCAATGTTAACCCATCTTCAATCCCGACAAGTTGTTCCTCTGTCTCTCACTTGAGCGCTGATGTTTGGCAGCTACTCGTCTATACAGACATTAGTACGTTTCTTTGGTACTTTCCTGTTATAGGACACGTCTACTCATCTAGAGATATCAATAGTCGATATCGAGCTTCAAAAGTATCGATACTCATCGATATGAGAAAAATATAGGTTTTATGATTAAATATGTCGTTTGAAAATGATAATGAATTGACTTTATTGAGTACATTGAATAGAAAATAATATTGAATGGAACTCGAGAACTGAACGTAAATGTAATTAATCGTGACTTGTTATAATCTTCATATTTCGTTACTAGGTAACAACTCAGATGATTGTATCACATGATTTGAAAGATACAACAATAGGTTATTAACATAACCTATAGGTTAACATAACTTTATTGGTTATTATAGGTTATCGATATCGACTATCGATATCTCTAGATGAGTAGACGTGTCCTATAACAGGAAAGTACCGTTTTTTTTCTAGAACTGCTCGCAAAGAACTTCTTCACCACACCACAGAGTGTATAGTAACAGTGTGGACATTGCATGACTTTTGATTGGTTAGCTCGGAAAAATCCACCGTACTTTTCTCGTCAATTCGCATTTGATTGAAATGATACGCAAATCATGAGTTATGTTGATACATTTCCAACCTACAATATTTGCCTTTGCCAGTGTTAGTTTTTATAGTTTCAAGTGTTTTTAAGCAATATCAAGAGTAGAGAGACCATTTTTATGTTAGAAAAGTAATTTTTATGTTGTTCCTCTTAAAATGAGTTTGATATGAATGAATGGGTGAATTAAATGAGTGAATGGGTTCATGTTTGTTTATAATCCCGTAGGCTATCAAAAAATTTAGGCTAATTCAAAAATTTGGCAAAAGTATGGCAGCGGCGGGAAAAATTATCTTCGCATACTGTTATGGAGTGCTTCACACAAATGGCCACACCGTTACTGTACACTCTCTGTATTCTTTAGATGGGCCAATATTTCTTGGCACTTGGCAGCTGGCTACTACTAACCGCATTAAAAACATTGAAATCTTCAAATCCCCCCTCACTGTAATCATGCTCTCAGCTGATCATTGCGTGGAGTAGCCCAATATTCTCAGAAAAGACCCACGTTATTCCCCTCGCCATAGCTCGATCGATTCTGGCTATGTGCCAAGAAATTTTGGCCCATCTATACTAAAAACTCATCGTTAAACAGCTGATTTCTGAGCATCGAGCTAAACAGCATTGCATGCGCAGTAGATTAAGGCTAGGCGTACACCGGTTAGTCAAGACAAGACAAGACGAGATTAGTCACGTTTAGTCACAGTACTTCACATAGGTGCTTATGAATCAACACAGACCGATTAATCATTGTATCAGTGTGTGCTGCTTCATAAACAACTATGTGAATTACTGTTACTAAACGTGACTAATGTCGTCTTGCCTTGTCTTGACTAACCGGTGTACGCCTAGTCTTACGCCCGCTAAACAGCATTGCATGCGCAGTAGATTTACTTTATGCTCGTTGAACCACCGGGCATGCGCAGTATGTTTAAGCTTTCTGAAATTTGGGGTTATAAAATGAAATTTTTATAACTTCAAAAATGGCGATTGCAGCAATAGAGGACATGATCGACAACGAATTAACTGAATTAACAGCAGTTGTAGAAAAAATATTGTTTGTAACTCGCGTTTTATACTCTCATTACATGAATAGCTGCTATTAAGGCTGAGCATCAGCTTAAAAAAAAACTTTTTTATGGTGATATTTTTCCAAGTTTTACGATTTGGATACTATCAAGCTATCAAAATGAAATACTTTTTAGAGGAAAAAATTTTTTTCTTGTTCATTAGTTTTTGAGACATAATTAGTTTCTCAAAATAACCAATTTGAAAAAAATATTTTCGAAAATAATTTCTTTAAAAAAATAACTCAATTTTCAATTAAATTGAGAATTTGTTATTTTTCTCAAAAGTTGATATTTCGAGAAACTAATTATGTCAAGTGATAGACAATACCTTCAAGCACGTATGCTTAAAATTTCATAATTGTATTTGCAACCAATTTTGAGATTAATTTCCCCGAAAATTTCTACTTTAGACGCCCATATCTCAAAAACTAATGAACAAGAAAAAAATTTTTTCCTCTAAAAAGTATTTCATTTTGATAGCTTGATAGTATCCAAATCGTAAAACTTGGAAAAATATCACCATAAAAAAGTTTTTTCAAGCTGATGCACAGCCTTAAGTATTAGTTTTCTATTGTGAGCTAACTAGAATTCCACGAAAATCTTTATGGGTTGTATTAATTTGTTTGCAGGTACGTAGGAAAGGATGTGCGTGAAAAGTACGAGCTTCTACTGCAAGACAGTGAACTGGTCACCGATCCATGGAAGTACATCCTTCCGGCGCCGCGAAAGAGCACCCTCCCCGCCGCCATTTTGGATCAGCCTGGCGCCGAGCAGCCCTCCCCCAAATCAGCGTCCATCACTAAGTTCACGAAGAAGATGACTGAAGAGGAGCGCAAGAAACAACTGTGAGTACAGCTTTTTGTAGAGGCAACACTTGACAGAAAGTGTAGACACTGTATTGAATAGAATGACGGGGTTAAGTGTAAGGCTATCTAATGCCAAGCGTCATATTGAATGAATCTGAATATACCTTTTATTCAAAGTACTTTGCCACAGATTGTAGATTGGGACTGTATTCTAACTACTTAGGCTAGGCGTACACCGGTTAGTCAAGACAAGACAAGACGAGATTAGTCACGGTTAGTCACAGTACTTAACACAATTGCTTATGAAGCAACACACACCAATTAGTCATTGCATCGGTGTGTGCTGCTTCATAAGCAGCTATGTGAAGTACTGTGACTAAACGTGACTATTCTTGTCTTGTCTTGTCTTGTCTTGACTAACCGGTGTACGCCTAGCCTAAGATCGCAGGGGTCGATTTTATTATCCTCACCACCTACGTGCGCACAGGGAATAGTCATAGCCCCTCTAAACTACATGGCCGTGGTCTTTAATGTGACAAATTTATCAGAATCTTCGTCATCTTGTTGCTAGACTCTTCTTGCTAGGTTAGGATTTTTGAAGTTTGAACTTCCCGCTATGAGTAACCATCGGTATCATATGTATGATAAACATTATTATTCCAGAGACATAAACTATTTCTCACAAATAATATTTGATTCAATTACAACATTATCTTATATTTTTCATATTTCACCTATTTACGTTCAATATTATATATTTTATATCAGTACGTATCTCACTCTCTTTTGGAAAGGAATGCTTTTGGAAATAGGATGAAATTAAAATTATCTTTGTTTATTTTCTCTTGAAGAGACAACTGAAGTGTTCTTGAACATCCTAGCTTTGATTTTATAAGTTACTGGAATATTTTGGCTGAATATTTATCAAATACGATGGGTTTGAAAAGAGGCATTTTTACATTTGATTCAATGATAACCAAGCTTCAATCCCCCAGGTTGTTTCTCTGTCTCTCACTTGAGCGCGCTAATGTTTGGCAGCTACTTCTCTATAGTCCTTTAGCCATGCTTTTAAAATGATAATACGAATGTTGCGTCATGTGAAGACTAATGAGATGATGTGACAAATGTTGCAGGTTACAAGGAACCACTGATAGTTCACCCTCATCTGTGGGTAGCAGCAGCCCTTCCAATGCAGCCGGCAAAAAGACGCCATCTTGCAAGCCTGCCAAACTGCTAGCAACATTTGTCAGTTTAAAGGGCACGCCAACAAAGTCAAGTCAAGACAATGATGTCATTATAATATCGCCAGAACAAGAATCTGGAGGCAGATCGACCAGTGAGAAAAAGACCACTGCAGCACCAAAACCACCACTTGTCAAGAAGAGGGTTCAGCTAACTACATTGAGTACATTTGGAGTTAACAGTATTACAAAGAATGCGGAATCATCTAGCATCAAAAGAGATGATGCAACCATAGTCACCAAGGAGTCTTCAAGTGTCAAAACAGATGATGCAACCCTAGTGTCCAAGGAGTCATCAAGTGTCAAAAAAGATGATGTAACCCCAGTGGCCAAGGGTTCATCAAGTGCCAAAAAAGATGATGTAACCCCAGTGGCCAAGGGTTCATCAAGTGTCAAAAGAGATTATGTAACCCCAGTGGCCAAGGGTTCATCAAGTGTCAAAAAAGATGACATCCCTTCAGTATCCAAGAACTCAAATCCCCAAGACTGCAACTCTACTCCAGAACCGATGAACATATCTAAATCACCTGAAGATTTTCTGGGATTCCAGGTTGACAATTCAAGTCCCGGCTCAACAAGTGCAGGGCCATTGAAAACTGCTCATAGCGAATCAAGAGTGTCAAGATCTATAGCAAGTTTCTTCACAAAAGGCACCAACAAAAGCTCTGCCAAAAAACTGTTTGATGGAAAACAGGTTGAGTCTGCAGAAAATGGGGCTTCTGAATCTACATCAGTGGTAGTTGCTGACCCAATGAGTCCAGCTGATGGGAAAGATTTGAAGATGGTTGGAGAATCAGAAACTTGTCCAAAACCTCTGAAAAATGTTGAGGAACCTGAAGGTTTGATTGGTGATCAGAAGTCTTCAGAACCAGGAAAGATCAATGTTGGTGTAGGTCTGAGTCCTCACCAATCACCAGCCAAGAAACGAGTGAAACTGACCACTCTCTCTCCTCCCAAGTGGCGTGTGAAACTTGCCAAACCCCTCCCCCCTTCCAGCAGCTCAAATGACAACGATGATGAAGTGATTGTCCTCGAATGAATAGACAGATCTCATCAGTGTACATAGACCTATTTGTTCAGTGTGAATTGTGCATAGATTTTTAAGCAAATATAACTTAAGTTTTAAGAGCCATGCTCTTGATGGAAAATTTTACTCATGTTAAAGTTTTTAAGAATACTATGTAGTGTAGTGTACCATCACCAGTCGATTGACGAACCTCAACCATAAGGTTAGGCGTACACCGGTTAGACAAGACAAGATTAGTCACGTTTAGTCACAATAATTCACATAGCTGCTTATGAAGCAGCACACACCGATGCAGTGACTAATCGGTGTGTGTTGCTTCATAAGCAACTATGTAAAGAACTGTGACTAAACGTGACTAATCTCGTCTTGTCTTGTCTTGACTAACCGGTGTACGCCTAGCCTAAGTGGTTATAATACAGTCACAATCTACAATCTGTGGCAAAGTACTTTGAATAAAAGGTATATTCAGATTCATTTAATTTGACGCTTGGCATTAGATAGATAGAGAGATATTATAATTAATATCTTCAAAAATAATTATTCATATTTTTAGAAAATAATGAATCCAGTGAATTAGGTCATTCCATCATCGTCTGTCGTTGACATTTTGTGCCGATATTCTTGACGTTTTGCAAGCGAAGGTTGATGATTTGATCGATCAGATCAGTGTATCGCTTGCTGACAAAGGTGTTTAAACTTTTGTTAATTATTGTTTTCATCAGAAGAGAAGAATATTGCGTTTGTAAAATGGCGAACAAAGGAGCTATCCCACGTGATTCGGGTCGGTTGAAAGATTCCAACCAGAAACTTGTCTTGGATGAAGCCACAAGAAGCAGTAGAGCTCAGAAAGCTTTAGAAGCTCTTGAAGCAGACAACTCCCATGAAGATCCACATCCGGAATTAGTTGACAATAAGAAACTCCCAAAGTTCGAAGAGACTCTCGATACACGTGGTGGAAGAAAAAAGAAGGCTAAGAGTGCAGAACATTATAAACAAAGATTCCGTAAGACCTTTGACCAGCTGGTAGAAGAGGAAAGAAACTACCGTCCTGAAGCCCCAAACTACATGTCTGCCCAGGCTCCTCCTTCTAAATATCCTGCACGCCATTTTTGCGCTGTATGTGGCTCCCTCAGTAATTATACTTGCGTACAATGTGGAGCACGTTACTGTTGCGTCAAATGTTACGGAATCCATCGTGACACTCGGTGTCTGAAGTGTACCGCTTGAGTCCAAATACAGGGAGAGAAGATTGTTATTTGGTTATTTTTGTATTTGCATGAAAAAATAAAAGAATAACAAAATTTCATTCGTGATACCAGGAGATAATAATTCACAACCAACTCCTATGGATTAATCATTCGTTCATTTAAAAAAATATTATTTCTTATTCGTTCAAATTTTGTATTGAAGTTTTAGATAGATAGAGAGATATTATTTCTTTTTCATCGTACTCTACGGTCATCATCAATATAAAGAAATAATATCTATCTAATGCCAAGCGTCAAATTAAATGAATCTAACCCCGGTCGTACACCGGAGCAATAAGCAATAGGCAACTAGCAACATATGGATCATATGATTGTCTACTCTATACAAACCAATAGTTCAATGCACACTGAAACAGCTGCTTTAGGTGTGCATTGGACTATTTGTTTCTATAGAGTAGACGATCATATGATCCATATGTTGCTTATTGCTTCGGTGTACGAGCCCACTAAGTGTATATCAGTGTATTCAAAGCTCTGAACCAGCTGATTTTGAGATAGTACTGGAGATCAAAAGATCGATTTTCTCTATCAATCAAATAATTTTCATTCTTCCAAAAAATACATACAATAAATGAAACACAGAGAACAGAATAAACATTACAGAAAAATATTAGATACAGATGAATTGAATGGAAGAATAAAATCTCACAAAGATTAGGCTATGTTTGTGCAATCTTAGTCTGAGCGTGAGATTTTAAATAATTGCATTTTTGTTTCCAAGTCTTATAATAAAAATTGTATAATATTATATGAAGCTAGACTATAACTACAAACCAAATATATATGATGAAACATTACTATCTTTCACTTGTTAAATTCAGCAATTTTTTGTGTCTATCTAAAAAATGTCATGTTTTAGAACTACCGCAATGTCTTGCATTCTTTGTTTAATAAACCTCAGACTGCTAATTATTTCAGAACACTCAATTTAATGGCATGTATACCGGATTCGAAATCACATGATCAAAAGTATTCTACTTCCAATCTTATAATTTATGCATGCATTTGAATAATTGAATGCTATGAAATAATTAGCTGTCTAATAGTATAGCTGTTTAAATAGTTTTAAATCTGCAAAGAAATGAGGGTTCGCAGTGGCTTGTAAAGCTTACTTTATAATATAAGGCTAGGCGTACACCGGTTAGTCAAGACGAGATTAGTCATGTTTAGTCACATTAATTCACATAGTTGCTTATGAAGCAGCACACACCTGTGCAATGACTAATCGGTGTGTGTTGTTTCATAAGCAACTATTTGAAGTACTGGGACTAAACGTGACTAATCTTGTCTTGACTAACCGGTGTACGCCTAGCCTAATAGTATAGCTGTTTGAATAGTTTTAAATCTGTAAAGAAATGAAGGGTTCGCGGTGGCTTGTAAAACTTCAATACAAAATTTGAACGAATAAGAAATAATATTTTTTTAAATGAACGAATGATTAATCCATAGGAGTTGGTTGTGAATTATTATCTCCTGGTATCACGAATGAAATTTTGTTATTCTTTTATTTTTTCATGCAAATACAAAAATAACCAAATAACAATCTTCTCTCCCCGTATTTGGACTCAAGCGGTACACTTCAGACACCGAGTGTCACGATGGATTCCGTAACATTTGACGCAACAGAAACGTGCTCCACATTGTACGCAAGTATAATTACTGAGGGAGCCACATACAGCGCAAAAATGGCGTGCAGGATACTTAGAAGGAGGAGCCTGGGCAGACATGTAGTTTGGGGCTTCAGGACGGTAGTTTCTTTCCTCTTCTACCAGCTGGTCAAAGGTCTTACGGAATCTTTGTTTATAATGTTCTGCACTCTTAGCCTTCTTTTTTCTTCCACCACGTGTATCGAGAGTCTCTTCGAACTTAGGGAGTTTCTTATTGTCAACTAATACCGGATGTGGATCTTCATGGGAGTTGTCTGCTTCAAGAGCTTCTAAAGCTTTCTGAGCTCTACTGCTTCTTGTGGCTTCATCCAAGACAAGTTTCTGGTTGGAATCTTTCAACCGACCCAACTCACGTGGTATAGCCCCTTTGTTCGCCATTTTACAAATGCAATTCTTCTCTTCTGATGAAAACAATAATCAACAAAAGTTTAAACACCTTTGTCAGCAAGCGATACACTGATCTGATCAATCAAATCGTCAACCTTCGCTTGCAAAACGTCAAGAATATCGACACAAAATGTCAACGACAGACGATGATGGAATGACCTAATTCACTGGATTCATTATTTTCTAAAAAAATGAATAATTATTTTTGAAGATATTGAAGCAAAGAAGTCAAGTTACCACAAACTTAAAATTTCCTCCAAAGCGGGACAGAATCAAGCATGGCATGAAGCAAGCTCAAAAAGGTTACTATGATCTATGAAGTACAACATAGATAGCATTGAAAAATTTGAGTAGTTGTGAAGGTGATATTGTGGTAGTTATCCATAATAAATGAAAAGACAAGATGTTGTCAAACCACTGATTTATTATAAAATCGAGACCTGCCGATTGATTTATAATAAATCAGTGGTTTGACAACATCTTGTCTTTTCATTTAGCATTGAAAAATTGTTAATTAGAATCTTCCGGTGTTGACAACGTTAAAAAACTAATAATGGTATTATAGTAACCTCTAAAAAAACTTACTTTATAATATGAGATTGTATAATCGGTACAGTCTCTATCTTGGAAATAGTTAAAGTTAAATTAAGCTATATAATAAAATTGTTGTCTGTTATATTATCATTATATTGTTTAATTGGTTTATTATGTATGTATGTAATTTCAAGAATAAATCAATCAATCTATATAATCAATTATTCTATTTTGAGTCATATGATCCCATTTGATTAGCATTGGGGGTATTCACGATGTTGGAGTTAGCTAGCTAAATTATAAGTCCAGCTATTTGCTATTTAATCAGCTGTTTTCTCATTTGTCAATTTTTTCCAACGTACTACTATAGCACAGACTTAGCGAATAGCAGGAGTTAGCAAATAGCTGGCTAAATCCAAGATTGTGAATACCCCTATTGTACTCTTCGACTATGTATAGAACTATAGCAGGATCCAATTAACTTGTCATAAATCAGCTGATCCAGTAATAATTAAACAGTGATTTCGACACAATAATCAAAAGGCTTGAAAGTCTTAAAAACCTTTAAAGTCTTTAAAAGACCTTAAGTCTTTAAAAGACCTTTAGTCTTTAAAAGACCTTTTTGAAGAAGACCTTTCAAAGAATAACTTTTTAAAAGACATTTTCAATAATCTGCGAGATTCAGCATTTGTAGGTCAAGTATTGTGATCATATGCTCGTCGATCATATGTTTTATGACAAGTTAAATGGATCCTGCTATAGCAGCCACCAGTTTAGCAAAAGGAAAGAGCCCCCCTATTGAACTTTGCCTTGGGCCCCGCAATTTCTAGGGCCACCACTGCCTGGGCATGTGACTGAAGTCTGCCACAATAATGAAACAGTCTCCGTCTGCTTTGCATGTTATTTTTAAGCGATTTTAGATTATTTTATGTGAATTTTAAATACAGTGGAGTGCAACTAACCTCCAGCGGTCACCTATCAAGCTGCCATATCTCAGTTAATATTCGTCCAATCTTAAAACATAGGGTATTGGTTGGGAGTCCTGAAACACCCTGTATGATTCTCGTATCTTTTCAATGTAATTCTTATGGAAATCGGCAAAAGTATGCCTGAATTCACAATCAAAAGTGTAACATTCAATATAGTCTACACACTGTGATTATGCATTTATACTGCCTCTGTAATCTACACGATTGACGTAGGTACTTTGAAAATAATCGATTATTATTATTACTAGCATGACTACAGCACGTTTACCTGCTGATTTAATGAGGTTTTTGTATGCGGGTAAGAGAACACAACTCAAAGACAATATTATTTTTATGAGCTTGTACTGTGTCTATAGTGCGATTCACGTCTAGAAGTCAGCATCGCTTAAGCCCGGTCTAGACGCAACGATAAGTTTGTCAAACTTTTTGTTCAAACTTTTCAGGATTATTTTGAATTGTCATAAAACAGCTGATTCAACGTCAGTAAACAAGCTTATAACAATCAGCTGTTTTCTAACAATTTAAAATAATCCTGCTATTTAGCAGGATCCATTTAACTTGTCAGAAAACAGCTGATTGATGTACGCTTATTTGCTAACGTTAAATCAGCTGTTTTTTGACAATTCAAAATAATCCTGAAAAGTTTGACAAACTTATCGTTGCGTCTAGACCGGGCTTTAGATGAGAGATTGCTATCCTTGTTCAGCACAAGGCAGTTGCTGATGTCTCTATCCTATTCGCACTGTGCATTGTTGTCGCATACAGTCCCAACAAACACGTTTGGTGCAGTTTTCTCTTTCTCTCTCAATGAAACTTGGCATCAATGCTCCTCATATAAACAATGCTGACTTCTTGACGTGAATCGGACTATACTCGACTCGGTATCACACTGTCCTTGTTTTTGAACTTGGAACACATCTATAAATGCAGTTAACAATATTATTTTTTTGAAAACCTAAAGGCTACCCCTCGATTGAATCTACAATGAGTTACGTGTTTAGAAATTATGAATTTTGGGTGCCTTCCTTCCTTGATGATTCTCACTGTTGATTGTTTAGGAAAAGCTGCCGTTTAGGAAAATACTGATAATCCATTTTCTAAAAAGCTGGCTGAGGTTTGTCCCGTTTCACGAAAGTCACCAATCAAAAGTTACCAATGTAACAGCTGAATATATAGCAGGATCAATTTAACTTGTCAGAAAACAGCTGTTTCGAAAATCAATACACAATACTTAACCTACAAATGCTGAATCTCGCAGATTATTGAAAACACCTTTTAGAAAGGTATTCTTCGAAAGGTCTTCTTTAAAAAGGTCTTTAAAGACTCTAAAGGTCTTTAAGTCTTTTAAGCCTTTGGATTATTGTGTCAAAATCACTGTTTACTTATTGTCGAGACAGCTGTTTTCTGACAATTTAAATTAATCCTGCTATAAATATGTAACTTTGAATTCTCTAGTACAGATGTTTCTGGAAAGTAACGAAATAACGAGTAAGGCTAGGCGTACACCGATTAGTCAAGACAAGGCAAGACAAAATTAGTCACGTTTAGTCACAGTACTTCACATAGTTGCTTATGAAGCAACACACAGATTAGTCATTGCATCGGTGTGTGCTGCTTCATAAGCAGCTACGTGAATTACTGTGACTAAACCTGACTAATGTCGTCTTGACTTGTCTTGACTAACCGGTGTACGCCTAGCCTAACAGTTTCAAAAATATAATAACAGCTGACTTCAGACCTAATTTTTTCACACCCTTCTATCAAACTTTTCCGGTTTAGCAGGTTTCTGGCTTACAAAGGTACTAACACCTTTAACCAAATAAAGGTGATAATGAGGTAAATAAAGGCTTCTGTTTGTCCGTCTGACTTCATTTAATTTGGAGTCTTATAATCAGAGTTTATATGGCAGCAGCCTCAATTGGAAGAAAATAAAAACAGTTTTGAGTTCTTCGTCGGTTCATTTTCCAACAAAATTTCAATAAATACTTTTAAAAACCAGTCCGGCAAACCAGAGGTGCTGGGTTTGACTTCCGCCCGGGAAAGAGTTTTATTATGTGTGTACACTTGTTAGGTCATGCTCTATTCATATCCCAAATATAAGGAAAATCCGAGAGATTTTCATTTTTTGGTTTAAAAAAACGCATGATGTATATACATCATGATTTTTTGCAAAAAATTGAAAATTTTCAAAATCGCTCGAAATACCGTAAAAGATAGTACTTGAAGAGCTAAACAAGAATCTGTCAACAAAATGGAGAAATTCGCTTCCGCTCAGGAGATATGAGCATTTGAAAATCGGAATTTTCCTCTCTCAGCTTTCCCTTGAGAGAAGAGAGAGGTGTACTCTTCTCAGCTAAATATCTCTTCTTGTATAGTAGAGAAAAGTCTCATATTATGTGTGTACACTTGTTAGGTAATGCTCTACCGATAGCCCAAATATCAAGCAAATCTGAGAGATTTTCATTTTTTGGGTGAAAAAACGCATGATGTATACATCATGTTTTTTTGCAAAAAATTGAAAATTTCCAAAATCGCTTAAAATACCGTAAATGATAGTACTTGGAGAGCTGAACAAGAATCTGTCAACAAAATAAAGAAATTCGCTTCTGTTCAGGAGATATGAGCATTTGAAAATCGGAATTTTCCTCTCTCAGCTTTCCCTTGAGTGAAGAGAGAGGTGTACTCTTCTCAGCTCAATATCTCTGCTTGTATAGTAGAGAAAAGTCTCATATTATGTGTGTACACTTGTTAGGTCATGCTCTATTCATAGCCCAAATATAAGGCAAATCTGAGAGATTTTCATTTTTTGGCTAAAAAAAACGCATCATGATTTTTTGCAAAAAATTGAAAATTTTCAAAATCGCTTAAAATACCGTAAAAGATAGTACTTGGAGAGCTGAACAAGAATCTGTCAACGGAATTAAAAAATTCGCTGCCGTTCAGGAGATATGAGCATTTGAAAATCGGAATTTTCCTCTCTCAGCTTTCCCTTGAGAGAAGAGAGAGGTGTACTCTTCTCAGCTAAATATCTCTGCTTGTATAGTAGAGAAAAGTCTCATATCATATGTGTACACTTGTAAAGTGATGCTCTACCCATAGCCCAAATATCAAGCAAATCTGAGAGATTTTCATTTTTTGGCTGAAAAAACGCATAATGTATACATCATGTTTTTTTGCAAAAAATTGAAAATTTTCAAAATCGCTTAAAATACCGTAAAAGATAGTACTTGGAGAGCTGAACAAGAATCTGTCAACGGAATTAAAAAATTCGCTGCCGTTCTGGAGATATGAGCATTTGAAAATCGGAATTTTCCTCTCTCAGCTTTCCCTTGAGAGAAGAGAGAGGTGTACTCTTCTCAGCTAAATATCTCTGCTTGTATAGTAGAGAAAAGTCTCATATTATGTGTGTACACTTGTTAGGTAATGCTCTACCCATAGCCCAAATATCAAGCAAATCTGAGAGATTTTCATTTTTTGGCTGAAAAAACGCATCATGATTTTTTGCAAAAAACTGAAAATTTTCAAAATCGCTCAAAATACCGTAAAAGATAGTACTTGAAGAGCTGAACAAGAATCTGTCAACAAAATTGAAAAATTCGCTGCCGTTCAGGAGATATGAGCATTTGAAAATCGGAATTTTCCTCTCTCAGCTTTCCCTTGAGAGAAGAGAGAGGTGTACTCTTCTCAGCTAAATATCTCTGCTTGTATAGTAGAGAAAAGTCTCATATTATGTGTGTACACTTGTTAGGACATGCTCTATCCATAGCCCAAATATCAAGCAAATCTGAGAGATTTTCATTTTTTGGGTGAAAAAACGCATGATGTATACATCATGTTTTTTTGCAAAAAATTGAAAATTTTCAAAATCGCTTGAAATACCGTAAAAGATAGTACTTGGAGAGCTGAACAAGAATCTGTCAACAAAATAAAGAAATTCGCTTCTGTTCAGGAGATATAAGCATTTGAAAATCTGAATTTTCCTCTCTCAGCTTTCCCTTGAGAGACGAGAGAAGCGTACTCTTCTCAGCTCAATATCTCCGCTTCTATAGTAGAGAAAAGTCTCATATTATGTGTGTACACTTGTTAGGTCATGCTCATTCATAGCCCAAATATCAAGCAAATCTGAGAGATTTTCATTCTTTGGCTGAAAAAACGCATGATGTATACATCATGATTTTTTGCAAAAAATTGAAAATTTTCAAAATCGCTTAAAATACCGTAAAAGATAGTACTTGGAGAGCTGAACAAGAATCTGTCAACAAAATTAAAAAATTCGCTGTTCAGGAGATATGAACATTTGAAAACCGGAATTTTCCTCTATAAGCTTTCCCTTGAGAAATGAGAGAGATGTACTCTTCTCAGATAAATCTCTCCTCTTGTATAGTATAGAAAAGTAGCATATTATGTGTGTACACTTGATGGGTGACGCTTTACCCATACACCAAATTTCAAGTAACTCTGAGAGATTTTCATTTTTTGGCTAAAAAACGCATGATGTATATACATCATGATTTTTGCAAAAATTGAAAATTTCAAAATCGCTTAAAATACCGTAAAAGATAGTACTTGAAGAGCTGAACAAGAATCTGTCAACAAAATTAAAAAATACGCTGCCGTTCAGGAGATATGTGCATTTGAAAATCGGAATTTTCCTCTCTCAGCTTTCCCTTGAGTGAAGAGAGAGGTGTACTCTTCTCAGCTCAATATCTCTGCTTGTATAGTAGAGAGAAGTCTCATATTATGTGTGTACACTTGTTAGGTAATGCTCTATCCATAGCCCAAATATCAAGCAAATCTGAGAGATTTTCATTTTTTGGGTGAAAAAACGCATGATGTATACATCATGTTTTTTTGCAAAAAATTGAAAATTTTCAAAATCGCTTGAAATACCGTAAAAGATAGTACTTGGAGAGCTGAACAAGAATCTGTCAACGAAATTAAAAAATTTGCTGCCGTTCAGGAGATATGAGCATTTGAAAATCGGAATTTTCCTCTCTCAGCTTTCCCTTGAGAGAAGAGAGAGGTGTACTCTTCTCAGCTAAATATCTCTGCTTGTATAGTAGAGAAAAGTCTCATATTATGTGTGTACACTTGTTAGGTCATGCTCTATCCATAGCCCAAATATCAAGCAAATCTGAGAGATTTTCATTTTTTGGCTGAAAAAACGCATGATGTATACATCATGTTTTTTTGCAAAAAATTGAAAATTTTCAAAATCGCTTAAAATACCGTAAAAGATAGTACTTGAAGAGCTGAACGAGAATCTGTCAACAAAATTGAAAAATTCGCTGCCGTTCAGGAGATATGAGCATTTGAAAATCGGAATTTTCCTCTCTCAGCTTTCCCTTGAGAGAAGAGAGAGGTGTACTCTTCTCAGCTAAATATCTCTTCTTGTATAGTAGAGAAAAGTCTCATATTATGTGTGTACACTTGTTAGGTAATGCTCTACCCATAGTCCAAATATCAAGCAAATCTGAGAGATTTTCATTTTTTGGCTGAAAAAACGCATGATGTATACATCATGATTTTTTGCAAAAAACTGAAAATTTTCTAAATCGCTCAAAATACCGTAAAAGAAAGTACTTGAAGAGCTGAACAAGAATCTGTCAACAAAATTAAAAAATTCGCTGCCGTTCAGGAGATATGAGCATTTGAAAATCGGAATTTTCCTCTCTCAGCTTTCCCTTGAGAGAAGAGAGAGGTGTACTCTTCTCAGCTAAATATCTCTGCTCGTATAGTGGAGAAAGGCTCATATTATATGTGTACACTTGTTAGGTCATGTTCTATCCATAGCCCAAATATCAAGCAAATCTGAGAGATTTTCATTTTTGGCTGAAAACGCATGATGTATACATCATGTTTTTTGCAAAAATTGAAAATTTTCAAAATCGCTTGAAATACCGTAAAAGATAGTACTTGGAGAGCTGAACAAGAATCTGTCAACAAAATAAAGAAATTCGCTTCTGTTCAGGAGATATAAGCATTTGAAAATCTGAATTTTCCTCTCTCAGCTTTCCCTTGAGAGAAGAGAGAGGTGTACTCTTCTCAGCTCAATATCTCTGCTTGTATAGTAGAGAAAAGTCTCATATTATGTGTGTACACTTGTTAGGTCATGCTCAATTCATAGCCCAAATAAAAGGCAAATCTGAGAGATTTTCATTCTTTGGCTGAAAAAACGCATGATGTATACATCATGATTTTTTGCAAAAAATTGAAAATTTTCAAAATCGCTTAAAATACCGTAAAAGATAGTACTTGGAGAGCTGAACAAGAATCTGTCAACAAAATTAAAAATTCGCTGCCGTTCAGAAGATATGAGCATTTGAAAATCGGAATTTTCCTCTCTCAGCTTTCCCTTGAGAGAAGAGAGATGTGTACTCTTCTCAGCTAAATATCTCCTCTTGTATAGTAGAGAAAAGTATCATATTATGTGTGTACACTTGTTAGGTGATGCTTAACCCATAGCCCAAATATCAAGCAAATCTGAGAGATTTTCATTTTTTGGCTAAAAAACGCATGATGTATATACATCATGATTTTTTGCAAAAAATTGAAAATTTTCAAAATCGCTTAAAATACCGTAAAAGATAGTACTTGAAGAGCTGAACAAGAATCTGTCAACAAAATTAAAAAATTCGCTGCCGTTCAGGAGATATGTGCATTTGAAAATCGGAATTTTCCTCTCTCAGCTTTCCCTTGAGTGAAGAGAGAGGTGTACTCTTCTCAGCTCAATATCTCTGCTTGTATAGTAGAGAGAAGTCTCATATTATGTGTGTACACTTGTTAGGTAATGCTCTATCCATAGCCCAAATATCAAGCAAATCTGAGAGATTTTCATTTTTTGGGTGAAAAAACGCATGATGTATACATCATGATTTTTTGCAAAAAATTAAAAATTTTCAAAATCGCTCAAAATACCGTTAAAGATGATACTAGGATAGCTGAACAAGAATCTGTCAACAAAATTAGAAAATTTGCTGCCGTTCAGGAGATATGAGCATTTGAAAATCGGAATTTTCCTCTCTCAGCTTTCCCTTGAGAGAAGAGAGAGGTGTACTCTTCTCAGCTAAATATCTCTGCTTGTATAGTAGAGAAAAGTCTCATATTATGTGTGTACACTTGTTAGGTCATGCTCTATCCATAGCCCAAATATCAAGCAAATCTGAGAGATTTTCATTTTTTGGCTGAAAAAACGCATGATGTATACATCATGTTTTTTTGCAAAGAATTGAAAATTTTCAAAATCGCTTAAAATACCGTAAAAGATAGTACTTGAAGAGCTGAACGAGAATCTGTCAACAAAATTGCAACCGTCGCTGCCGTCCAGGCGAGATGCGCATTTGAAAATCGGAATTTTCCTCTCTCAGCTTTCCCGTGAGAGAAGGGAGAGGTGTACTCTTCTCAGCTAAATACCTCTTCTTGTATAGTAGAGAAAAGTCTCATATTATCTGTGTACACTTGTTAGGTAATGCTCTACCCATAGTCCCAAATATCAAGCAAATCTGAGAGATTTTCATTTTTGGCTGAAAACGCATGATGTATACATCATGATTTTTTGCAAAAAACTGAAAATTTTCTAAATCGCTCAAAATACCGTAAAAGAAAGTACTTGAAGAGCTGAACAAGAATCTGTCAACAAAATTAAAAAATTCGCTGCCGTTCAGGAGATATGAGCATTTGAAAATCGGAATTTTCCTCTCTCAGCTTTCCATTGAGAGAAGAGAGAGGTGTACTCTTCTCAGCTAAATATCTCTGCTTGTATAGTAGAGAAAAGTCTCATATTATGTGTGTACACTTGTTAGGTCATGCTCTATCCATAGCCCAAATATCAAGCAAATCTGAGAGATTTTCATTTTTTGGCTGAAAAAACGCATGATGTATACATCATGATTTTTTGCAAAAAATTGAAAATTTTCAAAATCGCTTAAAATACCGTAAAAGATAGTACTTGAAGAGCTGAACAAGAATCTATCAACAAAATTGAAAAATTCGCTGCCGTTCAGGAGATATGAGCATTTGAAAATCGGAATTTTCCTCTCTCAGCTTTCCCTTGAGAGAAGAGAGATGTGTACTCTTCTCAGCTAAATATCTCTGCTTGTATAGTAGAGAAAAGTCTCATATTATGTGTGTACACTTGTTAGGTAATGCTCTACCCATAGCCCAAATATCAAGCAAATCTGAGAGATTTTCATTTTTTGGCTGAAAAAACGCATGATGTATACATCATGATTTTTTGCAAAAAATTGAAAATTTTCAAAATCGCTTAAAATACCGTAAAAGATAGTACTTGAAGAGCTGAACAAGAATCTGTCAACAAAATTAAAAAATTCGCTGCCGTTCAGGAGATATGAGCATTTGAAAATCGGAATTTTCCTCTCTCAGCTTTCCCTTGAGAGAAGAGAGAGGTGTACTCTCCTCAGCTAAATATCTCTTCTTGTATAGTAGGAAAAAGTCTCATATTATGTGTGTACACTTGTTAGGTAATGCTCTACCCATAGCCCAAATATCAAGCAAATCTGAGAGATTTTCATTTTTTGGCTGAAAAAACGCATGATGTATACATCATGATTTTTTGCAAAAAATTGAAAATTTTCAAAATCGCTTAAAATACCGTAAAAGATAGTACTTGAAGAGCTGAACAAGAATCTGTCAACAAAATTAAAAAATTCGCTGCCGTTCAGGAGATATGAGCATTTGAAAATCGGAATTTTCCTCTCTCAGCTTTCCCTTGAGAGAAGAGAGAGGTGTACTCTTCTCAGCTAAATATCTCTGCTTGTATAGTAGAGAAAAGTCTCATATTATGTGTGTACACTTGTTAGGTCATGCTCTATCCATAGCCCAAATATCAAGCAAATCTGAGAGATTTTCATTTTTTGGCTGAAAAAACGCATGATGTATACATCATGTTTTTTTGCAAAAAATTGAAAATTTTCAAAATCGCTTGAAATACCGTAAAAGATAGTACTTGGAGAGCTGAACAAGAATCTGTCAACAAAATAAAGAAATTCGCTTCTGTTCAGGAGATATAAGCATTTGAAAATCTGAATTTTCCTCTCTCAGCTTTCCCTTGAGAGAAGAGAGAGGTGTACTTTTCTCAGCTGAATATCTCTGCTTGTATAGTAGAGAAAAGTCTCATATTATGTGTGTACACTTGTTAGGTCATGCTCTATCCATAGCCCAAATATCAAGCAAATCTGAGAGATTTTCATTTTTTGGCTGAAAAAACGCATGATGTATACATCATGTTTTTTTGCAAAAAATTGAAAATTTTCAAAATCGCTTGAAATACCGTAAAAGATAGTACTTGGAGAGCTGAACAAGAATCTGTCAACAAAATTAAAAAATTCGCTGCCGTTCAGGAGATATGAGCATTTGAAAATCGGAATTTTCCTCTCTCAGCTTTCCCTTGAGAGAAGAGAGAGGTGTACTCTTCTCAGCTAAATATCTCTGCTTGTATAGTAGAGAAAAGTCTCATATTATGTGTGTACACTTGTTAGGTCATGCTCCATCCATAGCCCAAATATCAAGCAAATCTGAGAGATTTTCATTTTTTGGGTGAAAAAACGCATGATGTATACATCATGTTTTTTTGCAAAAAATTGAAAATTTTCAAAATCGCTTGAAATACCGTAATAGATAGTACTTGAAGAGCTGAACAAGAATCTGTCAACGAAATTAAAAAATTTGCTGCCGTTCAGGAGATATGAGCATTTGAAAATCGGAATTTTCCTCTCTCAGCTTTCCCTTGAGAGAAGAGAGAGGTGTACTCTTCTCAGCTAAATATCAAATATCTCTGCTTGTATAGTAGAGAAAAGTCTCATATTATGTGTGTACACTTGTTAGGTTATGCTCTACCCATAGCCCAAATATCAAGCAAATCTGAGAGATTTTCATTTTTTGGCTGAAAAAACGCATGATGTATTCATCATGATTTTTTGCAAAAAATGAAAAATTCTCAGAATCGCTTAAAATACCGTAGAAGATAGTACTTGAAGAGCTGAACAAGAATCTGTCAACAAAATGCAGAAATTCGCTTCCGTTCAGGAGATATGAGCATTTGAAAATCGGAATTTTCCTCTCTCAGCATTACCTTGAGAGAAGAGAGAGGTGTACTCTTCTCAGCTAAATATCTCTGCTTGTATAGTAGAGAAACGTCTCATATTATGTATGTACACTTGTCAGGTCATGCTCTATCCATAGCCCAAATATCAAGCTAATCTGAGAGATTTTCATTTTTTGGCTAAAAAAACGCATGATGTATATATACATCATGATTTTTTGCATAAAATTGAAAATTTTCAAAATAGCTTAAAATACCGTAAAAGATAGAACTTGGAGAGCTGAACAAGAATCTGTCAACAAAATTAAGAAATTCGCTTCTGTTCAGGAGATATAAGCATTTGAAAATCCGAATTTTCCTCTCTCAGCTTTCCCTTGAGAGAAGAGAGAAGTGTACTCTTCTCAGCTGAATATCTCTGCTTGTATAGTAGAGAAAAGTCTCATATTATGTGTGTACACTTGTTAGGTCATGCTCTATCCATAGCCCAAATATCAAGCAAATCTGAGAGATTTTCATTCGTTGGCTGAAAAAACGCATGATGTATACATCATGATTTTTTGCAAAAAAATGAAAAATTCTCAGAATTGCTAAGAATACCGTAAAAGATAGTACTTGAAGAGCTGAACAAGAATCTGTCAACAAAATTAAAAAATTCGCATCCGTTCAGGAGATATGAGCATTTGAAAATCGGAATTTCCCTCTCACAGCTTTCCCTTGAGAGAAGAGAGAGGTGTACTCTTCTCAGCTAAATATCTCTTCTTGTATAGTAGAGGAAAGTCTCATATTATGTGTGTACACTTGTTAGGTAATGCTCTACCCATAGCCCAAATATAAGGCAAATCTGAGAGATTTTCATTTTTTGGCTGAAAAAACGCATGATGTATACATCATGATTTTTTGCAAAAAAATGAAAATTTTCAAAATCGCTCAAAATACCGTAAAAGATAGTACTTGAAGAGCTGAACAAGAATCTGTCAACAAAATGAAGAAATTTGCTTCCGTTCAGGAGATATGAGCATTTGAATATCGGAATTTTCCTCTCTCAGCTTTCCCTTGAGAGAAAAGAGAGGTGTACTCTTCTCAGCTAAATATCTCTGCTTGTATAGTGGAGAAAGGTCTCATATTATGTGTGTACACTTGTTAGGTTATGCTCTATCCATAGCCCAAATATCAAGCAAATCTGAGAGATTTTCATTTTTTGGCTGAAAAAACACATGATGTATACATCATGATTTTTTGTAAAAAATGAAAAATTCTCAGAATCGCTAAGAATACCGTAAAAGATAGTACTTGAAGAGCTGAACAAGAATCTGTCAACAAAATTAAAAAATTCGCATCCGTTCAGGAGATATGAGCATTTGAAAATCGGAATTTTCCTCTCTCAGCTTTCCCTTGAGAGAAGAGAGAGGTGTACTCTTCTCAGCTAGATATCTCTGCTTGTATAGTAGAGAAAAGTCTCATATTATGTGTGAACACTTGTTAGGTCATGCTCTATCCATAGCCCAAATATCAAGCAAATCTGAGAGATTTTCATTTTTTGGCTGAAAAAACACATGATGTATACATCATGTTTTTTTGCAAAAAATTGAAAATTTTCAAAATCGCTTGAAATACCGTAAAAGATAGTACTTGGAGAGCTGAACAAGAATCTGTCAACGAAATTAAAAAATTTGCTGCCGTTCAGGAGATATGAGCATTTGAAAATCGGAATTTTCCTCTCTCAGCTTTCCCTTGAGAGAAGAGAGAGGTGTACTCTTCTCAGCTAAATATCTCTGCTTGTATAGTAGAGAAAAGTCTCATATTATGTGTGTACACTTGTTAGGTCATGCTCTATCCATAGCCCAAATATCAAGCAAATCTGAGAGATTTTCATTTTTTGGCTGAAAAAACGCATCATGTTTTTTTGCAAAAAATTGAAAATTTTCAAAATCGCTTGAAATACCGTAAAAGATAGTACTTGGAGAGCTGAACAAGAATCTGTCAACAAAATGCAGAAATTCGCTTCTGTTCAGGAGATATGAGCATTTGAAAATCGGAATTTTCCTCTCTCAGCTTTCCCTTGAGAGAAGAGAGGTTTTCTCTCAGCTAAATATCTCTGCTTGTATAGTAGAGAAAAGTCTCATATTATGTGTGTACACTTGTTAGGTCATGCTCTATCCATAGCCCAAATATCAAGCAAATCTGAGAGATTTTCATTTTTTGGCTGAAAAAACGCATGATGTATACATCATGTTTTTTTGCAAAAAATTGAAAATTTTCAAAATCGCTTGAAATACCGTAAAAGATAGTACTTGGAGAGCTGAACAAGAATCTGTCAACGAAATTAAAAAATTTGCTGCCGTTCAGGAGATATGAGCATTTGAAAATCGGAATTTTCCTCTCTCAGCTTTCCCTTGAGAGAAAAGAGAGGTGTACTCTTCTCAGCTAAATATCTCTGCTTGTATAGTAGAGAAAGGTCTCATATTATGTGTGTACACTTGTTAGGTCATGCTCTATCCATAGCCCAAATATCAAGCAAATCTGAGAGATTTTCATTTTTTGGCTGAAAAAACACATGATGTATACATCATGATTTTTTGTAAAAAATGAAAAATTCTCAGAATCGCTAAAAATACCGTAAAAGATAGTACTTGAAGAGCTGAACAAGAATCTGTCAACAAAATTAAAAAATTCGCTGCCGTTCAGGAGATATGAGCATTTGAAAATCGGAATTTCCCTCTCTCAGCTTTCCCTTGAGAGAAGAGAGAGGTGTACTCTTCTCAGCTAAATATCTCTGCTTGTATAGTAGAGAAACGTCTCATATTATGTATGTACACTTGTTAGGTCATGCTCTATCTATAGCCCAAATATCAAGCAAATCTGAGAGATTTTCATTCTTTGGCTGAAAAAACGCATGATGTATACATCATGATTTTTTGCAAAAAATTGAAAATTTTCAAAATCGCTTAAAATACCGTAAAAGATAGTACTTGGAGAATTTTTTTGCAAAAAATTGAAAATTTTCAAAATCGCTTGAAATACCGTAAAAGATAGTACTTGGAGAGCTGAACAAGAATCTGTCAACGAAATTAAAAACTTTGCTGCCGTTCAGGAGATATGAGCATTTGAAAATCGGAATTTTCCTCTCTCAGCTTTCCCTTGAGAGAAAAGAGAGGTGTACTCTTCTCAGCTAAATATCTCTGCTTGTATATTACAGAAAAGTCTCATATTATGTGTGTACACTTGTTAGGCAAAGCTCTAACTATAGCTCAAATATCATGCAAATCTGAGGGATTTTAATTTTTTGGCTGAAAAAACACATGATGTATACATCATGATTTTTTGTAAAAAATGAAAAATTCTCAGAATCGCTTGAAATACCGTAAAAGATAGTACTTGGAGAGCTGAACAAGAATCTGTCAACGAAATTAAAAAATTTGCTGCCGTTCAGGAGATATGAGCATTTGAAAATCGGAATTTTCCTCTCTCAGCTTTCCCTTGAGAGAAGAGAGAGGTGTACTCTTCTCAGCTAATATCTCTGCTTGTATAGTAGAGAGAAGTCTCATATTATGTGTGTACACTTGTTAGGTCATGCTCTATCCATAGCCAAAATATCAAGCAAATCTGAGAGATTTTCATTCTTTGGATGGACAAACGCATGATGTATACATCATGTTTTTTTGCAAAAAATTGAAAATTTTCAAAATCGCTTAAAATACCGTAAAAGATAGTACTTGGAGAGCTGAACAAGAATCTGTCAACAAAATAAAGAAATTCGCTTCTGTTCAGGAGATATGAGCATTTGAAAATAGGAATTTTCCTCTCTCAGCATTACCTTGAGAGAAGAGAGAGGTGTACTCTTCTCAGCTGAATATCTCTGCTTGTATAGTAGAGAAAAGTCTCATATTATGTGTGTACACTTGTTAGGTCATGCTCTATCCATAGCCCAAATATCAAGCGAATCTGAGAGATTTTCATTCGTTGGCTGAAAAAACGCATGATGTATACATTTTTTTGCAAAAAAATGAAAATTTTCAAAATCGCTCAAAATACTGTAGAAGATAGAACTTGCAGAGCTGAACAAGAATCTGTCAACAAAATAAAGAAATAAGCTTCTATCCATAGCCCAAATATCAAGCTAATCTGAGAGATTTTCATTTTTTGGCTAAAAAAACGCATAATGTATATATACATCATGATTTTTTGCATAAAATTGAAAATTTTCAAAATCGCTTAAAATACCGTAAAAGATAGAACTTGGAGAGCTGAACAAGAATCTGTCAACAAAATAAAGAAATTCGCTTCTGTTCAGGAGATATAAGCATTTGAAAATCTGAATTTTCCTCTCTCAGCTTTCCCTTGAGAGAAGAGAGAGGTGTACTCTTCTCAGCTAAATATCTCTGCTTGTATAGTAGAGAAACGTCTCATATTATGTATGTACACTTGTTAGGTCATGCTCTATCTATAGCCCAAATATCAAGCAAATCTGAGAGATTTTCATTCTTTGGCTGAAAAAACGCATGATGTATACATCATGATTTTTTGCAAAAAATTGAAAATTTTCAAAATCGCTTAAAATACCGTAAAAGATAGTACTTGGAGAGCTGAACAAGAATCTGTCAACAAAATTGAAAAATTCTCTGCAGTTCAGGAGATATGAGCATTTGAAAATCGGAATTTTCCTCTCTCAGCTTTCCCTTGAGAGAAGAGAGAGTTGTACTCTTCTCAGCTAAATATCTCTGCTTGTATAGTAGAGAAAAGTCTCATATCATGTGTGTACACTTGTTAGGTCATGCTCTATCCATAGCCCAAATATCAAGCAAATCTGAGAGATTTTCATTTTTTGGCTGAAAAAACGCATGATGTATACATCATGTTTTTTTGCAAAAAATTGAAAATTTTCAAAATCGCTTAAAATACCGTAAAAGATAGTACTTGGAGAGCTGAACAAGAATCTGTCAACAAAATAAAGAAATTCGCTTCTGTTCAGGAGATATGAGCATTTGAAAATAGGAATTTTCCTCTCTCAGCATTACCTTGAGAGAAGAGAGAGGTGTACTCTTCTCAGCTGAATATCTCTGCTTGTATAGTAGAGAAAAGTCTCATATTATGTGTGTACACTTGTTAGGTCATGCTCTATCCATAGCCCAAATATCAAGCGAATCTGAGAGATTTTCATTCGTTGGCTGAAAAAACGCATGATGTATACATCATGTTTTTTTGCAAAAAATTGAAAATTTTCAAAATCGCTCAAAATACTGTAGAAGATAGAACTTGCAGAGCTGAACAAGAATCTGTCAACAAAATAAAGAAATAAGCTTCTATCCATAGCCCAAATATCAAGCAAATCTGAGAGATTTTCATTTTTTGGCTAAAAAAACGCATGATGTATATATACATCATGATTTTTTGCATAAAATTGAAAATTTTCAAAATCGCTTAAAATACCGTAAAAGATAGAACTTGGAGAGCTGAACAAGAATCTGTCAACAAAATTAAGAAATTCGCTTCTGTTCAGGAGATATAAGCATTTGAAAATCCGAATTTTCCTCTCTCAGCTTTCCCTTGAGAGAAGAGAGAGGTGTACTCTTCTCAGCTAAATATCTCTGCTTGTATAGTAGAGAAACGTCTCATATTATGTGTGTACACTTGTTAGGTCATGCTCTATCCATAGCCAAAATATCAAGCAAATCTGAGAGATTTTTATTTTATGGCGAAAAAAGCGCATGGTGTATACATAATGGTTTTTGGCAAAAATTGAGAAATTTTCAAAATCGCTTAAAATACCGTAAAAGATAGTACTCGAAGAGCTGAACAAGAATCTGTCAACAAATTTAAAAAAATTGACTTTCGTTCAGGAGATAAGAGCATTTGAAAATCGGAATTTTCCTCTCTCAGCTTTCCTTTGAGAGAAGAGAGAGGTGTACTCTCCTCAGCTAAATATATCTGCTTGTATAGTAGAGAAAAGTCTCATATCATGTGTGTACACTTGTTAGGTCATGTTCTATCCATAGCCCAAATATCAAGCAAATCTGAGAGATTTTCATTTTTTGGCTGAAAAAACGCATGATGTATACATCATAATTTTTTGCAAAAAATTAAAATTTTCAAAATCGCTTGAAATACCGGAAAAGATAGTACTTGAAGAGCTGAACAAGAATCTGTCAACAATTAAAAATTTGCTGCCGTTCAGGAGATATGAGCATTTGAAAATCGGAATTTTCCTCTCTCAGCTTTCCTTGAGAGAAGAGAGAGGTGTACTCTTCTCAGCTAAATATCTCTGCTTGTATAGTGGAGAAAAGTCTCATATTATGTGTGTACACTTGTCAGGTTATGCTCTATCCATAGCCCAAAATATCAAGCAAATCTGAGAGATTTTCATTCTTTGGCTGGACAAACGCATGATGTATACATCATGTTTTTTTGCAAAAAATTGAAAATTTTCAAAATCGCTTGAAATACCGTAAAAGATAGTACTTGGAGAGCTGAACAAGAATCTGTCAACAAAATAAAGAAATTCGCTTCTGTTCAGGAGATATGAGAATTTGAATATAGGAATTTTCCTCTCTCAGCATTACTTTGAGAGAAGAGAGAGGTGTACTCTTCTCAGCTGAATATCTCTGCTTGTATAGTAGAGAAAAGTCTCATATTATGTGTGTACACTTGTTAGGTCATGCTCTATCCATAGCCCAAATATCAAGCAAATCTGAGAGATTTTCATTCGTTGGCTGAAAAAACGCATGATGTATACATCATGTTTTTTTGCAAAAAATTGAAAATTTTCAAAATCGCTCAAAATACTGTAGAAGATAGAACTTGCAGAGCTGAACAAGAATCTGTCAACAAAATAAAGAAATTCGCTTCTGTTCAGGAGATATAAGCATTTGAAAATCTGAATTTTCCTCTCTCAGCTTTCCCTTGAGAGAAGAGAGAGGTGTACTCTTCTCAGCTGAATATCTCTGCTTGTATAGTAGAGGAAAGTCTCATATTATATGTGTACACTTGTTAGGTCATGCTCTATTCATAGCCCAAATATAAAGCAAATCTGAGAGTTTTTCATTTTTTGGCAGAAAAAACACATGATGTATACATCATGATTTTTTGTAAAAAATGAAAAATTCTCAGTATCTCTTATAATACCGTAAAAGATAGTACTTGAAGAGTTGAACAAGAATCTGTCAACAAAATAAAAAAATTCGCTGCCGTTCACGAGATATGAGCATTTGAAAATCGGAATTTTCCTCTCTCAGCTTTCCCTTGAGAGAAGAGAGAGGTGTAATCTTCTCAGCTCAATATCTCTGCTGGTATGATAGAGAAAAGTCTCATATTATGTGTGTACACTTGTTAGGTCATGCTCTATTCATAGCCCAAATATAAGGCAAATCTGAGAGATTTTCATTTTTTGGCTAAAAAAACGCATGATGATTTTACATCATGAAATACATCATGATTTTTTGCAAAAAAATGAAAATTTTCAAAATCGCTCAAAATACCGTAAAAGATAGTACTTGAAGAGCTGAACAAGAATCTGTCAACAAAATGAAGAAATTTGCTTCCGTTCAGGAGATATGAGCATTTGAAAATCGGAATTTTCCTCTCTCAGCTTTCCCTTGAGAGAAAAGAGAGGTGTACTCTTCTCAGCTAAATATCTCTGCTTGTATAGTAGAGAAAGGTCTCATATTATGTGTGTACACTTGTTAGGTCATGCTCTATCCATAGCCAAAATATCAAGCAAATCTGAGAGATTTTCATTTTTTGGCTGAAAAAACACATGATGTACACATCATGATTTTTTGTGAAAAATGAAAAATTCTCAGAATCGCTAAAAATACCGTGAAAGATAGTACTTGAAGAGCTGAACAAGAATCTGTCAACAAAATTGAAAAATTCGCTGCCGTTCAGGAGATATGAGCATTTGAAAATCGGAATTTCCCTCTCTCAGCTTTCCCTTGAGAGAAGAGAGAGGTGTACTCTTCTCAGCTAAATATCTCTGCTTGTATAGTAGAGAAACGTCTCATATTATGTATGTACACTTGTTAGGTCATGCTCTATCCATAGCCCAAATATCAAGCAAATCTGAGAGATTTTCATTCTTTGGCTGAAAAAACGCATGATGTATACATCATGATTTTTTGCAAAAAATTGAAAATTTTCAAAATCGCTTAAAATACCGTAAAAGATAGTACTTGGAGAGCTGAACAAGAATCTATCAACGAAATAAAGAAATTCGCTCCTGTTCAGGAGATATAAGCATTTGAAAATCTGAATTTTCCTCTCTCAGCTTTCCCTTGAGAGAAGAGAGAGGTGTACTCTTCTCAGTTAAATATCTCTGCTTGTATTGTAGAGAAAAGTCTCATATTATGTGTCTACACTTGTTAGGTCATGCTCTACCCATAGCCCAAATATCAAGCAAATCTGAGAGATTTTCATTTTTTGGCTGAAAAAACGCAAGATGTATACATCGTGATTTTTTTTGCAAAAAATTGAAAATTTTCAAAATCGCTTGAAATACTGTATAAGATAGTCCTTGAAGAGCTGAACAAGAATCTGTCAACAAAATAAAGAAATTCGCATCCGTTCAGGAGATATGAGCATTTGAAAATCGGAATTTCCCTCTCTCAGCTTTCCCTTGAGAGAAGAGAGAGGTGTACTCTTCTCAGCTAAATATCTCTTCTTGTATAGTAGAGAAAAGTCTCATATTATGTGTGTACACTTGTTAGGTAATGCTCTACCCATAGCCCAAATATCAAGCAAATCTGAGAGATTTTCATTTTTTTGGTGAAAAAACGCATGATGTATACATCATGATTTTTTGCAAAAAAATGAAAATTTTCAAAATCGCTCAAAATACCGTAAAAGATAGTACTTGAAGAGCTGAACAAGAATCTGTCAACAAAATTAAAAAATTCGCTGCCGTTCAGGAGATATGAGCGTTTGAAAATCGGAATTTTCCTCTCTCAGCTTTCCCTTGAGAGAAGAGAGAGTTGTACTCTTCTCAGCTAAATATCTTTGCTTATATAGTAGAGAAAAGTCTCATATTATGTGAGTACACTTGTTGGGTAATGCTCTATCAATAGCCCAAATATCAAGCAAATCTGAGAGATTTTCATTTTTGGCTGAAAACGCATGATGTATACATCATGATTTTTTGCAAAAAATTTAAAATTTTCAAAATCGCTCAAAATATCGTAATAGATAGTACTTGAAGAGCTGAACAAGAATCTGTCAACAAAATTAAAAAATTCGCTGCCGTTCACGAGATATGAGCATTTGAAAATCGGAATTTTCCTCTCTCAGCTTTCCCTTGAGAGAAGAGAGAGGTGTACTCTTCTCAGCTCAATATCTCTGCTTGTATAGTAGAGAAAAGTCTCATATTATGTGTGTACACTTGTTAGGTCATGCTCTATTCATAGCCCAAATATAAGGCAAATCTGAGAGATTTTCATTTTTTGGCTAAAAAAACGCATCATGATTTTTTGCAAAAAATTGAAAATTTTCAAAATCGCTTAAAATACCGTAAAAGATAGAACTTGGAGAGCTGAACAAGAATCTGTCAACAAAATAAAGAAATTCGCTTCTGTTCAGGAGATATAAGCATTTGAAAATCCGAATTTTCCTCTCTCAGCTTTCCCTTGAGAGAAGAGAGAGGTGTACTCTTCTCAGCTGAATATCTCTGCTTGTATAGTAGAGAAAAGTCTCATATTATGTGTGTACACTTGTTAGGTCATGCTCTATCCATAGCCCAAATATCAAGCAAATCTGAGAGATTTTCATTCGTTGGCTGAAAAAACGCATGATGTATACATCATGTTTTTTTGCAAAAAATTGAAAATTTTCAAACCGCTTAAAATACTGTAAAAGATATAACTTGCAGAGCTGAACAAGAATCTGTCAACAAAATAAAGAAATTCGCTTCTGTTCAGGAGATATAAGCATTTGAAAATCTGAATTTTCCTCTTTCAGCTTTCCCTTGAGAGAAGAGAGAGGTGTACTCTTCTCAGCTAGATATCTCTGCTTGTATAGTAGAGGAAAGTCTCATATTATGTGTGTACACTTGTTAGGTAATGCTCTACCCATAGCCCAAATATAAGGCAAATCTGAGAGATTTTCATTTTTTGGCTGAAAAACGCATGATGTATAGGCCTACATCATGATTTTTTCAAAAAATTGAAAATCTTCAAAATCGCTTAAAATACCGTAAATGATAGTACTTGGAGAGCTGAACAAGAATCTGTCAACAAAATAAAGAAATTCGCTTCTGTTCAGGAGATATGAGCATTTGAAAATCGGAATTTTCCTCTCTCAGCTTTCCCTTGAGAGAAGAGAGTGGTGTACTCTTCTCAGCTGAATATCTCTGCTTGTATAGTAGGGGAAAGTCTCATATTATGTGTGTACACTTGTTAGGTCATGCTCTATTCATAGCCCAAATATAAAGCAAATCTGAGAGTTTTTCATTTTTTGGCTGAAAAAACACATGATGTATACATCATGATCTTTTGTAAAAAATTGAAAATTTTCAAAATCGCTTGAAATACCGTAAAAGATAGTACTTGGAGAGCTGAACAAGAATCTGTCAACAAAATAAAGAAATTCGCTTCTGTTCAGGAGATATAAGCATTTGAAAATCTGAATTTTCCTCTCTCAGCTTTCCCTTGAGAGAAGAGAGAGGTGTACTCTTCTCAGCTGAATATCTCTGCTTGTATAGTAGAGAAAAGTCTCATATTATGTGTGTACACTTGTTAGGTCATGCTCTATCCATAGCCCAAATATCAAGCAAATTTGAGAGATTTTCATTTTTTGGCTGAAAAAACGCATGATGTATACATCATGTTTTTTTGCAAAAAATTGAAAATTTTCAAAATCGCTTGAAATACCGTAAAAGATAGTACTTGGAGAGCTGAACAAGAATCTGTCAACAAAATAAAGAAATTCGCTTCTGTTCAGGAGATATGAGCATTTGAAAATCGGAATTTTCCTCTCTCAGCTTTCCCTTGAGAGAAGAGAGAGGTGTACTCTTCTCAGCTAAATATCTCTGCTTGTATAGTAGAGAAAAGTCTCATATTATGTGTGTACACTTGTTAGGTCATGCTCTATCCATAGCCCAAATATCAAGCAAATCTGAGAGATTTTCATTTTTTGGCTGAAAAAACGCATGATGATTTTTTGCAAAAAATGAAAAATTCTCAAAATTGCTTAAAGTACCGTAAAATATAGTACTTGAAGAGCTGAACAAGAATCAGTGAACAAAATTGAGAAATTCGCTTCCGTTCAGGAGATATGAGCATTTGGAAATCGGAATTTCCCTCTCTCAGCTTTCCCTTGAGAGAAGAGAGAGGTGTACTCTTCTCAGCTAAATATCTCTGCTTGTATAGTAGAGAAAAGTCTCATATTATGTGTGTACACTTGTTAGGTCATGCTCCATCCATAGCCCAAATATCAAGCAAATCTGAGAGATTTTCATTTTTTGGGTGAAAAAACGCATGATGTATACATCATGTTTTTTTGCAAAAAATTGAAAATTTTCAAAATCGCTTGAAATACCGTAATAGATAGTACTTGAAGAGCTGAACAAGAATCTGTCAACGAAATTAAAAAATTTGCTGCTGTTCAGGAGATATGAGCATTTGAAAATCGGAATTTTCCTCTCTCAGCTTTCCCTTGAGAGAAGAGAGAGGTGTACTCTTCTCAGCTAAATATCTCTGCTTGTATAGTAGAGAAAAGTCTCATATTATGTGTGTACACTTGTTAGGTCATGCTCTACCCCTAGCCCAAATATCAAGCAAATCTGAGAGATTTTCATTTGTTTGCTGAAAGAGCGCATGATGTAGTCATCATGATTGTTTGCAACGAATGAAAAAATCTCAGAATCGCTTAAAATACCGTAGAAGATAGTACTTGAAGAGCTGAACAAGAATCTGTCAACAAAATGCAGAAATTCGCTTCCGTTCAGGAGATATGAGCATTTGAAAATCGGAATTTTCCTCTCTCAGCATTACCTTGAGAGAAGAGAGAGGTGTACTCTTCTCAGCTAAATATCTCTGCTTGTATAGTAGAGAAACGTCTCATATTATGTATGTACACTTGTCAGGTCATGCTCTATCCATAGCCCAAATATCAAGCTAATCTGAGAGATTTTCATTTTTTGGCTAAAAAAACGCATGATGTATATATACATCATGATTTTTTGCATAAAATTGAAAATTTTCAAAATCGCTTAAAATACCGTAAAAGATAGTACTTGGAGAGCTGAACAAGAATCTGTCAACAAAATGAAGAAATTCGCTTCTGTTCAGGAGATATGAGCATTTGAAAATCGGAATTTTCCTCTCTCAGCTTTCCCTTGAGAGAAGAGAGAGGTGTACTCTTCTCAGCTAAATATCTCTGCTTGTATAGTAGAGAAAAGTCTCATATTATGTGTGTACACTTGTTAGGTAATGCTCTATCCATAGCCCAAATATCAAGCAAATCTGAGAGATTTTCATTTTTTGGCTGAAAAAACGCATGATGTATACATCATGATTTTTTGCAAAAAATTGAAGATTTTCAAAATCGCTCAAAATACCGTAAAAGATAGTACTTGAAGAGCTGAACAAGAATCTATCAACAAAATGAAGAAATTGCTGCCGTTCAGGCGATATGAGCATTTGAAAATCGGAATTTTCCTCTCTCAGCTTTCCCTTGAGAGAATAGAGAGGTGTACTCTTCTCAGCTAAATATCTCTGCTTGTATAGTAGAGAAAAGTCTCATATTATGTGTGTACACTTGTTAGGTCATGCTCTATCCATAGCCCAAATATAAGCAAATCTGAGAGATTTTCATTTTTTGGCTAAAAAAACGCCTGATGTATACATCATGATTTTTTGCAAAAAATTGAAAATTTTCAAAATCGCTTAAAATACCGTTAAATATAGTACTTGAAGAGCTGAACAAGAATCTGTCAACCAAATGAAAAAATTCGCTTCCGTTTAGGAGATATGAGCATTTGAAAATTGGATTTTACTCTCTCAGCTTTCCCTTGAGAGAAGAGAGAGGTGTACTCTTCTCAGCTAAATATCTCTGCTTGTATAGTAGAGAAAAGTCTCATATTATGTGTGTACACTTGTTAGGTCATGCTCTATCCATAACCCAAATATCAAACAAATCTGAGAGATGTTGGTTTCTTGGCTGAAAAAACGCATGAGGAATACATCATGATTTTTTACAAAAAATTGAAGATTTTCAAAATCGCTTAAAATACCGTAAAAGATAGTACTTGAAGAGCTGAACAAGAATCTGTCAACAAAATGAAGAAATTCGCTTCTGTTCAGGAGATATGAGCATTTGAAAATCGGAATTTTCCTCTCTCAGCTTTCCCTTGAGAGAAGAGAGAGGTGTACTGTACTCAGCTAAATATCTCTGCTTGTATAGTAGAGAAAAGTCTCATATTATGTGTGTACACATGTTAGGTAATGCTCTACCCATAGCCCAAATATCAAGCAAATCTGAGAGATTTTCATTTTTTGGCTGGAAAAACGCATGATGTATATACATCATGATTTTTGCAAAAATTGAAAATCTTCAAAATCGCTTAAAATACCGTAAAAGATAGTACTTGAAGAGCTGAACAAGTATCTGTCAACAAAATGAAGAAATTCGCTTCCGTTCAGGAGATATAAGCATTTGAAAATCTGAATTTTCCTCTCTCAGCTTTCCCTTGAGAGAAGAGAGAGGTGTACTCTTCTCAGCTGAATATCTCTGCTTGTATAGTAGAGAAAAGTCTCATATTATGTGTGTACACTTGTTAGGTCATGCTCTATCCATAGCCCAAATATCAAGCAAATCTGAGAGATTTTCATTTTTTGGCTGAAAAAACGCATGATGTATACATCATGATTTTTTGCAAAAAATTGAAAATTCTCAAAATCGCTTGAAATACCGTAAAAGATAGTACTTGAAGAGCTGAACAAGAATCTGTCAACAAAATGAAGAAATTCGCTTCCGTTCAGGAGATATGAGCATTTGAAAATCGGAATTTTCCTCTCTCAGCTTTCCCTTGAGAGAAGAGAGAGGTGTACTCTTCTCAGCTAAATATCTCTGCTTGTATAGTAGAGAAAAGTCTCATATTATGTGTGTACACTTGTTAGGTCATGCTCTATCCATAGCCCAAATATCAAGCAAATCTGAGAGATTTTCATTTTTTGGCTGAAAAAACGCATGATGATTTTTTGCAAAAAATTTAAAATCTTCAAAATCGCTCAAAATATCGTAATAGATAGTACTTGAAGAGCTGAACAAGAATCTGTCAACAAAATTAAAAAATTCGCTGCCGTTCACGAGATATGAGCATTTGAAAATCGGAATTTTCCTCTCTCAGCTTTCCCTTGAGAGAAGAGAGAGGTGGACTCTTCTCAGCTAAATATCTCTGCTTGTATTGTAGAGAAAAGTCACATATTATGTGTGTACACTTGTTAGGTAATGCTTTATCAATAGCCCAAATATCAAGCAAATCTGAGAGATTTTCATTTTTGGTGAAAACGCATGATGTATACATCATGATTTTTGCAAAAATTGAAAATTTTCAAAATCGCTTGAAATACCGTAATAGATAGTACTTGAAGAGCTGAACAAGAATCTGTCAACGAAATTAAAAAATTTGCTGCTGTTCAGGAGATATGAGCATTTGAAAATCGGAATTTTCCTCTCTCAGCTTTCCCTTGAGAGAAGAGAGAGGTACTCTTCTCAGCTAAATATCTCTGCTTGTATAGTAGAGAAAAGTCTCATATTATGTGTGTACACTTGTTAGGTCATGCTCTATCCATAGCCCAAATATCAAGCAAATCTGAGAGATTTTCATTTTTGGCTGAAAAACGCATGATGTATACATCATGATTTTTGAAAAAAATTGAAAATTCTCAAAATCGCTTAAATACCGTAGAAGATAGTACTTGAAGAGCTGAACAAGAATCTGTCAACAAAATGAAGAAATTCGCTTCCGTTCAGGAGATATGAGCATTTGAAAATCGGAATTTTCCTCTCAGCTTTCCTTGAGAGAAGAGAGGTGTACTCTTCTCAGCTTAATTTCTCTGCTCCTATAGCAGAGAAATGTCTCCTATTATGTGTGTACACTTGTTATGTCATGCTCTCTCCATAGCCCAAATATCAAGCTAATCTGAGATATTTTCACTTTTTGGCATAAAAAACGCATGATGTATACATCATGATTTCTTCAACAAAATGAAGATTTTCAAAATCGCTCAAAATATTGTAAAAGATAGTACTTGAAGAGCTGAACAAGAATCTGTCAACAAAATGAAGAAATTCGCTTCTGTTCAGGAGATATGAGGATTTGAAAATCGGAATTTTCCTCTCTCAGCTTTCCCTTGATAGTAGTTAGATTTGGACTCTTCTCAGCTGAATATCTCAGCTTGTATAGTAGAGAAAAGTCTCATATTATGTGTGTACACTTGTTAGGTAATGCTCTACCCATAGCCCAAATATCAAGCAAATCTGAGAGATTTTCATGTTTTTGGTGAAAAAACGCATGATGTATACATCATGATTTTTTGCAAAAAAATGAAAATTTTCAAAATCGCTCAATATACCGTAAAAGATAGTACTTGAAGAGCTGAACAAGAATCTGTCAACAAAATTAAAAAATTCGCATCCGTTCAGGAGATATGAGCATTTGAAAATCGGAATTTCCCTCTCTCAGCTTTCCCTTGAGAGAAGAGAGAGGTGTACTCTTCTCAGCTAAATATCTCTTCTTGTATAGTAGAGGAAAGTCTCATATTATGTGTGTACACTTGTTAGGTAATGCTCTACCCATAGCCCAAATATCAAGCAAATCTGAGAGATTTTCATGTTTTTGGTGAAAAAACGCATGATGTATACATCATGATTTTTTGCAAAAATTAAAAATTTTGAAAATCGCTTAAAATACAGTAAAAGATAGTACTTGAAGAGCTGAACAAGAATCTGTCAACAAAATTAAAAAATTGCCGTTCAGGAGATATGAGCATTTGAAAATCGGAATTTTCCTCTCAGCTTTCCCTTGAGAGAAGAAGAGAGGTGTACTCTTCTCAGCTAAATATCTCTGCTTGTATAGTAGAGAAAAGTCTCATATTATGTGTGAACACTTGTTAGGTCATGCTCTATCCATAGCCCAAATATCAAGCAAATCTGAGAGATTTTCATTTTTGGCTGAAAAACACATGATGTATGTATACAACATGTTTTTTGCAAAAATTGAAAATTTTCAGAATCGCTTGAAATACCGTAAAATATAGTACTTGAAGAGCTGAACAAGAATCTGTCAACAAAATGGAAAAATTTGCTTCCGTTCAGGAGATATGAGCATTTGAAAATCGGAATTTTCCTCTCTCAGCTTTCCCTTGAGAGAAGAGAGAGGTGTACTCTTCTCAGCTAAATATCTCTGCTTGTATAGTAGATAAAAGTCTCATATTATGTGTGTACACTTGTTAGGTCATGCTCTATCCATAGCCCAAATATCAAGCAAATCTGAGAGATTTTCATTTTTTGGCTAAAAAAAAGCATGATGTATACATCATGTTTTTTTGCAAAAAATTGAAAATTTTCAAAATCGCTTGAAATACCGTAAAAGATAGTACTTGGAGAGCTGAACAAGAATCTGTCAACAAAATGGAAAAATTTGCTTCCGTTCAGGAGATATGAGCATTTGAAAATCGGAATTTTCCTCTCTCAGCTTTCCCTTGAGAGAAGAGAGAGGTGTACTCTTCTCAGCTAAATATCTCTGCTTGTATAGTAGAGAAAGGTCTCATATTATGTGTGTACACTTGTTAGGTCATGCTCTATCCATAGCCCAAATATAAAGCAAATCTAAGAGATTTTCATTTTGGCTGAAAACACATGATGTATACATCATGATTTTTGTAAAAATGAAAAATTCTCAAAATCGCTCAAAAAATACCGTAAAAGATAGTACTTGAAGAGCTGAACAAGAATCTGTCAACAAAATTAAGAAATTCGCTTCCGTTCAGGAGATATGAGCATTTGAAAATCGGAATTTTCCTCTCTCAGCTTTCCCTTGAGAGAAGAGAGAGGTGTACTCTTATCAGCTAATATCTCTGCTTGTATAGTAGAGAAAAGTCTCATATTATGTGTGTACACTTGTTAGGTCATGCTCTATCCATAGCCCAAATATCAAGCAAATCTGAGAGATTTTCATTTTTTGCCTAGAAAAACGCATGAGTACATCATGATTTTTTCTAGGCAAAAAATGAAAAATTTTCAAAATCGCTCAAAATACCGTAAAAGATAGTACTTGAAGAGCTGAACAAGAATCTGTCAACAGAATGAAGAAATTCGCTTCTGTTCAGGGGATATGAGGATTTGAAAATCGGAATTTTCCTCTCTCAGCTTTCCCTTGAGATAAGAGACAGGTGTACTCTTCTCAGCTAAATATCTCTGCTTGTATAGTAGAGAAAAGACTCATATTATGTATGTACACTTGTTAGGTCATGCTCTATCCATAGCCCAAATATCAAGCAAATCTGAGAGATTTTCATTTTTTGGCTAAAAAAACGCATGATGTATACATCATGATTTTTTGCAAAAAATTGAAAATTTTCAAAATCGCTCAAAATACCGTAAAAGATAGTACTTGAAGAGCTGAACAAGAATCTGTCAACAAAATTAAAAAATTCGCTGCCGTTCAGGAGATATGAGCATTTGAAAATCGGAATTTTCCTCTCTCAGCTTTCCCTTGAGAGAAGAGAGAGGTGTACTCTTCTCAGCTAAATATCTCTGCTTGTATAGTAGAGAAAAGTCTCATATTATGTGTGTACACTTGTTAGGTCATGCTCTATCCATAGCCCAAATATCAAGCAAATCTGAGAGATTTTCATTTTTTGGCTAAAAAAACGCATGATGTATACATCATGATTTTTTGCAAAAAATGAAAAATTTTCAGAATCGCTTAAAATACCGTAAAATATAGTACTTGAAGAGCTGAACAAGAATCTGTCAACAAAATGGAAAAATTTGCTTCCGTTCAGGAGATATGAGCATTTGAAAATCGGAATTTTCCTCTCTCAGCTTTCCCTTGAGAGAAGAGAGAGGTGTACTCTTCTCAGCTAAATATCTCTGCTTGTATAGTAGATAAAAGTCTCATATTATGTGTGTACACTTGTTAGGTCATGCTCTATCCATAGCCCAAATATCAAGCAAATCTGAGAGATTTTCACTTTTTGGTTGAAAGAAGCATGATGTATACATCATGATTTTTGCAAAAATTGAAAATTTTCAAAATCGTAAAATACCGTAAAAGATAGTACTTGAAGAGCTGAACAAGAATCTGTCAACAAAATGAAGAAATTCGCTTCTGTTCAGGAGATATGAGCATTTGAAAATCGGAATTTTCCTCTCTCAGCTTTCCCTTGAGAGAAGAGAGAGGTGTACTCTTCTCAGCTAAATATCTCTGCTTGTATAGTAGAGAAAAGTCTCATATTATGTGTGTACACTTGTTAGGTCATGCTCTATCCATAGCCCAAATATCAAGCAAATCTGAGAGATTTTCATTTTTTGGCTGAAAAAACGCATGATGTATACATCATGATTTTTTGCAAAAAATTGAAAATTCTCAAAATCGCTCAAAATACCGTAAAAGATAGTACTTGAAGAGCTGAACAAGAATCTGTCAACAGAATGAAGAAATTCGCTTCCGTTCAGGAGATATGAGCATTTGAAAATCGGAATTTTCCTCTCTCAGCTTTCCCTTGAGAGAAGAGACAGGTGTACTCTTCTCAGCTAAATATCTCTGCTTGTATAGTAGAGAAAAGTCTCATATTATGTGTGTACACTTGTTAGGTCATGCTCTATCCATAGCCCAAATATCAAGCAAATCTGAGAGATTTTCATTTTTTGGCTAAAAAAACGCATCATGATTTTTTGCAAAAAATGAAAAATTTTCAAAATCGCTCAAAATACCGTAAAAGATAGTACTTGAAGAGCTGAACAAGAATCTGTCAACAAAATGAAAAAATTCGCTTCCGTTCAGGAGATATGAGCATTTGAAAATCGGAATTTTCCTCTCTCAGCTTTCCCTTGAGAGAAGAGACAGGTGTACTCTTCTCAGCTAAATATCTCTGCTTGTATAGTAGAGAAAAGTCTCATATTATGTGTGTACACTTGTTAGGTCATGCTCTATCCATAGCCCAAATATCAAGCAAATCTGAGAGATTTTCATTTTTTGGCTAAAAAATGAAAAATTTTCAAAATCGCTCAAAATACCGTAAAAGATAGTACTTGAAGAGCTGAACAAGAATCTGTCAACAAAATGAAGAAATTCGCTTCCGTTCAGGAGATATGAGCATTTGAAAATCGGAATTTTCCTCTCTCAGCTTTCCCTTGAGAGAAGAGAGAGGTGTACTCTTCTCAGCTAAATATCTCTGCTTGTATAGTAGAGAAAAGTCTCATATTATGTGTGTACACTTGTTAGGTCATGCTCTATCCATAGCCCAAATATCAAGCAAATCTGAGAGATTTTCATTTTTTGGCTGAAAAAACGCATCATGATTTTTTGCAAAAAATGAAAAATTCTCAAATTCGCTTAAAATACCGTAAAAGATAGTACTTGAAGAGCTGAACAAGTATCTGTCAACAAAATGAAGAAATTCGCTTCCGTTCAGGAGATATGAGCATTTGAAAATCGGAATTTTCCTCTCTCAGCTTTCCCTTGAGAGAAGAGAGAGGTGTACTCTTCTCAGCTAAATATCTCTGCTTGTATAGTAGAGAAAAGTCTCATATTATGTGTGTACACTTGTTAGGTCATGCTCTATCCATAGCCCAAATATCAAGCAAATCTGAGAGATTCTCATTTTTGGTTGAAAAACGCATGATGTATACATCATGATTTTTGCAAAAATTGAAAATTCTCAAAATCGCTCAAAATACCGTAAAAGATAGTACTTGAAGAGCTGAACAAGAATCTGTCAACAAATGAAGAAATTCGCTTCTGTTCAGGAGATATGAGCATTTGAAAATCGGAATTTTCCTCTCTCAGCTTTCCCTTGAGAGAAGAGAGGGGTGTACTCTTCTCAGCTAAATATCTCTGCTTGTAAAGTAGAGAAAAGTCTCATATTATGTGTGTACACTTGTTAGGTCATGCTCTATCCATAGCCCAAATATCAAGCAAATCTGAGAGATTTTCATTTTTGGCTGAAAAACGCATGATGTATACATCATGATTTTTGCAAAAATTGAAAATTTTCAAAATCGCTCAAAATACCGTAAAAGATAGTACTTGAAGAGCTGAACAAGAATCTGTCAACAAAATAAAAAAATTCGCTTCCGTTCAGGAGATATGAGCATTTGAAAATCGGAATTTTCCTCTCTCAGCTTTCCCTTGAGAGAAGAGACAGGTGTACTCTTCTCAGCTAAATATCTCTGCTTGTATAGTAGCGCAAAGCCTCATCTTCTGTTTGTACACTCGTTAGGTCATGTTCTCTCCATAGCCCACATATCAAGCAAATCTGAGAGATTTTCATTTTTGGCTGAAAAACGCATGATGTATACATCATGATTTTTTGCAAAAAATGAAAACTCTTCAAAATCGCTCAAAATACCGTAAAAGATAGTACTTGAAGAGCTGAACAAGAATCTGTCAACAAAATGAAAAAATTCGCTTCTGTTCAGGAGATATGAGCATTTGAAAATCGGAATTTTCCTCTCTCAGCTTTCCCTTGAGAGAAGAGACAGGTGTACTCTTCTCAGCTAAATATCTCTGCTTGTATAGTAGAGAAAAGTCTCATATTATGTGTGTACACTTGTTAGGTCATGCTCTATCCATAGCCCAAATATCAAGCAAATCTGAGAGATTTTCATTTTTTGGCTAAAAAAACGCATGATGTATACATCATGATTTTTTGCAAAAAATTGTAAATTCTCAAAATCGCTCAAAATACCGTAAAAGATAGTACTTGAAGAGCTGAACAAGAATCTTTCTACTACGTCAACCAACTAGATCTCGTTCAGGAGATATGCGCATTTAATAATCGGCGTTTTCCTCTTTTAGCTTTCCCTTGAGAGAAGAGATAGGTGTACTCTTTTCAGTTAAACGGCCCTCCTTGTATAGTAGGGAAAAGTCTCATATTATGTGTGTACACTTGTTAGGTCATGCCATATCCATAGCCCAAATATCAAGCAAATCTGAGAGATTTTCATTTTTTGGCTAAAAAACGCATGATGTATACATCATGATTTTTTGCAAAAAATGAAAAATTTTCAAAATCGCTCAAAATACCGTAAAAGATAGTACTTGAAGAGCTGAACAAGAATCTGTCAACAAAATGAAGAAATTCGCTTCTGTTCAGGAGATATGAGCATTTGAAAATCGGAATTTTCCTCTCTCAGCTTTCCCTTGAGAGAAGAGAGAGGTGTACTCTTCTCAGCTAAATATCTCTGCTTGTATAGTAGAGAAAAGTCTCATATTATGTGTGTACACTTGTTAGGTCATGCTCTATCCATAGCCCAAATATCAAGCAAATCTGAGAGATTTTCATTTTTTGGCTGAAAAAACGCATGATGTATACATCATGATTTTTTGCAAAAAATTGAAAATTTTCAAAATCGCTCAAAATACCGTAAAAGATAGTACTTGAAGAGCTGAACAAGAATCTGTCAACAAAATGAAGAAATTCGCTTCCGTTCAGGAGATATGAGCATTTGAAAATCGGAATTTTCCTCTCTCAGCTTTCCCTTGAGAGAAGAGAGAGGTGTACTCTTCTCAGCTAAATATCTCTGCTTGTATAGTAGAGAAAAGTCTCATATTATGTGTGTACACTTGTTAGGTCATGCTCTATCCATAGCCCAAATATCAAGCAAATCTGAGAGATTTTCATTTTTTGGCTGAAAAAACGCATGATGTATACATCATGATTTTTTGCAAAAAATTGAAAATTCTCAAAATCGCTTAAAATACCGTAAAAGATAGTACTTGAAGAGCTGAACAAGAATCTGTCAACAAAATGAAGAAATTCGCTTCCGTTCAGGAGATATGAGCATTTGAAAATCGGAATTTTCCTCTCTCAGCTTTCCCTTGAGAGAAGAGAGAGGTGTACTCTTCAGCTAAATATCTCTGCTTGTATAGTAGAAAAGTCTCATATTATGTGTGTTCACTTGTTAGGTCATGCTTTATCCATAGCCCAAATATCAAGCAAATCTGAGAGATTTTCATTTTTGGCTGAAAAAACGCATGATGTATACATCATGATTTTTTGCAAAAAATTGAAAATTCTCAAAATCGCTCAAAATACCGTAAAAGATAGTACTTGAAGAGCTGAACAAGAATCTGTCAACAAAATGAAGAAATTCGCTTCCGTTCAGGAGATATGAGCATTTGAAAATCGGAATTTTCCTCTCTCAGCTTTCCCTTGAGAGAAGAGAGAGGTGTACTCTTCTCAGCTAAATATCTCTGCTTGTATAGTAGAGAAAAGTCTCATATTATGTGTGTACACTTGTTAGGTCATGCTCTATCCATAGCCCAAATATCAAGCAAATCTGAGAGATTTTCATTTTTTGGCTGAAAAAACGCATGATGTATACATCATGATTTTTTGCAAAAAATTGAAAATTTTCAAAATCGCTTAAAATACCGTAAAAGATAGTACTTGAAGAGCTGAACAAGAATCTGTCAACAAAATAAAGAAATTCGCTTCTGTTCAGGAGATATGAGCATTTGAAAATCGGAATTTTCCTCTCTCAGCTTTCCCTTGAGAGAAGAGAGAGGTGTACTCTTCTCAGCTAAATATCTCTGCTTGTATAGTGGAGAAAGGCTCATATTATGTGTGTACACTTGTTAGGTCATGTTCTATCCATAGCCCAAATATCAAGCAAATCTGAGAGATTTTCATTTTTTAGCTGAAAAAACGCATGATGTATACATCATGATTTTTTGCAAAAAAAGAAACATTTTCAAAATCGCTCAAAATACCGTAAAAGATAGTACTTGAAGAGCTAACCAAGAATTTGCCAACAAAATGAAAAATTTGCTGCCGTTCAGGAGATATGAGCATTTGAAAATCGGAATTTTCCTCTCTCAGCTTTCCCTTAAGAGAAGAGACAGGTGTACTCTTCTCAGCTAAATATCTCTGCTTGTATAGTAGAGAAAAGTCTCATATTATGTGTGTACACTTGTTAGGTCATGCTCTATCCATAGCCCAAATATCAAGCAAATCTGAGAGATTTTCATTTTTTGGCTAAAAAACGCATGATGTATACATCATGATTTTTTGCAAAAAATGAAAAATTTTCAAAATCGCTCAAAATATTGTAAAAGATAGTACTTGAAGAGCTGAACAAGAATCTGTCAACAAAATGAAGAAATTCGCTTCTGTTCAGGGGATATGAGGATTTGAAAATCGGAATTTTCCTCTCTCAGCTTTCCCTTGAGATAAGAGACAGGTGTACTCTTCTCAGCTAAATATCTCTGCTTGTATAGTAGAGAAAAGACTCATATTATGTATGTACACTTGTTAGGTCATGCTCTATCCATAGCCCAAATATCAAGCAAATCTGAGAGATTTTCATTTTTTGGCTAAAAAAACGCATGATGTATATACATCATGATTTTTTGCAAAAAATGAAAAATTTTCAGAATCGCTTAAAATACCGTAAAATATAGTACTTGAAGAGCTGAACAAGAATCTGTCAACAAAATGGAAAAATTTGCTTCCGTTCAGGAGATATGAGCATTTGAAAATCGGAATTTTCCTCTCTCAGCTTTCCCTTGAGAGAAGAGAGAGGTGTACTCTTCTCAGCTAAATATCTCTGCTTGTATAGTAGATAAAAGTCTCATATTATGTGTGTACACTTGTTAGGTCATGCTCTATCCATAGCCCAAATATCAAGCAAATCTGAGAGATTTTCATTTTTTGGCTGAAAAAACGCATGATGTATACATCATAATTTTTTGCAAAAAATGAAAAATTCTCAAAATTGCAAAAGTACCGTAAAATATAGTACTTGAAGAGCTGAACAAGAATCTGTAAACAAAATTGAAAAATTCGCTTCCGTTCAGGAGATATGAGCATTTGAAAATCGGAATTTCCCTCTCTCAGCTTTCCCTTGCGAGAAGAGAGAGGTGTACTCTTCTCAGCTAAATATCTCTGCTTGTATAGTAGAGGAAAGTCTCATATTATGTGTGTACACTTGTTAGGTCATGTTCTATCCATAGCCCAAATATCAAGCAAATCTGAGAGATTTTCATTTTTTGGCTGAAAAAACGCATGATGTATACATCATAATTTTTTGCAAAAAATTAAAAATTCTCAAAATCGCTCAAAATACCGTAAAAGATAGTACTTAAAGTGCTGAACAAGTATCTGTCAACAAAATGAAGAAATTCTCTGCCGTTCAGGAGATATGAGCATTTGAAAATCGGAATTTTCCTCTCTCAGCTTTCCCTTGAGAGAAGAGAGAGGTGTACTCTTCTCAGCTAAATATCTCTGCTTGTATAGTAGAGAAAAGTCTCATATTATGTGTGTACACTTGTTAGGTCATGCTCTATCCATAGCCCAAATATCAAGCAAATCTGAGAGATTTTCATTTTTGGCTGAAAAACGCATGATGTATACATCATGATTTTTTGCAAAAATTGAAAATTTCAAAATCAAAATACCGTAAAAGATAGTACTTGAAGAGCTGAGAAAGAATTTGTAAACAAAACGGAAAAATTTGCTACAGTTAAGGAGATAATAGCATTTGAAAATCGGAATTTTCTTCTTTCAGCTTTCCCTTGAGAGAAGAGAGAGGTGTACTCTCCTCAGCTAAATATCTCTGCTTGTATAGTAGGGAAAAGTCTCATATTATGTGTGTACACTTGTTGGGTAATGCTCTACCCATAGCCCAAATATCAAGCAAATCTGAGAGATTTTCATTTTTTGGCTTGTAAAACGCATGATGTATACATCATGATTTTTTGCAAAAAATTGAAAATTTTCAAAATCGCTTAAAATACCGTAAAAGATAGTACTTGGAGAGCTGAACAAGAATCTGTCAACAAAATGAAGAAATTCGCTTCTGTTCAGGAGATATGAGCATTTGAAAATCGGAATTTTCCTCTCTCAGCTTTCCCTTGAGAGAAGAGAGATGTGTACTCTTCTCAGCTAAATATCTCTGCTTGTATAGTAGAGAAAAGTCTCATATTATGTGTGTACACTTGTTAGGTCATGCTCTATCCATAGCCCAAATATCAAGCAAATCTGAGAGATTTTCATTCGTTGGCTGAAAACACATGATGTAAACATCATGATTTTTTACAAAAAATGAAAAATTTACAAAATCGCTCAAAATGTTGTAAAAGATAGTACTTGAAGATCTGAACAAGAATCTGTCAACAAAATAAAGAAATTCGCTTCTGTTCAGGAGATATGAGGATTTGAAAATCTGAATTTTTCTCTTTCAGCTTTCCCTTGAGAGAAGAGAGGTGTACTCTTCTCAGCTAAATATCTCTGCTCGTATAGTGGAGAAAGGCTCATATTATATGTGTACACTTGTTAGGTCATGTTCTATCCATAGCCCAAATATCAAGCAAATCTGAGAGATTTTCATTTTTTAGCTGAAAAAACGCATGATGTATACATCATGATTTTTCAAAAATTGAAAATTTTCAAAATCGCTCAAAATACCGTAAAAGATAGTACTTGAAGAGCTGAACAAGAATCTGTCAACAAAATGAAAAAATTCGCTTCTGTTCAGGAGATATGAGCATTTGAAAATCGGAATTTTCCTCTCTCAGCTTTCCCTTGAGAGAAGAGAGAGGTGTACTCTTCTCAGCTGAATATCTCTGCTTGTATAGTAGAGAAAAGTCTCATATTATGTGTGTACACTTGTTAGGTCATGCTCTATTCATAGCCCAAATATCAAGCAAATCTGAGAGATTTTCATTTTTTGGCTGAAAAAACGCATGATGTATACATCATGATTTTTTGCAAAAAATTGAAAATTCTCAAAATCGCTCAAAATACCGTAAAAGATAGTACTTGAAGAGCTGAACAAGAATCTGTCAACAAAATAAGAAAATTCGCTTCCGTTCAGGAGATATGAGCATTTGAAAATCGGAATTTTCCTCTCTCAGCTTTCCCTTGAGAGAAGAGAGAGGTGTACTCTTCTCAGCTAAATATCTCTGCTTGTATAGTAGAGAAAAGTCTCATATTATGTGTGTACACTTGTTAGGTCATGCTCTATTCATAGCCCAAATATCAAGCAAATCTGAGAGATTTTCATTTTTTGGCTGAAAAAACGCATGATGTATATACATCATGATTTTTTGCAAAAAATTGAAAATTTTCAAAATCGCTCAAAATACCGTAAAAGATAGTACTTGAAGAGCTGAACAAGAATCTGTCAACAAAATGAAGAAATTCGCTTCCGTTCAGGAGATATGAGCATTTGAAAATCGGAATTTTCCTCTCTCAGCTTTCCCTTGAGAGAAGAGAGAGGTGTACTCTTCTCAGCTAAATATCTCTGCTTGTATAGTAGAGAAAAGTCTCATATTATGTGTGTACACTTGTTAGGTCATGCTCTATCCATAGCCCAAATATCAAGCAAATCTGAGAGATTTTCATTTTTTGGCTGAAAAAACGCATGATGTATACATCATGATTTTTTGCAAAAAATTGAAAATTTTCAAAATCGCTCAAAATACCGTAAAAGATAGTACTTGAGAAGCTGAACAAGAATCTGTCAACAAAATGAAGAAATTCGCTTCCGTTCAGGAGATATGAGCATTTGAAAATTGGAATTTTCCTCTCTCAGCTTTCCCTTGAGAGAAGAGACAGGTGTACTCTTCTCAGCTAAATATCTCTGCTTGTATAGCAGAGAAAAGTCTCATATTATATGTGTACACTTGTTAGGTCATGCTCTATCCATAGCCCAAATATCAAGCAAATCTGAGAGATTTTCATTTTTAGGCTAAAAAAACACATGATGTATACATCATGATTTTTTGCAAAAAATGAAACATTTTCAAAATCGCTCAAAATACCGTAAAAGATAGAACTTGAAGAGCTGAACAAGAATCTGTCAACAAAATGAAGAAATTTGCTTCTATCCATAGCCCAAATATCAAGAAATCTGAGAGATTTTCATTTTTTGAGAAAACGCATGATGTATATATCATCATGATTTGAAAATTTGAAAATTTAAAAATACCGTGAAAGATAGTACTTGAAGAGCTGAACAAGTATCTGTCAACAAAATAAAGAAATTCGCTTCCGTTCAGGAGATATGAGCATTTGAAAATCGGAATTTTCCTCTCTCAGCTTTCCCTTGAGAGAAGAGAGAGGTGTACTCTTCTCAGCTAAATATCTCTGCTTGTATAGTAGAGAAAAGTCTCATATTATGTGTGTACACTTGTTAGGTCATGCTCTATCCATAGCCCAAATATCAAGCAAATCTGAGAGATTTTCATTTTTTGGCTAAAAAACGCATGATGTATACATCATGATTTTTGCAAAATTTTAAAATTTTCAAAATCGCTCAAAATATTGTAAAAGATAGTACTTGAAGAGCTGAACAAGAATCTGTCAACAAAATGAAGAAATTCGCTTCCGTTCAGGAGATATGAGCATTTGAAAATCGGAATTTTCCTCTCTCAGCTTTCCCTTGAGAGAAGAGAGGTGTACTCTTCTCAGCTAAATATCTCTGCTTGTATAGTAGAGAAAAGTCTCATATTATGTGTGTACACTTGTTAGGTCATGCTCTATCCATAGCCCAAATATCAAGCAAATCTGAGAGATTTTCATTTTTTGGCTGAAAAAACGCATGATGTATACATCATGATTTTTTGCAAAAAATTGAAAATTCTCAAAATCGCTCAAAATACCGTAAAAGATAGTACTTGAAGAGCTGAACAAGTATCTGTCAACAAAATGAAGAAATTCGCTCCCGTTCAGGAGATATGAGCATTTGAAAATCGGAATTTTCCTCTCTCAGCTTTCCCTTGAGAGAAGAGAGAGGTGTACTCTTCTCAGCTAAATATCTCTGCTTGTATAGTAGAGAAAAGTCTCATATTATGTGTGTACACTTGTTAGGTCATGCTCTATCCATAGCCCAAATATCAAGCAAATCTGAGAGATTTTCATTTTTTGGCTGAAAAAACACATGATGTATACATCATGAAATACATCATGATTTTTTGCAAAAAAATGAAAATTTTCAAAATCGCTCAAAATAACGTATAAGATAGTACTTGAAGAGCTGAACACGAATCTGTCAACAAAATGAAGAAATTCGCTTCCGTTCAGGAGATATGAGCATTTGAAAATCGGAATTTTCCTCTCAGCTTTCCCTTGAGAGAAGAGAGAGGTGTACTCTTCTCAGCTAAATATCTCTGCTTGTATAGTAGAGAAAAGTCTCATATTATGTGTGTACACTTGTTAGGTCATGCTCTATCCATAGCCCAAATATCAAGCAAATCTGAGAGATTTTCATTTTTTGGCTGAAAAAACGCATGATGTATACATCATGATTTTTTGCAAAAAATTGAAAATTCTCAAAATCGCTCAAAATACCGTAAAAGATAGTACTTGAAGAGCTGAACAAGTATCTGTCAACAAAATGAAGAAATTCGCTTCCGTTCAGGAGATATGAGCATTTGAAAATCGGAATTTTCCTCTCTCAGCTTTCCCTTGAGAGAAGAGAGAGGTGTACTCTTCTCAGCTAAATATCTCTGCTTGTATAGTCGAGAAAAGTCTCATATTATGTGTGTACACTTGTTAGGTCATGCTCTATCCATAGCCCAAATATCAAGCAAATCTGAGAGATTTTCAATTTTTGGATGAAAAACGCATGATGTAGCCTAAACATCATGATTTTTTGCAAAAAATGAAAAATTCTCTAAATCGCTCAAAATACCGTAAAAGATAGTACTTGAAGAGCTGAACAAGAATCTGTAAACAAAATTGAAAAATTTGCTTCTGTTCAGGAGATATGAGCATTTGAAAATCGGAATTTTCCTCTCTCAGCTTTCCCTTGAGAGAAGAGAGGTGTACTCTTCTCAGCTAAATATCTCTGCTTGTATAGTAGAAAAGCCTCATATTATGTCAGTACACTGATTAGGTCATGCTCTATCCATAGCCCAAATATCAAGCAAATCTGAGAGATTTTCATTTTTGGCTGAAAACGCATGATGTATACATCATGATTTTTTGCAAAAATTGAAAATTCTCAAAATCGCTCAAAATACCGTAAAGATAGTACTTGAAGAGCTGAACAAGAATCTGTCAACAAAATGAAGAAATTCGCTTCCGTTCAGGAGATATGAGCATTTGAAAATCGGAATTTCTCTCTCAGCTTTCCCTTGAGAGAAGAGAGGTGTACTCTTCTCAGCTAAATATCTCTGCTTGTATAGTAGAGAAAAGTCTCATATTATGTGTGTACACTTGTTAGGTCATGCTCTATCCATAGCCCAAATATCAAGCAAATCTGAGAGATTTTCATTTTTGGCTGAAAAACGCATGATGTATACATCATGATTTTTGCAAAAATTGAAAATTCTCAAAATCGCTCAAAATACCGTAAAAGATAGTACTTGAAGAGCTGAACAAGAATCTGTCAACAAAATGAAGAAATTCGCTCCGTTCAGGCGATATGAGCATTTGAAAATCGGAATTTTCCTCTCTCAGCTTTCCCTTGAGAGAAGAGAGGTGTACTCTTCTCAGCTAAATATCTCTGCTTGTATAGTAGAGAAAAGTCTCATATTATGTGTGTACACTTGTTAGGTCATGCTCTATCCATAGCCCAAATATCAAGCAAATCTGAGAGATTTTCATTTTTGGCTGAAAAACGCATGATGTATACATCATGATTTTTGCAAAAATTGAAAGATTTTCAAAATCGCTCAAAATACCGTAAAAGATAGTACTTGAAGAGCTGAACAAGAATCTGTCAACAAAATGAAGAAATTGCTGCCGTTCAGGAGATATGAGCATTTGAAAATCGGAATTTTCCTCTCTCGGCTTTCCCTTGAGAGAAGAGAGATGGGTAGTCTCCTCAGCTAAATATCTCTGCTTGTATAGTAGAGAAAAGTCTCATATTATGTGTGTACACTTGTTAGGTCATGCTCTATCCATAGCCCAAATATCAAGCAAATCTGAGAGATTTTCATTTTTTGGCTAAAAAATCGCATCATGATTTTTTGCAAAAAATGGAAAATTTTCAAAATCGCTCAAAATACCGTAAAAGATAGTACTTGAAGAGCTGAACAAGAATCTGTCAACAAAATGAAGAAATTCGCTTTCGTTCAGGAGATATGAGCATTTGAAAATCGGAATTTTCCTCTCTCAGCTTTCCCTTGAGAGAAGAGACAGGTGTACTCTTCTCAGCTAAATATCTCTGCTTGTATAGTAGAGAAAAGTCTCATATTATGTGTGTACACTTGTTAGGTCATGCTCTATCCATAGCCCAAATATCAAGCAAATCTGAGAGATTTTCATTTTTTGGCTAAAAAAACGCATGATGTATACATCATGATTTTTTGCAAAAAATGAAAAATTTTCAAAATCGCTCAAAATACCGTAAAAGATAGTACTTGAAGAGCTGAACAAGAATCTGTCAACAAAATGAAGAAATTCGCTTCCGTTCAGGAGATATGAGCATTTGAAAATCGGAATTTTCCTCTCTCAGCTTTCCCTTGAGAGAAGAGAGGTGTACTCTTCTCAGCTAAATATCTCTGCTTGTATAGTCGAGAAAAGTCTCATATTATGTGTGTACACTTGTTAGGTCATGCTCTATCCATAGCCCAAATATCAAGCAAATCTGAGAGATTTTCATTTTTTGGCTGAAAAAACGCATGATGTATACATCATGATTTTTTGCAAAAAATGAAAAATTCTCAAATTCGCTCAAAATACCGTAAAAGATAGTACTTGAAGAGCTGAACAAGAATCTGTCAACAAAATGAAGAAATTCGCTTCCGTTCAGGAGATATGAGCATTTGAAAATCGGAATTTTCCTCTCTCAGCTTTCCCTTGAGAGAAGAGAGAGGTGTACTCTTCTCAGCTAAATATCTCTGCTTGTATAGTGGAGAAAAGTCTCATATTATGTGTGTACACTTGTTAGGTCATGCTCTATCCATAGCCCAAATATCAAGCAAATCTGAGAGATTTTCATTTTTTGGCTGAAAAAACACATGATGTATACATCATGATTTTTTGTAAAAATGAAACATTCTCAGAATCGCTCAAAATACCGTAAAAGATAGTACTTGAAGAGCTGAACAAGAATCTGTCAACAAAATTAAAAAGTTCGCTGCCGTTCAGGAGATATGAGCATTTGAAAATCTGATTTTTCCTACCACATCTTTCTCTTGAGAGAAGAGAGAGGTGTACTCTCCTCAGCTAAATATCTCTGCTTGTATAGTAGAGAAAAGTCTCATATTATGTGTGTACACTTGTTAGGTCATGCTCTATCCATAGCCCAAATATCAAGCAAATCTGAGAGATTTTCATTTTTTGGCTGAAAAAACGCATGATGTATACATGATGTATACATCATGATTTTTTGCAAAAAATTGAAAATTCTCAAAATCGCTCAAAATACCGTAAAAGATAGTACTTGAAGTGCTGAACAAGTATCTGTCAACAAAATGGAGAAATTCACTTCCGTTCAGGAGATATGAGCATTTGAAAATCGGAATTTTCCTCTCTCAGCTTTCCCTTGAGAGAAGAGAGAGGTGTACTCTTCTCAGCTAAATATCTCTGCTTGTATAGTTGAGAAAAGTCTCATATTATGTGTGTACACTTGTTAGGTCATGCTCTATCCATAGCCCAAATATCAAGCAAATCTGAGAGATTTTCATTTTTTGGCTAAAAAAACGCATGATGTATACATGATGTATACATCATGATTTTTTGCAAAAAATTGAAAATTTTCAAAATCGCTCAAAATACCGTTAAATGATAGTACTTGAAGAGCTGGACAAGAATCTGTCAACAAAATGAAGACATTCGCTCCTGTTCAGGAGTTATGAGCATTTGAAAATTGGAATTTTCCTCTCTGAGCTTTCCCTTGAGAGAAGAGAGAGGTGTACTCTTCTCAGCTAAATATCTCTGCTTGTATAGTAAAGAAAAGTCTCATATTATGTGTGTACACTTGTTAGGTCATGCTCTATCCATAGCCCAAATATCAAGTGAATCTGAGAGATTTTCATTTTTTGCCTAAAAATACATCATGATTTTCTGCAAAAAAATGAAAAATTCTCAAAATCGCTCAAAATACCGTATAAGATAGTACTTGGAGAGCTGAACAAGAATCTGTCAACAAAATAAAGAAATTCGCTTCTGTTCAGGAGAGATGAGCATTTGAAAATCGGAATGTTCCTCGCTCAGCTTTCCCTTGAGAGAAGAGAGAGGTGTACTCTTCTCAGCTAAATATCTCTGCTTGTATGGTAGAGAAAAGTCTCATATTATTTGTGTACACTTGCTAGGTCATGCTCTATTCATAGCCCGAATATAAGGCAAATCTGAGAGATTTTCATTTTTTGGCTGAAAAAAACGCATGATGATTTTTTGCAAAAAATTGAAGATTTTCAAAATCGCTCAAAATACCGTAAAAAATAGTAGACCTACTTGAAGAGCTGAACAAGAATCTGTCAACAAAATGAAGAAATTCGCTTCCGTTCAGAAATATGAGCATTTGAAATTCGGAATTTTCCTCTCTCAGCTTTCCCTTGAGAGAAGAGAGAGGTGTACTCTTCTCAGCTAAATATCTCTGCTTGTATAGTAGAGAAAAGTCTCATATTATGTTTGTACACTTGTTAGGTCATGCTCTATCCGTAGCCCAAATATCAAGCAAATCTGAGAGATTTTCATTTTTTGGCTGAAAAAACGCATCATGATTTTTTGCAAAAAATGAAAAATTCTCAAAATCGCTCAAAATACCGTAAAAGATAGTACTTGAAGAGCTGAACAAGAATCTGTCAACAAAATGAAAAAATTCGCTTTCGTTCAGGAGATATGAGAATTTGAAAATCGGAATTTTCCTCTCTCAGCTTTCCCTTGAGAGAAGAGAGAGGTGTACTCTCCTCAGCTAAATATCTCTGCTTGTATAGTAGAGAAAAGTCTCATATTATGTGTGTACACTTGTTAGGTCATGCTCTATTCATAGCCCAAATATCAAGCAAATCTGAGAGATTTTCATTTTTTGGCTAAAAAAACGCATGATGTTTAATCTAGTCAAACGCATTATGTAGATACACATAATCGGACTCGTACAACAATTACCATGGTGTATGAAGAGGTGATATCCATGTATAATTGTACGGATTAAAGAGTGGGTTGTTGGGAGGGGTGGGTGTGTTAGGTAAGGGGCGGCACTCGCGAATTTCGCTTGGGGCGCTAAAAATGCTAGTATTTTCGTTGATGTTTTCTATGAGAATTTTTCAATAAATTCAAATCGTGCAAAAATCACCCAAGAATCCAAAGAGTTTTTGGGAAAGAAGTATTAATATATTAATTTGTATCTTCGCAAATATTCATTTAGATTTGGTCAGCTTCATTTATACTATATGAATAATATGTTCCATTCAGATCTTGAACGAACAAGCCTGAATTTTGCTGTCTGATATAATCATTTTATATAGCCTATAGCAAGATCCTTTTAACTTGTCAGAAAACATATGATTTTAACGAGCAATATCACAATACTTAACCTACAAATGCTGAATCTCGCAGATTATTGGAAAGGTCTTTTAAAAAGTTATTCTTTGAAAGGTCTTCTTTAAAAAGGTCTTTTAAAGACTTTAAAGGTCTCTAAGACTTTTAAGCCTTTTGATTATTGTGTCGAAGTCACTGATTAATTATTACCGAAACAGCTGATTTCTGACAAGTTAAATGAATCCTGCCATAGTGATGAACATTTTGTTCTATAAAAATAATATTTTGAAAAGCGAGTAGATGCCACGGTTGAGTGAGTGGAGTGGTGGAAACAGTGCTAGAAGAAAGAGAGAGTGTGACGAATTTAGAAACTCCACCAATAGCAAACAACGTCCTACAAAATGGCCGATGCCGATCAAGAATGGCCGATCAAAAATGGCCGACTGATATTCAACCAATCAGCATCCTCCAGCGAAACATATCACGTGAAACAAAGCTAAAAATATTGCTCAACATAATAACATCGTGACATTTAATAGAATAATCTGAATTAATGAGCAACTATTAAAAAGCAACTATTGGAACACAGCCTCGCAGTTGCTTTTTGTCTTTTCTACAGGTGCCATGGACTCCGTTCCTATGTACAGAGAGACGTTTTTGCTCATCTTTTTAGTTGCTATTAGGTAAGCGTATTATTCAAATTTTCTGAGAACTTTTTTGCGACACTTTAATGAATGTATGACCAACGAAATTTGTGGAGAAATGCAAAGAAATTTATTGAAATTCATAAATGTTTCAAGGAACAATTTTCGAACTTTTATTCTGTTGGCTGAAAATAGTAGCCTATATATTGAAAAATTCAGAAGTATTCAATCTCAAGCGAATAAAATTTTCAAAAAAGGCAGTTTGAAATGATTTATTGAAATTTTCAGAAGAATATTTCATTTTATTAATTACTTTTTTTAATATTCGAATAATCTCACAATTTTCTCAAGAATAAATTTCCAAAGAAGGCAGTTCAACATAAATATTTCTTCCAATCTACTGTTTCTTATCTCAATAATTTTTCAAGAAATAAGTTTTTCGATGTCTCTCAATGGAATTTCTAGTTTGCCATATACGTATCAAAATACGAGCCATACTTCTGTATTCAAATTTTGATAATTCCAGAGCAGAAACTAATTAGGTCAGAAAATTTCTTCTCTTGAGGACTTTTAATTCTTTTTTCATGAAATTATTTTATAACTTTTATAAGCTATATCACCACTTCCTAGAACCACCCCCTTTGATTCATTTTGCACTATAAAGCAAGGGGACTGGATACGCCAGTCAACTCGAAATCATAGATCACAAATTAATGTCAAAAGCCTACAACGGGTATCTTAAGGCTAGGCGTACACCGGTTAGTCAAGACAAGACAAGACGAGATTAGTCACAGTACTTCAGATAGTTGTTTATAAAGCAACACACACCGATTAGTCATTGCATCAGTGTGTGCTGCTTCATAAGCAACTATGTGAATTACTGTGACTAAACGTGACTAATCTAATCTTGTCTTGTCTTGACTAACCGGTGTACGCCTACCCTAAATTAATATTACTATGTTGATCTAGAATTGAAGTGACATACTCACTTCTTAAAATCGCTTAGCACTAAGGCTAGGTGTACAACGGTTAGTCAAGCCACCTCAAGCCGAGACTCATCACAGTACTTCAGATAGTTGTTTATGAAGCAACACACACCGATTAGTCATTGCATTTGTGTGTGCTGCTTCATAAGCAACTATGTGAATTACTGTGACTAAACGTGACTAATCTCGTCTTGTCTTGTCTTGACTAACCGGTGTATGCCTAGCCTAAGCGATTAAGAAGTGATTATATGTCGCTTCAATTCTAGATCAACATAGTAATATTACCTTAGGCTAGGCATACACCGGTTAGTCAAGACAAGACAAGACGAGATTAGTCACGTTTAGTCACAGTACTTCAGATAGTTGCTTATGAAGCAACACACACCGATTAGTTATTGCATCAGTGTGTGCTACTTCATAAGCAACTATGTGAATTAGTGTGACTGAACGTGACTAATCTCGTCTTGTCTTGTCTTGACTGACCGGTCTAACCCTGATTAAGAAAGTGATTATATATGTCGCTTCAATTCTAGATCAACATAGTAATATTACCTTAGGCTAGGCATACACCGGTTAGTCAAGACAAGACAAGACGTTATTAGACACGTTTAGTCACAGTAATTCACATACTTGCTTATGAAGCAGCACACACCGATGCAATGACTAATCGGTGTGTGCTGCTTAATAAGTATCTATGTAAATTACTGTGACTAAACGTGACTAATCTCGTCTTGTCTTGTCTTGACTAACCGGTGTACGCCTAGCCTTAGTGCCAAGCGATTAAGAAGTGTTTATGTCGCTTCAATTCTAGATCAACATAGTAATATTACCTTAGGCTAGGCGTACACCGGTTAGTCAAGACAAGACAAGACGAGATTAGTCACGTTTAGTCACAGTAATTCACATACTTGCTTATGAAGCAGCACACACCGATGCAATGACTAATCGGTGTGTGTTGCTTCATTAACAACTATGTGAAGTACTGTGACTAAACGTGATTAATCTCGTCTTGTCTTGTCTTGACTAACCGGTGTACGCCTAGTCTTAGCACTAATTCTCCTTTTTTGCCGTTCTTTATTGAAGGTATGTTTTTGAAGTGCAGAGTGCTGGTTTGAAATACATCAAAGACGTAGAGTACAGACTAATCGAGACTAACCAACATTACGTGAAACAGCTGAGTAGCACTGGAGATCAACTGCAGATAGGAGTGGACAATAAGGACAAGAAAACCATTGGAGAAGGATTAACAAATCCTACGGCTAGGTAGAATTACAGAAATTAGCAGATTTCCATTGATTATTAATTATTATTTATAGGTTGTTGTGGATCCATCCTTTTCTCACTTGATCAAAATGTAGACACTAAATTGACTTAGAACGTAAGATTGTACACCGGTTAGTCAAGACAAGACAAGACGAGATTAGTCACAGTACTTCCCATAGCTGCTTATGAAGCAGCACACACCAATTCAATGACTAATCGGTGTGTGTTTCTTCATAAACAACTATGTGAAGTACTGTGACTAATCTCGTCTTGTCTTGTCTTGACTAACCGGTGTACGCCTAGCCTTAGATTTTACTCACTATGTGAGTACAATCTTACGTTCCAAGTCAATTTAGTGTCTATATATTCTTTATAACTAGCAGCCACCCGTGCTTCGCTACGGGGTCTCAGAAATCCCGTTGAGGTATTAGGATATTAATTTGTGTGAAATATCTAATCACTGTGTTCACGTTGTTAGAGAGAATTATATAAAGATATATAAAACTCAAAACCCACTATATTAATTTCGCATGTTAACTTTGACATAGAACCCAAAAAATGTACGTGATTAGGCCTATTTGGTAGGGTAGATTTCATCTAATTTGAATTAATGAGTTTACTGATAGAAAATTTGGGATGCATCATTGATGGATTTGGGGTGTCTATATGTTTTTATCATCCTAGATCATACTTTCAACATATGGTATTAATATCACAAAGCCTTTAATAAGTTTGAAAATAATCATATGATTTTGATCTCAACATTTCCTTATCAACGCTTACCCCGGTCGTACACCGGAGCAATAAGCGATAGGCAACTAGCAACATATAGGTCATATGATTGTTTACTCTATACAAACCAATAGTTCAATGCACACTGAAACAGCTGCTTTAGGTGTGCATTGGACTATTTGTTTCTGTAGAGTATACGATCTTATGATCCAATGTTGCTTATTGTATTAACTTATTGCTCGGTGTACGAGCCATAAACTGAATTTGAAAGAAGCAAACAACAACTGCAGTAGCAAACAACAACAGTAACAAGGAGAAGGAGAAGAAGAACGAGGAGAAGAAGATTTTCTCCTTGCTCCTTTGTTCTTGCTCTTTAGTTCTTGCTCTTTCCTTCTAGCTCTTTTCTCAGTCAATATTGGTCCAATCTTAACAAATAAGGTCTCAAACGATTTGTAATTAAATTTACTAAAACAAGTTATTCTTGTAAAATTTCCGTAATATCAACGGTTTCCGAGTTATTCAAGAAACAAGATTTTAAATGGTCGCCATTTTGTTTTATGGATTTGAGAAATTGTCATAATTTTTTTTGTAGCTTTGTCTAGTTGTCATAAATGTTGGCGCAAAGTTCCAATTCCATACGTTCCACCATTATTGGGATAAAAAATTATAAGTGAAAAAAACAAAATGGGAGCTGTGTGAGGACTTGTGGACAATTCAAATATGATATTTAGATATGGTTTCTACCCAGGAACAATGCCCTAGAATATTGGTAGGGAGTTCTGAAACACTCTGTATACTAGTAATAAAGATATGTGTATAGATGATTTGTGATTGTTCGATACTAAGTTTATTGAATGCCTATATTCGCTGTGTGCATGTAGGTGGTGGGGATAATAAAATCGACCCCTGCGCTCACGCGGAATTTTTGTGAACGAAAGCGAGTATTTTAACATGAGAAAGGATAGGGAATAAGCATTTACAATGCATTTAAAGTATTATCGGATTCCTAATTGTATAAATACCGTTCACAATAGTAATTGCGGCTTCTATTCCTTCCATATTTCCAAACGTAAAGTGATTCAACAAAGAAATCGGATCTCAGTTTCGAATTAATCGAGTGAAAAATCCAGTTCAAAATCATATGTTTGATTTGAAGTCTCGCGCCCATAATCCATTTCGAAATAATAACCAATGGGAATGAACTCAGCTGTGGATAAACTACTTCGTCTGCTCAGCCAGCTTGAAACATAACCTTCAAAGTTGATTTTAAAACTTGAATTGAAGATTATAATAATGTTTAAGAACATGGCATATGTTAATTTTTTATCATTCTAAATATAATTCCACAATAAATAAGTGGGAAAAATAGCGAAAGGGAATTCTATTTCAATTATAAACTAATTTTTACGTACATAAGCCTATCCTTTCCCATGTTAATCTACCAGGAAAGATTCATAAGATCATCCGCCAGAGCGCAACATCGTAGATGCTCACAGCGAATACACGAATTATTTCATTGATGCCCATATTATTTTTCTTATTTGCAAGGTGCAAAATACTACCACCGGATAATTATGCAAGCAACTATGAATTGAGAATTGTTCTCTTGAATGGACAACCGGAAGTTAAAAACATGCGAGAATATTTTGCGGTCATCAAACGTGAAGTTTGGGACTGCCATGTTGAACAGGTATTTAACTTAATTTGTTGTTATAACAACAGTCTTCTAGCCAGTTGCACGAAAACCTGATTAATTCATCTTCAACCGTCGTTGAATTTGATGTTATGAAACAGACAGGGGCGTCATTTGGGGAGCAGGAAGGGCATTTGCCCCCCCCCCTGATTCCTGGGTTACAGAAAATATTCTGTACTAGCTAATTTACAAATAAGCATTTTATCCGGTCAAATGTTAAAAACTTAGCGGCAGAGTAAAAATCTTTGTATTCTTGTGATTTAAAAAAATATTAATTTATTACACTATTTAAAACTACTATTAACACGTAATATTCAATAGAACTTATTAGGCTAGGCGTACACCGGTTAGTCAAGACAAGGCAAGACGACATTAGTCATGTTTAGTCACAGTAATTCAAATAGCTGCTTATGAAGCAGCACACACCGATGCAATGACTTAGGCTAGGCGTACACCGGTTAGTCAAGACAAGACGAGATTAGTCACATTTAGTCACAGTACTTTACACAGTCCTTCAGAAGCAACACACACCAATCAGTCATTGCATCGGTTTGTGGTGCTTCATAAGCAACTATGTGAAGTACTGTGACTAAACGTGACTAATCTCGTCTTGTCTTGTCTTGACTAACCGGTGCACGCCTAGCCTGAGTGAAGATAGGGAAGACCGTGTCTATTCTATTCTAAGGATAAAACGCATCAACAGGTGAAAAGGTTATTATCACACTATGCGAAAATTTGACCGCCAATTTTTAAGTTGAAAATTGATCTGTGTGCATTGGTGCATTGCTATATTAGCATTTTATTCGGCTGTTTATGTATGAGAATTCCAATCACTTGAAATTCATTATAAAAGATCAGCTGGAGTTTCTGTTCCTTCGCATCAACTAGTTTACCGTTGGCACCATGGCCTTTTTTTGAAAATGGTCAAATTCTATTTGACTGAGGTTGGTGAGTCCCGGTATAAACTTTATAAATTTAAAAAAAATTATATATTATAATTGTTGACAGAATCCTGAAATCAAGTTTCATAGAGTGCTAAACCAAGTGCAGGGCATTCAGCAAATAGCTAGCATTGAGTATTTCGACACAATTGTTGAGACAACACCAAAACAATTGAAGGGAGGTGCAACGGTCAAGTTGACTGAAATACAATACTACTGTAAAGATACTACAGAGCCATGCAAATATTGTGAGTTGAAGTATTTTCAATCATGTTCTCTTTATCATATACGAATTATTATTCCACTACGTACTATAGTCTGGCAACAGACAAAAGAGCCTCCAAAATAAGAACTCTACAGAGAGAGCGCACGTTATGCAATGCAGCAGTTTATCTCACTCGCTCACTAGAGTAGTGGTACTATGTGATACTGTATCACTTCGGTGATACGATGCGCGAAGGTTCTTTTGTCTGTTGCCAGACTATAGTTGAATCTGAAATGATGACCCCTGAAGTCTGAAGGGAAGAGGAGGAAGAATGTTGGTATTCAATGTTGCTCTTATCGGTATTGCGCAACTTCCGTTTACTAAACAAAATTCCTTCCAGGGGGCATGATTTCAGATTCAACCAGTAGGTACAGCTTTAGATGAAATTTCTTTGCTATAGTTTTTAATCTGTAGTTAATGACACCCCAGCTTGTGATGATAAATAACCTTCTCAGCGACTTTTCAGGTGACTGCAAAAACGATTGTTCAGATCTTCGATATTCGATTAACTTCTTCTTCTTCTTCTTCTTCTTCTTCTTCTTCTTCTTCTTCTTCTTCTTCTTCTTCTTCTTCTTCTTCTTCTTCTTCTTCTTCTTCTTCTTCTTCTTCTTCTTCTTCTTCTTCTTCTTCTTCTTCTTCTTCTTCTTCTTCTTCTTCTTCTTCTTCTTCTTCTTCTTCTTCTTCTTCTTCTTCTTCTTCTTCTTCTTCTTCTTCTTCTTCTTCTTCTTCTTCTTCTTCTTCTTCTTCTTCTTCTTCTTCTTCTTCTTCTTCTTCTTCTTCTTCTTCTTCTTCTTCTTCTTCTTCTTCTTCTTCTTCTTCTTCTTCTTCTTCTTCTTCTTCTTCTTCTTCTTCTTCTTCTTCTTCTTCTTCTTCTTCTTCTTCTTCTTCTTCTTCTTCTTCTTCTTCTTCTTCTTCTTCTTCTTCTTCTTCTTCTTCTTCTTCTTCTTCTTCTTCTTCTTCTTCTTCTTCTTCTTCTTCATATGTAACATGTGTAACATATTTATATTACATAATAAATTAACTGAGTGATTAAATTTATTTTTCTTGCAAATTTTATCAATAGCGAACCAAGTAACTTGTGAAATTCACATCCAATCAGTTTCTCAGGAAACTGAGAAGGTAGCCAATGCCATCTATCGGCAAACGTCGTAACCAGCTAGACGTTTCGTACTGCTCGCTTGTGATTGGCTGGAGGCGTGGCCAGTTGGGGGCTGGTCTATAAGTGAGCGTCCACCAATCGTACTGCGAGAAGGCTTTTAAGCCGGATTGACAGTTTACTCCCCACCTCTTCTATGATTGGTTCATCTGATTCTAAGTTTCCTCCGTCCATCTCCTTCTAATGCTTGACATCTCCTATCGGTCTTCTTCTTCGTCTTCTTCGTCTTGTTATTGTTCTTGTTTTTCTCTTCTTCTTCTTCTTCTTCTTCTTCTTCTTCTTCTTCTCCTCCTCCTCCTCCTCCTCCTCTCCTCCTCCTTCTTCCTTCTTTCTTCTGTTTCTTCTTGTCTTCTCCTTCTTCTTCTCTTTCTTCTTCTTCTTCTTCTTCTTCTTCTTCATCAGCAGCACTGAAATTCAATAGAGACTATCATTCCACATTATGAGAAAATAACAATCATCTGTTAGCTATATCCATCTTAAAATGGAATACAATATATAGCAGGATCCTTTTAACTTGTCAGAAATCAGCTGTTTCGGTAATAATTAAACAGTGATTTCGACACAATAATCAAAGGCTTAAAAGTCTTAGAGACCTTTTTAAAGTCTTTAAAGACCTTTTAAAGAAGACCTTTCAAAGAATAACTTTTTAAATACCTTTTCAATAATCTGCGAGATTCTGCATTTGTAGTTTAAGTATTGTGATATTGCTCTTTGAAATATATGTTTTCTGACAACTTAAAAGGATCCTGCTATAATAAACACTATTTTCTTAAGAAAAACCAACTTATTTTACAGACGGAACGCTAGCACTCGAACCAGTTACAGTTGATAGTAATGCTCTTACGAAGTGAGTATTTTTCAAAATTTAATAATTTGATAATTAATATTCATCTCTCATCATCATCCTTCCCATTACTCACGCACAAGCCGAGAGCTTATATGGACATCATCGCCATCAAAACAAATTTTTTTCAATGTTTATTGTTGTGAGTTGAGTTTTTTATCTTGACAATTTTCTCCATTCATGGATTTATGAAAGAAGAGTGACAGTATTTGAAAAATAGTAAATACTCGTATATGTATAGTTTAATATTATTATAAATAGTCCAATTTTTTGCTTACGATATCTGTTCCATGACGATTTAATATTCCTGTTATAGCCTACAGGTGAAAGACGGTCACACATCAGACATGATTATAGTTCGAATAAAACTAGTTGTCCCCTGGCCTGGTGCTCAAGAACCACTCACTAGAAACGTTTTTGTCAGAAAGTCCAATGTCCGAATAGCTGACCATTTGATCCAATGTTAGCATCATTGAATCAAGTAGGCCTAGTCAGCTGTTCGGACATCGGACTTTCTGACAATAACGTTTCTAGTGAGTGGTTTTTGAGGACCAGGCCAAGGGACAACTAGTTTTATTCACACAATAGTTGCTAATTTCTGTTTATGCTTCGCTGTGAGCATCTACGGTGTTGCGCTCTGGCGGAAAATCGTATGCATCTTTCCTGTAAATTTACCATGTAAAGGATAGGCTTAAGTACATACGTAAAAATCAGTGCAACTATTTTCTTGCAAAAGTGACAGTCCCGGTTTCTAGGACAGTCATTAGTTTAATGCAACAATTAAAGTTATGACACATTGAATTTTAATGAAGCATACAATCATATGATTTCCTTCCTCACCTGGAATTTCTCGTGTATTTTTTTGCTTCATGGTTAGGTCGGTTTGTTTTTGTTTTCAAAGTTTTGTGACTGTGGATTTGTTCATTTTAATTTGAAATGGAAAAGAGAGACAGACGATAAACATTTCTGGAGCAGAGGAAGAGCGATTGATAAATATATTGTGATGAAATTGTTACTGTAAAAGGGAAAAAACAGATAATAGCATAGCCCCCTTTAAACTACATGGCCACGGCCTTCAATGTGACAACGTCGCTGCATCGGCTTGCATGAGCAATGCAAATCGGTCATGTGTTTTAAAAGTCATGTGTTTGTAGTGTTTTTTATAAGTATGATTTTATAATGAAACCAGCCGGGACTGCGAGGTTGTCACATTGAAGGCCGCGGCCATGTAGTTTACAGGGGGCTATGATAATAGTCTATAAAATCATAAAATTTGTGATTGAATAGATTTAATCTATTTCAACTGTTTTTTTTCTCTATTACCGTACCAATTTGTATTTCAATACAATATTTATCAATAGCTCTTCCTCTGCTCCAGAAAGGTTATTCCTCTGTCTCTTTTCTTCATCTTAAATTAAAATAGACAGATCCACAGTCACAAAACTTTCAAAACAGAAACAAACCGACCTAACCTTAGACCATGTATAGAATAGACACGGTCTTCCCTATCTTCACATAAGAAGTCTATGAAGCAAACATCTCTACTGTTCTTGTCCCTAAGAGAGAGTGAGAGCGAGTGAACTGTGCAAGAGAGACAAGATTATATAAGCTGTTGAGATACTTAATGCACGACTTAACTATAAATTTAAGGGCCGTCACATGGTTTATGTACTATACAGTAGTACATGATATAGTACTGTTAGTGTGTGCCTATATAATACGAAAGCAAAGAACGCTCGTATAGTTTCGACTATAATGATTTGCCCCCAATCAGCCAATTCATGTTTGCTTCAACATTTATAGCATAGGCCGTGTCTATTCTATACATGGTCTAAGGACCTAACCATGCAGCAAATACAGAAGAAATTCCAGCTGAGAAGGAAATCATATGATTGTATGCTTCATTATAATTTAATGTGGCATTAAAGTAATGATTGTCCTAGAAACCGGGCATTAATGAGCAATGAACTGTAGAATAAGGCAAGGCGTATACTGGTTAGTCAAGACAAGACAAGACAAGATTAGTCACGTTCAGTCACAGTACTTCACATAGTTGCTTATGAATCAACACACACCGATTAGTCATTGCATCAGTGTGTGCTGCTTCATAAGCAACTATGTGTATTACTTTGACTTACTTTACTGTCACTAATCTCGTCTTGTCTTGTCTTGACTAACTGGTGTACGCCTAGCCTTATTCTGTTGTATGCAAACCAGAAAGCAATCACTACCTGTATGTCCACACTTGGTCGATTTTGTGTGCGACTCAAGCATGCTGCAGTGGCCGCATGCTGTACAGCACACAAAACTCGTCCCAGTGTGTAGATAGGGAATAAGTGATCAGTGAGTTGACTTATGTTTTTCTGTTCAAGTCTGATTACGGATGAATTTTTGACGAAGGAAAGAAATGGAGATGTCATTAGAGAGCTCAAATATGGGAAAAGGAAAGAACCTGGATATATCTATGAAAAGGAAAACAACGAGGAATCGGGAGTAAATTTGATAGTTGGCACAGATATCACCACAGAAGAGAGAAAATCAGATAAAGAAGTTTATGGGTGATTTTTAATCTCTCTCCAATCATACTGGGTGGCGCAAAAAGAATGGATGGATTTGAGTAGGATAGTATCAGTGGACTAGAAGTGCTGTCTGTGACCGCAGAGCGACACCATTTTGTAGGTTAAAGTATCCAGTTTTAGTATCAATGGCGCAATTGACCTTGCAAAATCGCGTACTTGCTGTAGAACAATATTTCCAATAGAATGAATAATCTGCAATCGTCGTTCAACGGAGCTTCAGCAGAAAGTTTCAAGTCGAGCTTATTGGCTTGAGATTCTTCTTTACTTGAAATTCAAGTTTACTATCGTAAATATCGTTACATTGAAGATATGAATACTGCAATACATGAATTAATTGCTGCTGTATCAAATGTTAAGGACCAATTTGAGGCTTTTGATGAGCATTAACGCATTAAGGGCGCCATCTTTCCTATGTAATTTTTGAAATATACTCAAGTGTTTTGGAGTTTTTCATACAAATTCTCAAATTGGGTTATTTACTTAGTATTTTGGTGTTAGGAAGATAAATGTATGATTCAAATGAACTTTCTTATAACACTTTGAAAAACATCCGTTCTTTATGCGCCACCCTGTACTGTAAGACAAATTTCTCGATGTTTACTTTTAATAAATTCGACTGCAATAATTTATAGTCCAGTCATTGAATGAAAAAAAAGGACTGTCGCGGGGAAAAATTCCCAATCAAGCAAATTTCTCCTTGCAATGTTTCTTGTCCCTTTTTGGTGGTCCAAAAACCTCAAAATTCAGGCTCGTTTTTCATTCTACTGCGATATCAGTCATACAGAGAAGTCACTCACAGATGATTTTTAGCAACATTTCGAAGAGATTGATGACATGTATAATTTATCACTGTTGGTCCCTCACGGGTTACAATTTTTCAAAAAAGGGGTAAATTTTCTACAAAAACAAAAATCTCAGTATTTTCTGTTTTCGATCATTCATATCTTTTCGACTCACTATAAAAGCAGTTTCTATTTTCGACTTAGTAAAATTTATATTTCAAAATCCCTCTGGCGATTTGTCCAAGGACCAGTGTACATTGCACAGAAAATTCGCTTGGTTGGGAATTTTTGTTAAAAATTTTTTTGTTGTGAATGTCGTTAACCCTACAATGACTTGCCTATTAGCTCTTGGCCAATGAACAGTTCAGGTAGTAACTTGGAATGGTGGGAGGATTGTACTCAATTAGGCTAGGCGTACACCAGTTAGTCAAAACAAGACGAAATTAGTCACGTTTAGTCACAGTACATCACATAATTGCTTTTGAAGCAACACACACCGATCAGTCATTGCATCGGTGTGTGCTGCTTCATAAGCAGCTATGTGAATTACTGTGACTAAACGTGACTAATTTCGTCTTGTCTTGACTTGACTAACCGGTGTACGCCTAGCCTCAGCCTATTTAAGAAACAATAATCATTGATCGTTGCTTCAAACGCTATTTTCAGTCAGAAATTAATATTGCCAGATAATTTTTGACTTATCAAAATTATTTACGTAATTAACCAAGCTTGGAGTGCAATGATTACTTCATGATTTTGACAACCTCAACATATTTTCACAATTTATAGGACTAGGTGATTTTGAGAAAATTTCCTCAAATTTTGAGGAAAGTTAAAGTTAATGTTAATTGTTTCTTTTCCAACAGATGTGTGTTGGACAAAGGAGCGAAGCCTTTTCCGCAGGCCTTCAGAATGTCAGCTCATCTAGATTTTTCAGACAGCAAGATTCAAGCAAAAGTATCAGACAATGACTATTTCAAGTACTTTGCTCCAATCAGAGAAGAGGTCTGGAATTGTCAAGAGATGAAGGCGAGTGGAGTTATGGTGAGCATCTATACTTATGATAATTATTCACGTATTTTAAGAGCGTTAGGCTAGGCGTACACCGGTTATTCAAGACGAGACAAGACGAGATAAGTCACGTTTACTCACAGTGCTTCACATAGTTGGTTATGAAGCAACACACACCGATTAGTCATTGCATCGGTGTGTGCTGCTTCATAAGCAACCATGTGAATTAACGTGACTAATCTCGTCTTGTCTTGACAAGATTGGACGAGATAAGTCATGTTAATTCACATAGTTGCTTATGAAGCAGCACACACAGATGCAATGACTAATCGGTGTGTGTTGCTTAATAAGCAACTATGTGAAGTACTGTGACTAAACGTGACTAATCTCTTCTTGTCTTGTCTTGACTAACCGGTGTACGCCTAGCCTCTAAGATTTACATAAATTTATTCTTCTCGCACTCTTTTAACTAAGAACTACTCAACGGCTTCATCACTATTTGCTCTGGATATTCAAATAACTATTATTTAACAAACTATATTTACTTATATGAATAACTATATTTTTTCTAAATTACAGGGTGACAACAAACTTCTCCGCGTTGTGAATGAAGTTATCACCAGAAAACGTATAAAAAGTATCAAAGCGCATTATACAGTTGTTTTTGTTGGCCAAAATGATAGAATGAAGAGGAGGGATGAGGGAGGCGATAATAGCTACAATTTTGATAGTTACATATTGAAGGAAATAAAATATATAGACCCCAAAACAAACAAAATATTGAAATATGGTGAGTTGAGATGTAAATAAATGTCTAATGCCCGGTTTGGCTAGGCGTACACCGGTTAGTCAAGACAAGACAAGACGAGATTAGTCACGTTTAGTCACCGTACTTCACATAGTTGCTTATGAAGCAACACACACCGATTAGTCATTGCATCGGTGTGTGCTGCTTCATAGGCAACTATGTGGATTACTGTGACTAAACGTAACTAATCTCGTCTTATAGTAACTAAACTAACGTAACTAATCGGACTATAGTATGTTTGTTATTTCTCACTTCTCTTCCTTGTTCATTATCACCGTATTGGTGAACTCATTCACATAATCTCTTTTTTTCTTCTTATCATGAATATGACATTTCCTAATCCTTTGTTCACAGCTGATTATGGTTTAATTGTTTAATATTAGTTTATTAATTAACTGTTACCTGCGTAGGCTACAGCATGTTTCCTTTCAGGTAAATTGAATTCGCTTCAAAACTAGGATTTTTGTAGATAATAAAAATCAATAGGCTACTCAAGATGAACGCTCCTGTCTCTGAATAGTCTATATCAGTGGTCAAATTTTATTGAGAAACACAGCATTCATAAGTGTTTTTTTCTTTCAATTTTAGAAGGTAGATTGGGACTGCAGCAGCCAAAACAGCTAAACCCAGAACGGTAAGAAAATGTAATTAATTATTGACATCAACTAGAAAACTGTACTATAATCTGATTCATTTAATTTGACGATTATTGGATTTTTTTTTGGGGGGGGGGGCACAAATTAAAATAAGGGTGATATGAGCAAGGACAAAGCACACTACCAACGTTTCTACTGTATTATATGTTAGTATGATATATGATATGATATATGATATAACGAATCAGCAACATTTTTTTTATTTTTTTAGGGTGATGCCCACATGAGCTCTAAGCTTGTGCGTGGGTAATGAGAGAGTTGATTTATTTTTATTTAGCGTATGGCTTTTGTCGGTGGGGAGACCCGAAGGTTGTTCCACCTCGCCGTGTTTAACCTAATTCTACTTAGGTTGTAGTTTTATCCACTTTTCAGAATGATTTCGAATTTTGAAAGCATTTCTTTTTGATACATAAAAGTCCAAAAGTTCATAAACCACAAGCACAACACAAGAACACGAAAGATAAAAGAAAATATTGAATTTTGAACTAAAATTGAGTTGATGATGAGAGATGACGACTGTTTTTAGGCATTAATTCGTGGTTTCCTGTATTCATGGTAAAACTGTGTTGCCTTGTTGTGCATCCCACTTTTCTCATGATTTTGGAACTTTTCTAGAGTGTTTTTCCAATTGCTCATAATTATACCCGCAATTTGGTGAATCACTCCTCCCTCCGTCAACGTTATGCTGACAAAATAAGCGGCAAAGATAGCAAAATGGCAAAGAATCTCCAAAGGGACTATATTCAACCCAATTAAAGTCTTTATAGTCCAGTCAATGAGTGCCAAAAACCTCCCAATAGGGGAAAAAAATTAGTATAAAGCTCATTTTTTCCCTATCGACTACTATCATATAGAAAAGTGTCCTGGCAATAGTCTCCAACCCTACCCCTCTTGCTCCCCCCCCAGCACCCCCTCGAAGTTTCAGTTTGCTAGGGTTTAGTATACCGTAAATATCTCGGCTTCCAATGGAGATATCGATTCAAACTTTTTTCATTATTTAGAAAATTAAGTTTTCTACAATTTGTTACACTATCATTCTACTCTAACTCTACTGGTTCCGGAGTTATTTGTGGAAGAATGAAGTGAAGTTGAGATTTTTTGCTAAAAAATTGTTTATTTCTGCAAATAAAAGTTTACATGATTGTTTTACAGAAAAATGTTACGTATAAAAAATGTAGGGCATTTCATTATCTTCAATTTGAATAATCACAATCTATATTTTTCCCACCACTCGATCAGAAAGCTACTCATTATTAAACTGGGAACAGTGTGCAAAGTAGCTCATTCCCGCACGCCGTGTGCAAAGTACTCACTTAGCGCTCACTTCTGCCACGGCTCTAGTCGATAACATTGATATATGTCGATTCTCGATTCACCATCTAAAACAAATGTGAATTTTCGTGATCTCAATGTTTCATATCGAGAGTTGAATAGTCAGTATCGAGTTGAAACCATAACCTTACTTTTAAATTATCTAACAGCTGTTTTCAAATTCCATTGATATTGCTTGAGAGACTTTCAATATTAATGTAATTATAATGATAATGAAGAATAAATGTTGTTTTAGGAGTTTTACAAATGTGTTAATAAAGTTATGATGAGAAAGTCCTATTTTCATTTTAATTAGTTGCTATTTTGACTATTCACCCTACTCAGCAGTCGATGGCATTGGCATCTCAGTCATATCAACAACAGCTGTTTTTAAACTTCCAAGTTCATTCGCATCAATGAACAAATAACCTAACTTTCAATATGAGTAACAGCTCTTTTCAAGATGCAATTGTTGTCTTGGAATATTTGAATATCACTGCATAAATATTTATTATCACATATTTATATGTTCTCAATAATAACTAGAGTGGTGGGAAAAATCTTGTGTGTAACTAGTGTGCAAAAGTTCATTACCAAACACGATAGAATGGCCGAACTCAGCTGCGCTTCGGTCGGCCATCTTCTATCTGGTTTGGTAATGACCCACTTTGCACACATGTTACACAAATAGCTATTACTACACATGAACGTGAGAAAACGTCCATCAAAGTTAGATACGCATGATTACGGTAGTGCATGGCGGCTATGTTAAACAGATGGTTTCGTGAAAATAGTCCATTCATTGAAGTTTGACACTACAATTGTGTATATCTTGAAAGTCCTTGATGATAGAGAATTGTGATTGGTTTCAAATTGTAGATCGCGATTTCTTCTTTCATTTCCAATGAAATTTTTTTAAAATATTCATGATACTCAACACGAACTCTTTGTTTGTTACAATGACAAATTAAACTTCCAAGTTATTCCAAATATAAGTTATTTCATTTTTCCCATAACAAATGGTGTTAATTTTCAAGTTCTCTATTTTGTATCTCTTATCAATATCGTTTGCTTCCAGAGATATCAACTACGTACTGCCAGGGAATAGAATCTTTAAACACATGATCAGCCCAGTAGGAATTGACATTAGAGTTGGCTCTAGACCTGAAGGTGATTCGGTCGGATCTTCTCGTTCAACTGTCATGTGAGTAATTATTTTGATAGCAAACACAGTACAGAGCGTGCCATCTAAGTTGGCGTCTAGGGGAGGCAGTGCGAGAGAGATGAATAATCTTTCCCACCACGCTTCCCCTCCAGCCGCTAAGGTTAGTACAGTCAGTAAAGCAATAATAACATCATACTACTGCTAGCCCAGTAAAATTGTCATCAAAAATAGGGTCTACCTTGCATGAAATGGGGTAGTCGGTTTCTTTTTTTAATAATGTTTATGGTAGTCCTGGGATGCTAAATCCAAGTTTTAGACCTCGGCAAACTATGGGATCATCTCCAAAAATCGTTCAAAATGGCGGAATTTTGCACTTTTTTAACGTTTGGCCAATTTTCACCCTGAAGAATCACTTTTTCATATAGGACATTGTGCATATTTTTTTACGTATATTAAATTACCTTCAATGTGAGACCAAATTTATCATTGTAGGCCCAACCGTTTGCGAGATACAGCTCTTCAAAGTTTTTGATGAAACTTTGAAGAGCTGTATTTCACAAACGGTTGGGCCTACAATAACCAATCAGGTAGCAAATTGTAGGTATTCAAATTTACTTTCAACCCTATGTTAGATGTCCTATATGAAAAAGTGATTCTTCAGGGTCAAAATTGCGAAAAATTGAAAAAAGGGTGAATTTTCGTTAATTTGATGAACTTTGAAGAGCTGTATCTCGCAAACGGTTTGGCCTACAATGATAAATTTGGTCTCAAATTGAAGGTAATTTAATATACTTTAAAAAATATGTACAATGTCCTATATGAAAAAGTGATTCTTCAGGGTGATATTGTCCGTACGTAAAAAATGTGCAGAATTCCGCCATTTTGGACGATTTTGGAGATGATCCCATAGTTTGACGAGGTCTAAAACTTGGATTTAGCATCCCAGGACTACCATAAACATTATTAAAAAAAGAAACCGACTACCCCATTTCATGCAAGGTAGAATGTACTATTTTACTGGGCTATTGGCTATGCTAGGTAACCGAAGCGAATAATATGAATTCTTATTATAAAGCTCAGTTTGCCAGCTGAATGAACTTTTGAAATTTACTGTACCGCGAGTCAGCAGGCACTGTAGTGGAAGAAAGCTCTCAACGCGCATGCTCCAGTGAGACGCCAATTTAGATGGCACGCTCTGTATCTTATATTCAAATATTATTTTTGTACTTTCTAGTTCCTACCTCCTAGTTTTGAATAGCTGGGTGGCAGTTGCATGAAAATTAAGAAGTACAGCAGGATCCGTTTAACTTGTCACAAAACATATGATCGACGAGCATAATATGATCACAATACTTAACCTACAAATGCTTAATCTCGCAGATTATTGAAAAAGTGTTTTAAAAAGTTATTCTTTGAAAGGTCTTCTTTAAAAAGGTTTTTCAAAGACTTTAAAGGTCTTTAAGACTTTCAAGCTTTTTGATTATTGTGTCGAAATCACTGTTTAATTATTACTGGATCAGCTGATTTATGACAAGTTAATTGGATCCTGCTATAAATAGAGGAATGAGGCGACTGCACATTTTTGACATCTAAGTTCATTCATAGTTAGCTGCGTTTTCAGTATTCTTGTAGTTTGCTGTCTGCCTTATTGCTTTTTCCTTTGTCAAGGGACTTTTAATTTTTTCATATAGAACCAATTTGAAAAATTCAATTCATAATACTGTAGTAGTTTATGCAATAAGATTATGGAAGTACATACTATACATAATAAACTATACTATAAACTTAAACCATATGAACTATGAACTATATAAACTATTTACACCAGTACATTTCATACAATAAAATATTTTGTTTGTTTGTCAATGGCTCAACAGCCCTATGTGAGCTTAGGCCTACCAGCTGGTTGCCAGTTTCACATCCACTTGACTGAATCAGCAGAGGTGAATGATCATTAACCAGAAAAGATGTAACGTGTGGTTAGCACATTGACATCTCAGCCATAAGCTAGTCTTTGCAACCCAGTGATGGGAACAAAGCACTGCTGGATAACATTCTGTTAAGCAGCTGTATAATGCAATGCAACAATTTAATATGCCTCCAAAATATAGGGAGTGACTGACTAGCCTTACTAACGATCAGCCAGGATCCCAATGGAGGGACCAATAAAATATTAAATTAGTATATAACTCTATAGTTATATTAGCTACATTGAATACATCGCATTATTACTTATTTGGTCATCGCCGGGTATATTTCCTATAGGATCTTTCCCAAAATTTTCTATAGTACGCTTCGCCACGGTTGCATACACCATTTTATCTGCGACCAACAATAAGCAATAATATCTATATTATCAATCGAAACTAACCTTAATTTGAATGACCATTGCTTATCTATTTCAATGATTACCTTATAGGTTAGGAAGCTGCTAAAAGCACACATGCGTGAGCAGCTACAGTTTGATTTTTTGTTCCGTTCCAGTGTTTTAAATCTGGAATAACAGATTGAACAAGAACCATTTCATAATATAGCATCCGTTTCATAAAGTCGTCATTACGATACAAGTTTAGAATTGCAACTGTTTCGATTTCAATTATGAAACTGTATTATTGCATTATAATACGTCGTAGATAAAATGATTATCAGAAACCTCACAATTTTTTGTCATTATAAAGTTAGTGATTTTTGCTGTATGTTTCAGAAGATTTTCAATTTGAAATGTATACAATTTTTTTCCGCAGTTGTCAGGAAAAGGCCGACATGAAATTTGGAACCCAAGTCAGTCTTATAACCTCCTCTTCCAGATATCGGGAACATAGCATTGTTTCCTCTACAGTGAAAATTAATAGCGCAATGGAATCCGAGTATTTCACATACGAGAAGCAACAAGTACTCGAATGTAGCAATTATGTGAGTGTACGGCTAGGCATACACCGGTTAGTCAAGACAAGACAAGATGAGATTAGTCACGTTTAGTCACAGTAATTCACATAGTTGCTTATGAAGCAGCACACACCTATGCAATGACTAATCGGTGTGTGTTATTTCATAAGCAACTAAAGTAATGTGACCGTGACTAATCTCTTATCTTGACTAATGTATAGCCTAAGTTACTACTGTCTTATCACATGGAATTGTCTTTGTTGTGTTGTTATTGAATCAATTGAACAAGTTCTATCATACAAAGCTTGAGTTTGTCGTACAAATAGGCGACAGGTCAAAAAGTTGCTATTCAGCCAACGGTTAAAGCTGACAAACTGTATAGCAGGATCCAATTAACTTGTCAGAAATTAGCTGTTCCAGTATTAATTAAACAGTGATTTCGACACAATAATCAGAAGGCTTGAAAGTCTTAAAGACCTTTAAAGTCTTTAAAAGACCTCTTTAAAGAAGACCTTTCAAAGAATAACTTTTTAAAAGACCTTTTCAATAATCTGCGAGATTCAGCATTTGTAGGTTAAGTATTGTGATCATAAGCTCGTCGATCATATGTTTTATTATGACAAGTTAAATGGATCCTGCTACACCTACTTTTGCAGGAAATACGATTTCTGAGAGTAACAAACGTTATCAAATTACTGAAACCGGTACGACAGATTGAAACTTACGATGGAGTTGAAATCGATCAGCCGACAAAGACCGACAAAGAGCCGCCTGTACTACTGAGAATTTTCGAAACAAAGTATTTGAACGATACCCTTTTCTATGCTATCAGATATGGTAAGTAGGCTACTGCATTAGATTTAGGTGGGTACTGAGCTTCGCTTGACAATTTCCCGCTTTCGATTAGCAGGGAATGGTTCTTTATTGTACTCAGGGGTAATAGGGCTATTTCAATTATAATCTGAAGCGCAGTGCTGAACATTGATATTGAGTTTTTTTATGAAGTCTTCTTCTTCTTCTTCTTCTTCTTCTTCTTCTTCTTCTTCTTCTTCTTCTTCTTCTTCTTCTTCTTCTTCTTCTTCTTCTTCTTCTTCTTCTTCTTCTTCTTCTTCTTCTTCTTCTTCTTCTTCTTCTTCTTCTTCTTCTTCTTCTTCTTCTTCTTCTTCTTCTTCGCATTGCTAACCAATGAGAAGAGAGTAGGGGCGGAGCTGGTAGGTGTGACTGTAGGCGTGGTTGAAAAATATCTCTGATAGTATAGCAAAAAAAGTCTCATATTATGTGTGTACACTTGTTAGGCCATGCTCTATCTATAGCCCAAATATCAAGCAAATCTGAGAGATTTTTATTTTTTGGCTAAAAAAATCATTATGTACACATCATGATTTTTTGCAAAAAATTGAGAATGTTTAAAATTGCTAATACGAGTAATAACGTGTAAGATAGTACTTGAAGAGCTGAACAAGAATCTGTCAACAAATTGAGAAAATTCACTCCCATTCAGGAGATATGAGCATTTGAAAATCGGAATTTTCCTCTCTCAGCTCTCCATTGAGAAAAAGTAGAAGTTTACTCTTCTCAGCTACATACCTCTTATTATTATTATTATTATTATTATTTTTACTGAACTGGCCTGAAAAAAGCAAGTGTACTCTTCTCAGCTACATATCTCTACTTGTATGGTAGGAAAAAGTCTCATATTATGTGTTACACTTGAGAGGTTATGCCCTATCCATAGCCCAAATATCAAGCAAATCTGAGAGATTTTCATTATTTGGCTAAAAAAACGCATGATGTGTAACGCATCATGATTTTTTGCAAAAAATGAAAAATTCTCAAAATTGCTTAAGATGGCTAGCAGGACTAGGGCTGAGATGACAAGGAGAACTATTCTATTCCATGATTTTCAGTCATTGTCTTTTAGTAGTTGGATAATTTTCCATCATCATTTTTTCTTAGTTCTGTGTAATTTTCTGTAGTTGTTCAATTATCCGTTGTCATTCTTTACTTATCCTTTCATGTAAATTTTCGTCAGTATTTTCTCCCACTTCTGTAACTTTTGATTATTTTCTCCAATTTTTTGTCGCTTTTCCCCCGTTATCATTCTCATTTATCCCCCCTCCTACCAAGCCCCTCATTTGTAATGCTCTTCTCTTCTCTTCAATCAACAAACAGATGTCTTCTGTTTTATGCTTGTTCGATTCTGGAGTGTGTTACATTACTTCTTTTCAATGCCTATTGTTATTTTTCAGAAGGGAAAATGACACTTCCAGAATCAACAACAGTTAAGGATCAAATTGCGTGAGTAATAAGTACACGAGAATCGGATGTTTTTGAAATAGTCGTAAAAAATTTAATATTTGCGGTATAAGGCTAGGCGTACACTGGTTAGTCAAGACAAGACAAGATGACATTAGTCACGTTTAGTCACAGTAATTCACATAGTTGCTTATGAAGCATCACACACCGATTAGCCATTGCATTGGTGTATGCTGCTCCATAAGCAGCTATGTGAAGTACTGTGACTAAACGTGACTAATGTCGTCTTGTCTTGATTAACCGGTGTAAGCCTAGCCTAAAGGTTCTATTGGTAAAGAAATACTTGTTAGATCATACTCAGTGGCGGCTGATGAGGAAAAGTATTGGAGGGGGGGGGGGTTTCTGCAGTGGATAATTAAGGTGAAAAGTTTGTGTTTAGAAACTTGCAGCTCAATGAAAACAGCAAACTGAAAACAAAATGATGTAGGTATTTCTAGATTCACAGCCACTATAGTTAGAATAAAACTAGTTGTCACTTGGCCTGGTGCTCAAGAATCACTCACTAGAAACGTTTTTGTCAGAAAGTCCGATGTTCGAACAGCTGACCATTTGATTCAATGTTAATCATTGAATCAAATGGCCAGCTGTCCGGACATTGTACTTTCTGACAAAAACGTTTTTACACATTTTCCAGTTGTATTTAAGAAAGTATCAATTGTAATTGAGAATGGTCATTTGTAATTGAGAAAACTTCAGTTGTAAATGAGAACGGTCAAATTGTATTTGAGAAGATATCACATGTAATTGAGAATGGTGAATTGTAAATGAGAAAGTATCATTTGAAATTGAAAAGATGTCAGTTGTAATTGAGAAATTAAATTAAAGAACAAGCTGACCTTTTTCACGTCTTTAACTTCTCATTTACATGTGACAATTTTTCATTTACAATTCACCATTCTCAATTACATGTGATATCTTCTCAAATCGTTCTCATTTACAACTGATGTTTTCTCAATCACAAATCACTATTCTCAATTACAACTGTTACTTTCTGAAATTGAATTGACACTTTCTCAAATACAATTGGAAAAGTTGTAATCAATGGGCATGACTCAAGGACTAATGATTGAAGCCTTTGCACTATTTCTTGTGCGTAAGTGAAGTTGATATTGTGGTACAGTAGTTATCTATAATGAATAGAAAGACGGAGTTGTCAAGACCTCAAATCTATTGAAATGTCAAGATACCGGTTTCGTTTGTTACACCGTTATCAATCTCTAGTAAACTGGAACTATAGCAGGATCCTTTTAACTTGTCAGAAATCAGCTGTTTTGGTAATAATTAAACATTGATTTCGACACAATAACCAGAAGGCTTGAAAGTCTTGAAGACCTTTAAAGTCTTTAAAAGACCTTTTTAAAGAATACCTTTCAAAGAATAACTTTTTAAAAGACCTTTTCAATAATCTGCGAGATTCAGCATTTGTGGGTTAAGTATTGTGATATTGCTTGTCGATGATATGTTTTCTGACAAGTTAAATGGATCCTGCTTTAACTTTCTGCTGCTCTTCGCCTCAGTTTCAGTTCACCAGAGATTGATAAAAGTGTAACAACAGAAACCGGTATCTCAATATTTTAGTAAATCTGTGGTTTCTTTCTTGAATTTGTTGATGATTTCGACAACTTGTTTATCCACTACTCTGTCAAAAACACTTGAAATAGTGAACCATTTGTTGGTAGAGTAGGAGTTGACTTTTTGCTTTTGTACAATAGGCCATTGAAAATATCCAAAACTGAGGATGATATATTCCATATCTATGATACCTATCGTGAGAGACCGCTCAAAGAATTGATTCACTACTCACAAAACAATGCAAAAGTGGTGCAAATATTGGACACATATGGCAGAATATTAAAGTTTGGTAGCAGAGAATGGCCCAGTGATGTCAGCATAGATAACATGGAAACAGTCGCTTCGTAAGTTGTTTGATTCAATTGAGTGTACTTAACATTAATCTTAATAAGTTTAATAAGATTCTACTCAATCGTCCTGCTGTGATGCGGCTCCAGTAAGGCTGGGCGTACACCGGTTAGTCAAGACAAGACAAGACGAGATTAGTCATCACGTTTATTCACAGTACTTCACATAGTTGCTTATGAAGGAACACACACCGATTAGTCATTGCATCGGTGTGTGTTGCTTCATAAGCAACTATGTGAAGTACTGTGACTAAACGTGATGACTAATCTCGTCTTGTCTTGTCTTGACTAACCGGTGTACGCCTAGCCTAATACATCATGAATTGATTATATTTTCATTGAGAAAAAAACTGCTCCAGAATTTGTAATGAAGAATATTATTGAAAGAGAATCCTGATCTGAAGACTTTCGCCACTGCAGATATTTTGAACAGAGTAAATTAATAACATTACTGCAGGATACTGCAGGATTATATTTTCATTGAGAAAAAAAAAAGCTCCAGAATTTGTAATGAAGACTATTATTGAAAGAGAATCCTGATCTGAAGACTTTCGCCGCTGCAGATATTTTGAACATAGTAAATTAATAACATCACTGCAGGATACTCATTTGTGTATTCAGCTGAAACGGATTGAGAGCGATAGAAATTTAGTTATAACTTACTTTTGACTTGGTCGTCCAGTGGTTTATCAATGCACGCACGCCCACTTTTTTTACACGCAATGCCTCGTTTCGGTGAACAGACTATACCAAGTTCAATAGAAGATTTTCGCTCCATTAATGAATGGGATATGACTCAATAGGTCTAACTTAGGCTAGGCGTACACCGGTTAGTCAAGACAAGACAAGACAAGATAATTCACATTTAGTCACAGTAATCCACATAGCTGCTTATGAAGCAGCACACATTGATGCAGTGACTAATCGGTGTGTGTTGCTTCATAAGCAACTATGTGAAGTACTCTGATTAAACGTTACTAATCTCGTCTTGTCTTGTCTTGACTAATCGGTGTACGCCTAGCCTTAGAGGGATAAAATGATGGATTACAGGAAAACTAAAGAAAAATCAACATTCTGCTTAATGTAATTTTTTGTAGCTTGTAGAATACCTTGGTGGTAGGCCTACTGGAGTTTAGTGTTACTTTTTTTGGGACAGGGACACTCTGCATTGTAGAGTTGTGCAATACATTATTTTCTTTGAAAACACATACAGGGTGGCGCATAAAGAACGGATGTTTTTCAAAGTGTTATAAGAAAGTTTATTTGAATCATACATTTATCTTCCTCACACCAAAGTTCTAAGTAAATAACCCAATTTCAGAATTTGTATGAAAAACTCTAAAACACTTGAGTATATCTCAAAAATTACATAGGAAAGATGGCGCCCTTAATGTGTTAATGCTCATTAAAAGCCTCAAATCGGTCCTTAACTTTTGATACAGCAGCAATTCATTCATGTATTGCAGTATTCAAATCTTCAATGTAACGATATTTACGATAGTAAACTTGAATTTCAAGTAAAGAAGAATCTCAAGCCAATTAGCTCGACTTGAAACTTTCTGCTGAAGGTCCGTTGAACGACGATTGCAGATTATTCATTCTATTGGAAATATTGTTCTACAGCAAATACGCGATTTTGCAATGTCAATTGCGCCATTGATACTAAAACTGGATACTTTAACCTACAAAATGGTGTCGCTCTACGGTCACAGACAGCTCTAGTCCACTGATACTATCCTACTCAAATCCATCCATTCTTTCTGCGCCACTTAGTATTTTCCAAAAGAGGTGGAAAGCTGATAGAAATACTCAAATTGGGGAACCTGAACGAAATGTGAAAATTGTTTTCGTTTTTATTTGCTTCAAGAAGCAATAATTCTCATCCAGTCCATTTTTTGTTCAAAGGTGTGAATTGAGAAGTCAACATACAGCAGATGGGGCGACTATAATTGCAGGCTTCGTTCCCGATGCTGTGTCCATCATGGAGCACTCACCTAATATTCCAACACGTCTGTACCCTCTCAGCATCTTTAAGATGTTTTTCCAATACATTGATCAGGAAATATGGTATTGCCACACTAAACATGAAGTACGTCTGTGTTAAATCTTTCTTGAATAAGAATGTTTGTATCATTATCATTGGTAGATGGAAGAAAATGAAATATTGCACCTATAGGTACATTTTGCTGTTAAATCATAATAATTAATTGAACGAAATTCCAAACTAATGCCATATAATATTCTGAAGACTCGAAAATTCTTCGAGTAAAATTTATTTCATTTTGATTGCTTAATAGTATCAAAATCCTAAAACTTTGAAAAATGTCACCAGAAAAAAGTTCCAAATATACTGATGCACAGCCTTAAACTACATGGCCGCGGCCTTCAATGTGACAACGTTGCTGCATTGGCTTACATGAGCAATGCAAATCGGTCATGTGTTCGTAGTGTTTTTTGTAAGTATGATTTTATAATGAACCAAGCCGGGACTGCGAGGTTTTCACATTGAAGGCAGCGGCCATGTAGTTTAAAGGAGGCTATGGTTGTAGGCCTAAAATCTTAACTGAAACGGAATTATAATTGACCCCTTTGCCCTCCTCCCTCCATTTCCCACCCATCCAGGATTTAGGTTGAGTTCAGGACCTGTGAGTCCTAACGTCGCCTTGTATCAAAGTCAATAAATAAATCCATCATGTGCATGTGTCCCCTTGAAGATAATTTTTTATTTGGATTGTCAATGTGTGTAGTTTGAATCGGATCACCTGTGAACAGGATTATTCATTCTTGAATCTTGTTCTTGTTAACAGGACAAGCCCTTGATGTTCAAAAGAATAATCAATGAGGTCTATTTCAACAAAGACGGACAAGTACAAAAAGAAAATACCAGAATTTCAAAAATTGAATACAACGCTGATAGCTGCAGATTTTCGTATGAGTCATTCAATGATACTTATCAGTTCAAACTGAAAGAGATAATGTATATTGACAACGGATTCAAAAAGATGAAATTCAGTGAGCCCAGTTTTCTTTGCTTATTTTACAAGTAGTTTACTAGACATAAACACTAACCTATAGTGCGATTCACGTCAAGAAGTCAGCATTGCTTAGATAGGAGTTTGCTATTCTTGTTCAGCACAAGGCAGTTGCTGATGTCTCTATCCTATTCGCACTGTGCATAGTTGCCGCACTGTGCATTGTTGTCGCACACAGTCCCAACAAACACGTTTGGTGCAGTTTTCTCTTTCTCTCTCAATGAAACTTGGCATCAATGCTCCTCATATAAACAATGCTGACTTCTTGACGTGAATCGGACTATAGAAATCCTACATATCAACCAAAAAAGCAGAAAGCTGGATGTCCTTGAACAATTTAAAATATATCAACTCACTAAACAACATCCCAACAATGTCCTAAATGACCAGATTAAGTTTATCTCCTCTCACATCCTTTTTGACCCCAGATTTCAAAAAATACCACCCACACAGCCTAATCCCCCCCCACCACCACCACCAATTCCAACAATTCCCCCACCCACTCCCACAACATAGCCTTGATACAGAGTTGAACTGTTCAACAGCTCAATCTCTGATGATAACCTACACCAGGCTGTAACGATTGTCACTATGTAAGTGAATATAAAGTTATTTCTACTTAAAAGTGTGTTTTTTTTTAATTGTGTCATTTACCAGAAGAAAAAAGTATGGATACACAACTCAATTATTCAAAATGATTGATAATAAAATGTGTAAATGATGATAGAATGTAATGTCTGTAATTTTAAGAATTCTATGTACTTATACAGTAGAACTCCAATTATCCGAACTCCGACTATCCGAATCGCCGATTATCCGAATCACTTTCAGAAAAAAATTTGTCCAAAAAAACGGATGAAGACCGCAAAACAGCTTACATTGACGGAGATGTTTAAAAAAGAATGATTTTTATTTCTAAACTTGTACATAAGTTCATTTTATTTATATTCAAAACATGTGAAAATATCATGTTTCTTTCATTTAATTCAATAAAAAAATAGTGCAATATCAAAACGTAGCTTTTTTTCTCTCCAATGGCAATTTAAAAAAAAAGGTATGATTTTGAAGTTTCATTTCCACCCATTTCAGATGCCATCATACCTCACAACAATGGGCAGCGTCATAGCCTCCTCTAATACTGTATTAGAGGAGGCTATGGCAGCGTGCGTTTGTCGTCAAGTAGTCCTTTTTACACTGTGATTGCGACCGAGCGCATCTTCCGAAATCATCTAATAGAGTTCCCCGTTGGGTCCTGTTTTGGTCCGCAAATCGATTATTACATTTGACACAATGTTCAGACGAAGAGTGAGGATGACAAGACGAAGAACAAGAGCTTAAAACATGAGGCAGTCTCAAGTTTCAATCTAGCGTACACCGCGACTGGGTGCGACGTACTGTGCGTGAACATGCGTTTGCTTTTTGACACTAAGGGCCGGTTCATAAGCTCAAGATTTAGCCAAGTCCTAGACTAAAACAGGTGGCTACCGTAGCATCGACAAACGTTTGTCTCGACAGGTTAGTGGGTTAGCAGCATAGAGAGCCCTTATTACAATATAGAGTCGAAGCTAACGTTTGTCGATGCTACGTTGGCCACCTGTTTTAGTCTAGGATTTGGCTAAATCCCGAGCTCATGAACCGGCCCTTAGACATTCGGCGACCATTTAGTGATGAGAATTATCCTCGGAGACCTGAATTGCGGAATTACTACACGAATTACTAATTTCAGATTAATAAGAAGTGTAATTTGCAGTGCAACGTGGCGATCGCAAAATTGAAGCTCTGACTCAATGTTATCAGCTCTTCTGATATTCCGGACACCAATTCCATGTCTTCAATTCGTCATGATCGATTTGCAGTCCATGATAATCCGAAAAGTAACTACTGGTCCAAGAAGTGACATCGGAAGGCTCTCTGGACAGCAATCACAGTATAAAAAGGACTACTTGGCGTCAAACGCACCAAAATGATGGCATCTGAAATGGGCGGAAATAAAACTTCAAAATCATACCTTTAAAATAAAATAGGTCCCAGTTCCCTATAATACCTACCGCCTGAATGGCGCGCATTTCAAATCAGATAGTTTTTGTGCCGAACCCTGTACAATCAAATAGTCCAATGCATATTTACATCAGCTGTTTCAGTGTGCATTGGACTATTTGTTTGTATAGCAGGATCCTTTTAACTTGTCAGAAAACATATGTTTCAAAAAGCAATATCACAATACTCAACCTACAAATGCTGAATCTCGCAGATTATTGAAAAGGTCTTTTAAAAAGTTATTCTTTAAAAGGTCTTCTTTAAAAAGGTATTTTAAAGACTTTAAAGGTCTTTAAGACTTTTAAGCCTTTCGATTATTGTGTCGAAATCACTGTTTAATTATTACCGAAACAGCTGATTTATGACAAGTTAATTGAATCCTGCTATACAGTGTCCAAATTCACTCCGATTCAAAATTCAATTCAATTTTATTCAAACACACACAATATTGAGGAGTAGCTCATAGACCTGATCAGCGCGCTCTAGTGAGAGAGAGTGAACAACCTGGGGGATTTTAACCATTTTTTTTATCGTATGGCTTTTTATCGGTGGGGAGACCCTTACGGGTAGGTTCCACCTCGCCTTATAACCATTGTAAGATAGGAACAAAACACGATTTTGGGATAGAATTCAATTAAATTATCAAGGTATCAACAATACTTTATTGCTATCTATTATTTAGTGATTTCAAGGTGTTTTAATGAATGAATTAATTGGATTAAAATACTTCTATCAGAATTTTGAATTATCCTGCTATATAGAGTAGATGATCCATATGTCCGCGCCACGTAACTTCTGTCTGAATTGGGCTGATAAAATTGGGTCTGAATTCATTTACAGAAGGAAAAATAGTGCTGATTCCAAGCAGTATGGTGTCTGAAGAGGATAAGTGGAAGAGTGGAACTGTGGAGTTACAAGATTATCAGCTGGACTACACTAATGAGTGAGTGATACATGGCAGTAATATTACAAGGGCCGTTCGGAAAGTAACCTCCGATCGGCCACAGTGCGGGTAGTGGGGGGAGTAGTGATATCATCTTTGCACTCACGAACTTAGGAGGTCAGTCGATGTCGGCATCAAGCCGTGGTCGAGTGAACATTGTACCTGCCCTAGTTTAGTTTTTGTGTCAGTGTGAAATGTGTCAAACCGTCTCTGAGATATTAAGGGCCGGTTCATGAGCTCGGGATTTAGCCAAGTCCTAGACTAAAATGGGTGGCTATCATAGCATCGACAAACGTTTTTCTCAACAGGTTAGTGGGTTAGCAGCATAGAGAGCCCTTAGTACATAGTTTCGAGGCTAACGTTTGTCGATGCTATGGTGGCCACCTGTTTTAGTCTAGTACTTAGCTAAATCCCGAGCTCATGAACCGGTTCTAACTGATTTATAATAGTAGATAAAATGTCTGATTAATAATCAAAATATCTTCAAAACGGTTTGACATAAATTGATGTGCGTTTTTCGCCATTCATTTTCTCTTGAAATTCTGTATCAAAATCACGTGTAACATGACCACCTCCCTATTAAAGCAATTGAAGTTAGATTCAATATGGCGGATCCAAGATGGCGGACCAGATTTTGTAGTCATAGTAAAGTAGTATTTTCAATTTGAGTAGATACAATCCCTCAATGTCACCTATCATCGAATTACCTTTGTACAAGGAATATTAAGCCGTTTCCAAACTTTTCACCCACTCTGTATAGTGATTATTAATTATCAGAAAATTGAAAAAACTACTTACTTACTTACTCCTTGGCGCTACAGCCCATTCAGGGCCTTGGCCTCCTTTAGAATGCCTCTCCATTCGTCTCTGTTGGCAGCCTTATGTCTTCATCCTCTAACGTCCAGTTTCCTCAGGTCTTCTTCAACATCCTCCATCCAACGCATTCGAGGGCGCCCTCTTAATCTTCTCCCTCCTGGATTTTCTCTGAATACTCGTTTAACAGCCCTCATGTTGCTCATTCTTTCAACGTGACCTAACCAACTCAAACGTCTAATTTTTATTTCATCAACAATTTGGGATTTTTTGTACAGATCACGCAGCTCTTGATTCGTACGAATTCTCCATTCTTCATCAATATTCACTGGACCGTACATCCTTCTCAAGATTTTTCGTTCCCAAGTATTCAATAGGTCTCCATCTTTCTTGGTTAAGACCCAGGTTTCTGCTCCATACAACACAACCGGTTTTATAATTGTGTTGTATATTTCAGTTTTTATCTTTCTTGACAGTGTTTTGGACCTTAAATGTTGGCTTAGAGCATAATAACATCTGTTTCCTGCCGCTAGTTTTGCTTTTATATCTGCCTCGACATTATTATCGTCTGTAATAACAGATCCAAGGTATTTGAAGCTGTTCAATCTTTCAAAGGTGTAATCATCGAGTATTAGGGATCTTTCAACAACCTGCCGGGTTCTATACTGCTTGCCAAATACTTTGTTTTACTTTAATTTATTGATAGACCGAAGTTCGCTGATCTCTGATTGTCATTGAGCTGTTTGAAGGCATCCCGTAAGGTTTGTTTGTTTCTTGCAATCAAGACTCTGTATAGTGATTATTAATTATCAGAAAATTGAAAAAACCAGTCAAAAAATTAAAGTAAACTAGTCATTATGTAAAGTAGCGGACACAAAATCAGGCGTCTGAGAAATTTTGTTAGGCTGATATCAGACACTTCATCAATTTTGTGTTCAACTGGCAATCTGTATCCTACGTTCTTTTTGTCATAGGAGAATATATGAAGCAGAACATGAAATTCAATACGAAGACGGCAATCTACAAAATACACGGTTATTCAAAATGTCTTTCAACAAAGATGGAGAACAACTGCAGCTGGGATCCAGCACGGGGACGCGGCCTTATGATCTGGGTGATAACAATTGGAGGTATAGCAGGATCCATTTAACTTGACATAAAACATATGATCGACGAGCATATGATCACAATACTTAACCTACAAATGCTGAATCTCGCAGATTATTGAAAAGGTCTTTTGAAAAGTTATTCTTTGAAAGGTCTTCTTTAAAAAGGTCTTTTAAAGACTTTAAAGGTCTTTAAGACTTTCAAGCCTTTTGATTATTGTGTCGAAATCACTGTTTAATTATTACTGGATCAGCTGATTTATGACAAGTTAATTGAATCCTGCTATACAGTGTCCAAATTCACTCTGATTCAAAATTCAATTCAATTCTATTCAAACACACACAATATTGAGAAGTAGCTCATAGACCTGACCAGCGCGCTCTAGTGAGAGAGAGTGAACAACCTGGTGGATTTTAACCATTTTTTTTATCGTATGGCTTTTTATCGGTGGGGAGACCCTTAGGGGTAGGTTCCACCTCGCCTTATAACCATTGTAAGATAGGAACAAAACACGATTTTGGGATAGAATTCAATTAAATCATCAAGGTATCATCAATACTTTATTGCTATCTATTATTTAGTGGTTTCAAGGTGTTTTAATGAATGAATTAATTGGATTAAAGTACTTCTATCAGAATTTTCGTCATCTTGTTGCTAGACTCTTCTTGCTAGGTTAGGATTTTTGAAGTTTGAACTTCCTGCTATGTGTAACCATTGGTATCGTATGTATGATAAACATTATTATTCCAGAGACATAAAATATTTCACACAAATAATATTTAATTCAATTTTAACATTATATTCGCCATATTTCATCTATTTACGTTCAATATTATATTTTATATCCCTATACATATCTCACTGTCTTTTGGAAAGGAATGCTTTTGGAAAGAGGATCAAATTAAAATTAAGCGTAAAAGTAGTCGTCATATCTCATCATCTCATTAAGAGACATCATCCTCAGAAAAAAAAAAGAAAAAAAAAATCATCTTTGTTTCTTTTCTCTTGAAGAGACAACTGAAGTGTTCTTGAACATCGCAGCTTTGATTTTATAAGTTACTGGAATACTTTGGCTGAATATTTATCAAATACAATGGGTTTGAAAACAGGCATTTTTATATTTTGATTCAATGATAACCTACCATCAATCCCCCCAGGTTGTTCCTCTGTCTCTCACTTGAGCGCACTAAAGTTGGTGAGCTACTTCTCAATACAATTGAGAACAAAATTACAATACAACAACAGCACAGAAATACAGAAACAACAACACAATTTCAAAAATAATTGTTATATCCTATGAAAATTGTCATAATATTGTCGATATCATCACAGTGTTCTGGAAAAAACAGGTAATTCAATTACAAAAGTGTCGATTTCCCCTTAGTTTTTCAGCAATCCGCCATTTTGTTTTTAAGGTTTTTCAAGGTCATATTATCTTGTTAAAATCTCAGTCATACCACAGTCTAAATTCCCAGTTGTTTTGTGTTTCAGTTTTGTTAATGTTTTTGTCTTCATGTCAAAATGGCAGGCTACATAAAATCAGCTCGCGGGCGATACTTAATACTGTAGTGTCAAATCTTTCTTCAACTATCACTGAATCACATCCACCTTTGAAATCCGAACCAATCAGAAGATAATACTGGCAGTCAACCTCCAAGTTCATGTCGCCTTACTATTGGTCGGCTCATTCAGCCCCACTCCAACTAGCCACGCCTCCAGCCAATCACAAGCAAGCAATATACAAAATGGAGAACGCTGATAGCTTTCTTGTTTGTTGAGAGATGACGATGTGTTTAAATATGAATGATTTGATCTTCTCGAATGAGAAGTATTTCACAAATGATTGAAACATTCAACAACAAAATAATAGAATAATTTAAATAATAAGAAAATAATATTTTTCCAGCACTGAAAATTTTTTCCAGAGCTCTAGAAGAAACGTTCTTAATTTGAAGATATTGGACTCTGGACTGCATTCTCATGGAAATACATTTATTTAGTTCATTTAGTTCTCCGAGTTGAGAAGATACATGAGTTTCTGTTATATCTATTTGATGAGACAAACTGCTATTCATTTTCAAATTCAAAAATCCAATTGAATTTGTGCACAGTAGAATAATGTCGTTGTCTTGACATCAAATTCATTAATTTGTGGTTCACTTAGTTTTGAATGACATCATTTTACAGTGTTTAAATTCAATTGGCTAAATTCATTGAGAATGCACGCATTCTCTATTATAAATCCAAGCCATAGAAATGATCAACTAACGAATTCAACTGTCATCAACAAAATATTTCATTTGTTGACGTCAGCAAATTAGAAGCTGCACTGCAATTTAGTGAATGTGAGATGGAACTCTATTGCAAAGTTATTGCTTTGTTATCAGTTGTAGGAAGGCTGGAGATCAGGAATACGATGATGCAAAAGGAAAAAACAATGAAGCATTCTCTGTCAAAGTCAAATCCTATGGGTCTGGAGAGGAACAATTAATATTCGACAACTACTTTGAGAATTTAAAACAGGAATTGTGGATGTGCTATGATATAGTAAGAGCTATATTTCTTTTTTTGTCAATCTTTTAGAATTCTGTCACACCCCTGCAGTATAGGCCCGGTTTGGAAAATCGATCCGAGCTGCTCAGGAAGATGATTTCACATTATAGTCTGTTCACTGAAAGGAGAGCGTTGGGCTACGTTCATATTGGATGTACAGAGAGTATAGTAACAGTGTGGCCATTTGTGTGAAGCACTCCATAACAGTATGTGGAGATCATTTTTTTTTACCGCCGCCGCCATACTTTTGAACACTTTGGAACCACTAAATAACAGATAGCAATAAAGTATTGATGATACTTTAATGATTTAATTGAACTCTTTATCGAATTCTTTATTCTTTATTGAATTCTTTAATTGATCTCAAAATCGTGTTTTGTTCCCATCTCACAATGGTTAAAATCCCCCAGGTTGTTCACTCTCTCTCACCTAGAGCGCGCTGATCAGGTCTATAAGCTACTCTTCGATATTGTTTGCTTTTGTTTTTTTGTCAGTGAAAAAACTCCTTTTTCCGCAGATTGAAGGGCAGCAGCAACTTGTGGCATACAGAGTATTCAATCATATTTCACTGAAACCGGATAAATGCAGCCGTGTAAAAGACCTGTACCACAGCAGAGGATTCACTTTTGTGAGGGGCAAATCACATGCTTCATCACACTGTTTGGAAATCACCCAAGTCCAATACTACAGTACAAATCTAGAATACACGTGGGAATTTGGTGAGTTCAATGATAGAGAATACTTCAAATTTAAATCAATGATCTGCGAACTAAAAAATAGTGAATCCAGTACTATCACGGTATTCTACAAGTCAAAACAAACAGAAAATGTCGTTGGCAAAATGCTGATATGTTTGCCTATCTTTGTCACTCGAACGTTCTCAATTTTATTATTGGATGGAACAACCAATTTCATGAATGTGAAAATACAGTAGTAAATTTGAGAACGTTAGGCAAACATATGTTTTGCATTCATAAATTTATTCTCATGTCTCAGTGCTAAAGAAATGAAGAAACATAAGTGATAGCAATAAATATTGATGATCTTGAATGATTTATCTGATTCTTAAAAATCATGCATCATTTTATTCAGAATGAAATTCTCTACATTTTGTAGGCCTTTTTCAAAGTTTTATCGTAAAAAGCAATATTTCTCCAGTAGAATCGAATTGAAAATTTTAGTCGGTCGCCATTTTGGAAAAACAGATATTGAAGGAAATTTATTGATACATGTATTTTGTAAATCACACCTTTAATTATACCCCTACCAAATTTCATGAGAAAATCTTGTTTACTAACGAGATATGATGAAAAATATTAAAAACACAAAATGGCGGATTATATTACAGGTAAACTAAGGAGAAATCAGCATTTTGCCTACGACCTTTTCTGTTTGGTGTGACTTGTAGAATACCGTGGTAGTACTGGAGCCACTTTTTTTGGGACACCCTGTATAGGTGATAGTCAGTCATCTTGCTTTATAACTGAATTTTAAATGATGCAAACTGTTACTATTGTATTTTTCAGATGGTGCTGTTACTTTTTGGGAAGAACGGACTGAGATTTATAATTATAAAATGCAATTGAACCCTCAAAGGTAAGGTTCTCCTAAAATTGTGCTGAATTTTTTTTAAATGAAACTCAGAATATACATAAACAATCAATCCCAAAACTTAACTTTTTACTATTCTTAACATGTTGCAAGGTTTTCAGGATTTTTCGAAATTCTCCCAGCTGAAACACTTTTGCCTGGTTGTTCGTACGTCTATTAAATTTAACCGGGCAATAAATCGAGGACAGCAACATAGTGGGATCGACGACAAACCGAACTAATTTGAAATTAAAAATTCAAGTGAAATAGTGTTACCAGAACAATCTATCATAGCTAAATAACTAGTAAAATCAACTGCATTAACATTCTCTAATAAATTACATGTTCATTCAAAACGAACTAGCTCCGAAAATTACATTAAGCCACAATATTACAGACTATTGGTTAGTAAAACTGAAACTTTCCCATCTGATGAAATTTTAACCACATGTTAAAATATTTATCTGATGTCTATGTAAATATGTAAAGTATTAATTTATATATGTATGTTTAATGTATGTATGTATGTATTATGTATATTAAAGTATAATATGTAATATGTATTGTCTATGTAAAATTAACAGCTGGAAAAATGTAATCCCTCAATCAGCACCGATTAATTTAACCCTGTTTTTAACGGAGTAGAAATGTTTCAACAATTTGAAATGTGTGCACAACCAGCTGATATTTGAAAATATTATGCCATTAGTTTTTTTCACTACCAGATACCTTCTGCCTCATTGATAAGAACTCTGAGTGCAATTCATGAATTTTGTCTACAGAATATAATTTTGTAATAACATCTAATAAAAATGATGAGTAATGTAGTTTTGCAAATAAAATCAATGCAATTCAAGGCTTTCCAACACTATTTTGTCTCAATTCTTCATTTCAAGTTAGTTCAGTTTGTCGTCAATCCCACTATGTTGAGTCCTCGATTTATCGCCCGGTTAAATTTAATAGACGTATGAACAACCAGGCATTGATCTACTCAAAAAATGGTTTTATAAGTGACATAAAAGTTGTTTCAGACTGGCGTAGCATTGCTTTGGCTATGTGTAAAGCCGGGGACACACATCCACAAATTATTATGACATTCTATTGGGGACCTTATTGACAAAATAGACATTCTATTGGGGAGCTTATAGCCAAAATAGACATTCTATTGGGGACCTCATAGACAAAATAAAGACATTCTATTGGGGACCTTATAATTCTATTGGGGACCTTATAGCCAAGATAAAGACATTCTATTGGGGACCTCATAGACAAAATAAAGACATTATATTGGGGACCTTATAGACAAATTAGACATTCTATTGGGGACCTCATAGACAAAATAGACTTTCTATTGGGGACCTCATAGACAAGCCATGTCAAAGATATGGCCCGCGGGCCGCATCTGGCCCCCGGGCCAAGTCAATACGGCCCGCAATTGCAGAAAGAAGTGTCACAGAAAGAAGAAAAATCTTCTCACTTTTTAGATTGCATGTAACTTTTTCACCAGCAAGTTAAACAAAAAAATATCAATAGATGTTCTGGGAAGTGAAATTTACCTGTCATTTGATCACCTCTATAATTTTTTAACTATAAACTCGAATTTTCAGTGAAGTAGGAAGAAAATCTTAGTGAAAAAATTCAATTTTATTAATTGTAACTGTTTATATTCAATATATTGGATTTCTCTAAGCATTCCTATTCATTTCATTTGTTTTTGTAAATACCAAATACCTTTCTTCACTTTGTTAGTTGTTTGAACCGCCATTGCTGTGATGTTTGTAGAAACCGCCCATTGTGGGAGGAGCTTATCTAGGCCAATGACAGTCGGTCACCTTGATAGGCCATTCAACTGCCAATCACAGCGCTTGGTCACGAGTATAAATTCTGCTACAGCCACACTGTACTTTAGATTTAGTTACCAGAGATTGATAATGGTGTAACAACCGAAACTGCTGCAGTATATCGTTGTTTTATTATTATTATTATTATTATTTGTCGTAGAGCTCCCTAATTGGAAGACGCTCAGTGAAATAATATCCAGAGATTGATAATGGTGTAACAACCGAAACTGCAGTATATAGTTGTTTTATTAAATATATTGTTTTGACAACATCAAGTCTTCTTATTCAGTAGAGTTCAACTCATTGAATTGAATTTTCAATTCAATTTTAATAATTTTTGTGAATTTCACTCTCATAATTATTATTTTTGTATTTTGGCGAAATAGATGATTTATTTGAATTTCGTTTTCAGATTGAAAGATGAACTAGGGAAAAAAGACATCGAATATATATTGGAAGAAAATGAGGCATTCAAGAGAGTGCTCCACGCAGATGGATTGCTTGTGGAAGTTGGCGAGCCTTATGACAGGAGCGTGCAATTCGAAATAAGAGATTTGTTGTCAGTTTTCAAGTAAGTGCTGAGAATAACCTAGCGCTCATACACGGCCTACTATAAAGAGTGTTTCAGAACTCCCAACCAATATTGTAGGGCATTGTTCATGAGTAATAAACATATCTGAATATCATATTCAAATTGTCCGGAAATCCTTAGTTACCTTAGTTTAAGATTGAACGAATATTAACTGAGATATGGCAGCTTTATTGATAGGTGACCGCTGGAGGTTAGTTGCACTCCTTTTTACTGTCTTCAAAATTTACACAAAATAATCTAAAATTGCTAACAAATAGCATGCAACGCAGATAGAGACTGTTTTGGTTGCTTTAGCTGCATGCCTGCAACTGACCTCCAACGGTCACCTATCAACAAAAGCTGCCATTATGTCAGTTAATACTCGTCCAATCTTGAAAAATAAAAAAATCTTGTCAAAAATTATTCTTGTAATATTTTTGTAACATTAACAGTATTTTTTAGTTGTTCAAGAAACAACATTTTGAATGGCCGCCATTCTGTTTTATTAATTTGAAAAATTGTCATAATTTTTTGTAGCTTTGTCTAGTTGTCATTAATATTGGTGCAAAGTTTCAATTCCATATCTTCCACCATTATTGGGATAAAAAATGATAAGTGAATGTTGGTGCAAAGTTTCAATCTCATACGTTCAATCACTATTTAGAAAAATAAAATTTGTGAAAAAACAGAATGGCAGCTGTGTGAGTAACCAAGGACTTCTGGACAATTGAAGTATGATATTTGGATATGTTTCTTACCCACGAACAATGCCCTAGAATATTAGTAGGGGGTTCTGACTCCCTATCATGGTTACTGACTTGGACGTTTTCATTAGGCTGTAAAACTGGAAAATATCACACTAACTGTAAATAGACAAATCAGCTATAGTAGCTCGTAAATATTTGTATAAGAATTTTTCGATTTTAATCCAATACCATTTTGTGAATATGAACATAAAAACAATCACAAATAATTATTATTCAAAAATATTAAATAACACTTGAAAAATTTCCACGTTCTACTACAGCTAATCTGTCTAGTCTGGGGTGACTTTGCCACTTTCCTGTTCTACAAGAACGTCATGAAGCATATTATGTTCCTGTTTTACAAGACATCTAAACTTCATGAAACAGGTCCCAGGTCTATGAAGGCTTGTTGACAATAGAATTCAATTCATTTATCCTTATAATAGCCTAATAAACTTCAGGTGCAGTTCACTGGATACTACAGCAATTCCAGAAAACGTTCGAGTGGAACTTCTCAAGCCCCGAATTCTACTGAAGATCAAAGGAAGTCCGGAAATCCGTATTGGCAAGACCGGAGACTTTACTACGAAAAGTCAAGTCACAAAATGTGAGGTGAGGGTTTCGTGATGAGTTTCAGTTCTTCAAAGGCCTTGATACTTTTTACTGAATATAAAATTATTTTTTTATACAGGGTGTTGCAGAACTCCCTACCAATACCTACTCTAGGGCATTGTTCCTGGGTGAAAACCATATCTAAATATAATATTTAAATTGTCCAGAAGTCCTTAGTTACTCACACAGCTGCAATTTTTTTTTTTTTTTCACTTATTATTTTTAATCTAAATAATGATGGAACATATGAAATTGAAACTTTGCACAAACATTTATGACAACTAGACAAAGCTACAAAAAAATTATGACAATTTTTCAAACCCATAAAACAAAATAGCGGCCATTTAAAATTTTACTTGCACTCCTTTTTAAGGTTACTTGCACTCCTTTTCACTGTCTTTAAAATTCACGCAAAATAATCTAAAATCGCTTGAAAATAACATGCAAAGAAGACGGAGACTGTTGCATTCTTGTAGCAGACTTCAGTCGCAAGCCCAGAATGCACTGCAACCAGCCTCCAGCGGTCACCTATCACTAAAGCTGCCATATCTCAGTCAATATTGGTCCAATATTAACAAATAAGGTTTAAATCGATTTGTAATTAAATTTACTGAAAAAAGTTATTCTTATAAAATGTTTGTAATATCAACGGTTCCCAAGTTATTCAAGAAACAAAATTTTCAATGGCCGCCATCTTGTTTTATAGATTTGAAAAATTGTCATAATTTTTTTGTAGCCTTGTCTAGTTGTCATAAATGTTCGTGCAAAGTTTCAATTCCATATGTTTCATCATTATTGGGATAAAAAATAATAAGTGAAAAAACAAAATGGCAGCTGTGTGAGTAACTAAGGACTTCTGGACAATTTAAATATGATATTTAGATAATCATGGTTTTCACCCAGGAACAATGCCCTAGAGTATGGGTAGGGAGTCCTGAAACACCCTGTATGTTTGTATCTTTTTTTTGTATGGTGTTGAGCAGAAAGTATGAAAGGTTGAAAATGTAAGATATAAAATAATAAAATATGAAAGGGTACGCTTGGTACTCCAGATTATTAAGACAAATTATGGCATCGTCAAGCACTAATTTAATACTGAATAAGGAGACTTGATGTTGTCAATACCACATATCATTCAATAAAACAACGAGATACTGCAGCTTCAGTTGGTACACCATTATCAATCTCTGGTAAACTAAAGTTCAATGTAGCAGAATTTATACTAGTGACCGAGTGCTGTGATTGGCCGTTGAATGGCCTATCAAGGTGAACGTCTTTCATTGGCCTAGATAGGCCAAGCTCCTCCCACAATGGGTGGTTTCTACAAACATCACAGCAATTGCGGTTCAAACAACTAACATAGGAAAGAAAGGTAATTGATATTTACAAAAACAAATGAAATAAATAGCCGTTCAAGATTTTCTGAGATCTAGCAATAGTCTGCAAAACATTTTAGTGAGAAAATTCAATTAAATGAGTTGTAACTCTACTGAATAAGAAGACATGATGTTGTCGAAACCACATATTTAATAAAACAACGATATACTGCAGTTTCGGATGTTAGACCATTATCAATCTCTGGTAACTTAATCTAAAGTACAGTGTAGCTGTAGCAGAAAACAATACTACATTATCAATCTGAACCAACCTTGATTCAAACGACCAGATAAGCTCCTCCCACAATGGGCGGTTTCTACAAACATCACAGCAATGGCGGTTCAAACAACTAACATAGTAAAGAAAGAACATGCTGTGATGTTTGTAGAAGCCGCCCATTGTGGGAGGAGCTTATCTAGGCCAATGGCAGTCGTTCACCTTGATAGGCCATTCAACTGCCAATCACAGCGCTCGGTCACGAGTATTACACACACGTACACCGGTTAGTCAAGACAAGACAAGACGAGATTAGTCACAGTAATCCACATAGCTGCTTATTAAGCAGCACACACCGATGCAATGACTAATCGGTATTATTATTTAGCGTATGGCTTTTGTCGGTGGGGAGACCCGAAGGTTGTTCCACCTCGCCGTGATAACCTAATTCCACTTAGGTTGTAGTTTTTCCTAACATTCAGAATGATGCGTTTTGAAAGAATTTCTTTTTGATACATAAAAGTCCGAAAGTTCATAAACCACAAGCACAACACAAGAACACGAAAGATACAAGAAAATATTGAAATTTTGAACTAAAAATTTAGAGCCCGAAATTTATGTCACTAATCGGTATGTGTTGCTTCATAAGCAACTGTGTAAAGTACTGTCACTGTCACTAATCTCGTCTTGTCTTGTCTTGACTAACCGGTATACGCCTAGCCTAATGCTTGACTTGACCATGTTCTGCCTCTAGGCTGTAGGAGAGGAGACAATTTACAGAATAATTGATGTGCTGCATTTTAGAGGTGTGAACAGAAACATTTCTACCGTCTATTACTACGATGGAGTGACGGTGCTAAGAGCGCCATATTCAGATGAGGTGCAATTGCGAGACATCAGATATGTTAATACTGATTGGAAACTTGTCAGATTCGGTAAGTAGAGTCATAGAGAAAGAGAAAGAGTCTGATGCCTGGTTGTTCGTACGTCCATTAAATTTAACCGGGCGATAAATGGAGGACAGCAACATAGTGGGATCGACGACAAACTGAACTAATTTGAAATTAATATTCCAAGTGAAATAGTGTTACCAGAACAATATATTTTAGCTGAATAACTAGTAAAATAAACTGCATTAACATTCTCTAATAAATTACATGTTCATTCAAAACGAACTAGCTCCGAAAATTGCATTGATCCACAATATTTCAGACTTTTGGTTGGTAAAACTGAAACTTTCACTTTCCCATCTGATAAAAATTTAACCACATGTTAAAATATTTATCTGATGTCTATGTAAAAAAAATTAACCGCTGGAAAAATTTAATCCCTCAATCAGCACCGATTACTTTAACCCTGTTTTCAACGGAGTAGAAATGTTTCAACAATTTGAAATGTGTGCACAACCAGCTGATATTTGAAAAAATTGTGCCATTAGTATTTTTCACTACCAGATTCCTTGTGCCTCATTGATAAAAACTCGGAGTGCAATTCATAAATTTTGTCTACAGAATATTATTTAGTAATAACATCTAATAAAAATGATGAGTAATACAGTTTTACAAATAAAATCAATGCAATTCAAGGCTTTTCAACTCTATTTTGTCTCAATTCTCCATTTAAAGTTAGTTCAGTTTGTCGTCGATCCCATTATGTTGCGTCCCCAATTTATCGCCCGGTTAAATTTAATAGACGTACGAACAACCAGGCAATAGAGTCATAGAATAATAAAGTGAAAGCATACTACGCAAGTAGATGATTTATCCCCATTTTAAACGGTGAACAACGGAAAACTGTCGTGATAGCGGCGATAGCTCTGAGGACTCAAGAGTAGAGTACTTCAAATACTTGCTTCAAGAGGGCGATTGGCGAGACCTCTGCACTCACCTGACACAAACTATTTCCACTGCTCAGTAAAAATGTAAACATCCGTCCCTATGTGATGAGTGATCCACTTGCGATGCTTTACATCTATTCAACTAGTTATTCAACATAGTTGTAACCAAAATTAATTTTCACTCATAATTTTTTTTCTATTGAATTTCAAAAAAACCTTATTTTTTCAACCGAGTAGCCTATATGCGGGTATTTCAAATCTACTGCAGAGCTTCAAATTTACTGCGGAATGTATTTCACTATCACTGTCCGTTCCTGAACTACTCAAAAATTCATTATCACAAGTATTTACACTGTCTTCGTCATTCATTTTCACTGGGAAACGTACTAAATAAAACCGAAAAACGCGTGTATAAACTTGCACATACCACGAATGCAGCTGACTACAGACTGCCAATTAGACAGAAGAATAAACAATGACACAATAGCTTATAACGGAAGCAATGTAGCCAATATGACAGAACAGACTGTTTACGTATGACTTTTACAGACGTAAAAGTATGTTTACGTGGGAATTAGCCGAAGAACGAGTATAATCGGCAGAGAATTAATTTATAAAGAATTTTTTGCTGATGCCCAAGTTAACTCGGCTCCCGCAAGGGAAGCCAAACTTCCCAACCACGAGTATACTCGGGTGAATCAGTTAAGGGGTTGAAACAACAGTAATTTGTGAAAAACCGCTGTTAACCTTAAAAAATGTATATTGAATCCGTTTGTCACTATAATGGTTCATAGTCTATAGTGTTATAGAAATTAATTATTATTCTATTTTCAAATCAATTTTTGTGGTTTGTTACATGAATTTTTGGTTGATATACAATATGTTAATATTTTTATTAGAATATTGTCAGTATAAATAATATGTCTGTCGTTCCAGCTGCATTGTGATGCACCAACTTTATGCACCGGAAATGCACATTGCACAATGCAGCTAGGACATTTTGCCAGCAGAATGTTGTCTTGCAAAGTGTAGATGAAATTTCTATTTTACACAATTTCTTATTATATCTTACATTTCTTACAATTTCTATCTTATACAATTTCAATTTATAATTAATTATATAATTATATAATTTGTATTATCCACAGATGGCTTTGTGGACTACAAACCCAATGCACAAGCGTTTGAATACGAGGATAGGTGAGCAATTATTTACCTACATTGATTTATACTCTGTTCACTGAAACAAGTCAGTCAAATTCAAATTCAAATAATATTTATTCAATAAAGTTGCATTTACAAGAGTCTACGCTCAACAACATTGAAAGTGTCACAAATATAATATAACATGCTGAAATATATTCATTGAGGTGATAAATTGGAGGGAGGAGACGTAAAAAGGCAGAGATCATAAAAATGAAGAAAGCGAAAAAAAGGAAAAAAAAATACAACTAGTTCTCTTCCCTTAAAAATCTAAGAAATTCTTCGACCGAGTACGGGGCTCTCTCCAATAAAACAATCTTTATTCTCTTAATCATGTCCGGGAAGTTAGTTAGATTTTTAAATCTTGTGGGGAGGCCATTAACTAATTTTATCCCACAATAGTATGGACCTTTTTCTAGAAGGGAAAGTCTATGCACCTAACAGCTAAGTGAGCTTGTGTGTGTGTGTGTCTTTTGTGAGTGTATTGTATTGCATGACGGCATGTTCACATTTCAGCGTTTGCAACTAATCGCGTATTCAGCTGATACGGATTGAGAGCGAGAGAAATTTAGTTATAACATGCCTTTGACTCGGTCGTCCAGCTGTTTTCCGATACACGCACGCACACTTTCTTAACGCGCACTGACTTGATTCCGTGAACAGAGTATATAGTGCGATTCACGTCAAGAAGTCAGCATTGCTTAGATGGGAATTTGCTATCCTTGTTCAGCACAAGGCAGTTGCTGATGTCTCTATCCTATTCGCACTGTGCATAGTTGTTGTCACACACAGTCCCAACAAACACGTTTGGTGCAGTTTTCTATTTCTCTCTCAATGAGACTTGGCATCAATGCTCCTCATATAAACAATGCTGACTTCTTGACGTGAATCGGACTATAGGAAATTCAATGACGAATACAGATTTGCTCGATTTCAAATAAATTCACAAAATCGAAAATCACTGTCAAGTACTGATAATAACCGATTTGAATTATTACTGTCCAGCTTCTTCGCTAAGTCTGAAATTGAGAGCGTCAAGATTATTAATATGAAAAAGATGATGACCTCTGACCAAGAACCGAAGACTGGAGCTCGATTACTAAAAGGTGACTTTGTGGAAGTCGAAAATAACTGGCAGGAAGTGATAGGCAATGATGAGTCAGTTGCAAAGTGAGTAATCAATATAAACATTGTTCCTCATCAAAATTTCCTACTTCTATTTCTTCTTATTATTATTATTATTCTTCCTCCTCCTCTTCTTATTTTTCTTCTTCTTTTCTTCTTCTTCTTCTTCTTCTTCTTCTTATTCTTCTTCTTCTTCTTCTTCTTCTTCTTCTTCTTCTTCTTCTTCTTCTCTTCTTCTTCTCTTCTTCTTCTTCTTCTTCTTCTTCTTCTTCTTCTTCTTCTTCTTCTTCTTCTTCTTCTTCTTCCTTCTTCTTCTTCTTCTTCTTCTTCTTCTTCTTCTTCTTCTTCTTCTTCTTCTTCTTCTTCTTCCTCTCTTCTTCTTCTTCTTCTTCTTCTACTTCTTCCTCTGCCTCTTCTTCTTCTTCCTCTCCTCTTCTTCATCTTCTTCTTCTCCTTCTTCTTCTTCTCTTCTTCTTCTTCTTCTTCTTCTCCACCTCTTCCTCCTTGTCCTCTTTCTGATCCTCCTCCTACTCCTCCTCCTCCTCCTCCATCTGCTTCTCCTTTTTTCTCCTCCCAAGCCTCCTCCTCCTCCTCCTCCTCCACCAGCTCCTCCTACTTCTCTTACAACTTCTCCTACTTCTCCTTCCTCTTCCTCTTCTTCTACTTCTTCTTCTTCTTCTTCGACTTCCTCCTCTTCCTCATCCCCTTCCTCTTCCTCTTCTTCTTCTTCTTCTTCTTCCTCTTCTTCTCCTTCTTCTTCTTCTTCTTCACTAACTCTTCCTCTTCCTGATTCTCCCTCCTACTCCTCCATCTGCTTCTCCTTTTTCTCCTCCCAAGCCTCCTCCTCCTCCTCTCCTCCTCCTCCTCCTCCTCCTCCTCCTACTCCTCTTACATCTCCTCCTCCGTCTCCTTTCTCTTCTTCTTTATCTACTGCTTCTTGTTCTTCTTCTTCTTCTTCTTCTTCTTCTTCTTCTTCTTCTTCTTCTTCTTCTTCTTCTTCTTCTTCTTCTTCTTCTTCTCCTTCTTCTTCTTCCTCTTCCTCTTCCTCTTCTTCCTCTTCGTCTTCTTCTTCTTTTCCTCCTTTTTCTTTTAACCCCTTATATTCACTGTTCTCTAAAGTTCCTCTCAATATACTTTTAAAATTTGATAATAGGTTATATTATTTACAGTAATTCATCACGTGTTCAGTTATTATCACTGGTATAGAATTATACATTATACATAATTTTACAGTATCCACATAATGGAATAAACAGTGGGTTACGCAGAACCAAGGTTATTAGATATAAGGTTGAACCATCCCTAATGCCTTTTGATTTCACAAGCTGTTGGAGTGGGGGGACTGATTCGGCTGACGTCAGATTGATCATTTATTTTGATAATATCAGCTGTTGATAATTGATTGATAATAGGCGGACCGCGAGTGTGACGTAACGTGAATCAAGAAATCAGACTTCCCCCTCCACTTTGCGCCTTACACCAGCGATGATTCAACCTTCTCTCTAATAAACTTGACGAAGAACTGTCTGCGATTATGACGTAGCCTTGAACCAGTAACCATGGAAACGGTGCATGCCACTCTTTCTATTTCGGTTCATGGTGAAGTCATACTTCTCAGAATCTAGGCTTCAATAAGGCTAGGCGTACACCGGTTAGTCATGACAAGACAAGACGATATTAGTCACGTTTAGTCACAGTTCTTCACACACTGATTGCTTCGGTGTGGAATTATTGTGACTAAACGTGACTAATCTCGTCTTGTCTTGTCTTGACGACCGGTGTACGCCTAGCCTAACCGGTGTACGCCTAGCCTAAGTGTTTGAGCCTACCGTGCATTCTAGTATACGTGATGACATTTCTGTGAATGTTTGAGTCGAAAATAATTTCTTTTTCTATTTTCAGCTGTTTAGGGTTGGTGCAGATCGATAGAAGTGCAGATGACGTTCGGAAGTACGACTTGACTGTTTTAGGGTACAATGAAACTCTACCAGCAGGTCTCACACTCATCAAACAGGTTATTTATAAATGCTCAACATACGATGAGGTAAGAGTCAGGAGATACGCTAGGAATAAATAGAATTAGAATAGAATAGCTGCCTTTATTTTATCCTGGGAGGGCGAAGTTAGGGACGTTATTGAATCGAAATCAATATAAATTAAAATTAATAAAAACGCATATAAATTATAGAGACATGTATAGCAGGATTATTTTAAATTGTCAGAAAACAGCTGATTGATGGATGCTCGTTTACTGACGTTAAACCAGCTGTTTTCTGACAATTTAAAATAATCCTGCTTTATATAGCAGGATTCTTATGAATTGTCAGAAAACAGCTGATTTAACGTTAGTAAACAAGCGTACATCAATCAGCTGTTTTCTGACAATTCATAAGAATCCTGCTATAGTAATATTCATTTAATTTAGTGGACAGCAAATAACTTTCATTCAACATTTCTATAGTAACGTGTGTTGTCCTGTTGAATTTTTAACACATAAATACTGTACATAAAATGTGAAAGACATTTATTTGTAAAAGAAATAAGAAGAATATCACGCGTTACCATAGAAAAGTTAAATGAAAGCTTTTTGCCAAATTAAATGAATTTAGAGGTCATGCGTTTCTTCGTGATGCCTGGGTGTGAGTGGCAAGTGAAGTTGATGTGTCGTTGTCCCATTCTGCTATACTGAGGCTAGGCGTACACCGTTTAGTCAAGACAAGACAAGACTAGATTAGTCACGTTTAGTCACAGTACTCCACATAGTTGCTTATGAAGCAACACACACCGATTAGTCATTGCATCGGAGTGTGCTGCTTCATAAGCAACTATGTGAATTACTGTGAATAAACTTGACTAATCTCGTCTTGTCTTGTCTTGACTAACCGGTGTACGCCTAGCCATACCCTTACACTCTCCGTACTGAGACATGGCAGTGTTGCAGATATGTGTGTCCAAGCTTCATGTATAGTACCGTATTATATTAGTACAGTCAAAGTTTTTTTTGTATTGTTCTTCTTCTTCTTCTTAAGTTAACAGCCGTTGGGCTGGTTGGCAGCAACTCTCCACGCTTCTCTGTCATCCGCCATCCTTTTCATGTTGCTGTAGGTGGCACATCTCATATCCTTCAAAAGTTGTTCTGTGTACTCCAGTCTTGGCCTTCCTCGCATATTCTTTCCTTCATTCATCCCCTCTATTATTCTCTTTGTCAGTCCCTCATGCCGAAGAATATGACCAACTAATTGTGCTCTTCTCTTTTTTATTTCTTTCAGCAGACAACCTTTCTCTCCAACTCTTTGAAAAACCTCCTCATTCGTAATCTTCTCTCTCCAGCTAATTCTCAGCATTCTTCTGTAGCACCATGTTTCAAATGCAGAAATTCTTTTCTCTTCTTTTATACCCATTGTCGAAGCTTCACTTCCATAAGTTGCAATGCTCCATACATAAGTCTTGAGCAACCGTTTTCTCACCTCTAGACTCAACGTTTTTGCAGTAAACACCCTCTTTTTATTGTTGAAAGCATTCTTAGCTTGGTGGATCCTGCTGGCAATGTCTTTGCAACTTCTTCCATCATTTGTTATTTTGCTTCCCAGATAGGTGAACTCCTTTACTTCTTTTATGACTTCATTCCTCAGTCTTATTCCTGTTCCATTCTCCCTGTTTCTGCTACAAACTAGTATTTTTGTTTTGAGTGTGTTTATTTTCATGCTGTATTCTTTTTCCATGATTCCATCCATCATACACAATATTCTTCCCAGATCTTCTTAATTTTCTGCCATAACTGCTATGTCATCTGCAAATCTCAGCATGTCTATTTTTCACCATTGATTTTCACTCCCACATTCACATATTGTATTGTTAATCAGAATAAAAGAGTGAAGAGGTTCAGAAGAGTTTTCAATGAGATTCTGGTAACACCAAGCATTGTGTCAACAATCTATTATGGCGAAGGCGTGTCTATTGGCGAGGTAACTCTATTTGAAGGATGGCAAGCTGTCGTGTTAACAGAGGTCAAGTTTGTGAACCCGGAAACGTTTGGAATCATTAAATACAGTGAGTACCGTATTTTGAAACCAAATTAATCTTTATTCACGTTTGCATTAATTTGATGTATCCCTCTAAACGTGCCTTAGAAACAATTGAATTGGTGTGCCGCCTTTCGAAACACCATTTCAGCATTTCATTGAATGCTTCTGACCATGGGCGTCGCGCCGGGGGGGGTGAACGTGCCCCCCCAACATTTTGTAAAAATCGTCTGCTATACAAAATAAATATCTGGTGGTACTTGAATGAAAAAACTTTTATTGTATAACTATTATTACTTAGATTAGACGTGCTATTAATTATAGAGAACAATGAAGTCCCGTTTTTCTGTATCATGAAGCAACAAAAACAAGATGAGGATGGATGGGAAACCATACCATTCTATTAATACCCTGTCCCATTCAAGTCACTCTCTTTTTGACTTCATGCAGAATTCAAAAGATGCATTTCTATGTTCAAATATTTCTATACTGAAGCTAAACAAGCATATTCAAGGATTGAATGTCAGTTAAAGCTGTATAATTCATATCGAATAACTTGCATTGCATAGAAAATTGATAAAACTAGTAAATAGCTTGAGTAAAAACCACAGACGCTATGAGCATCTACGGTGTTGCGCTCTGGCGGATAATCGTATAAATCTTCCGGAGAAGATTAACATGGGGAAGGATAGGCTTATGTACGTAAAAATTAGTTTATAATTGAAATAGAATTCCCTGTCGCTATTTTTCCTACTTATCGATTGTGGAATTATAATTAGAATGATAAAATTAACATATCGCATGTTCTTGAACATTATTATAATCTTAAATTCAAGTTTTAAAATCAACTTTGATCGGAAAATTTCATCTTCACAATCATTATTCTCTAAAATTTGAAATTTCTAATAAAACTTCTGTGATTGCAGCTGGTAAATTGAACATCAAATCCCTAGTTAATGGCAAAATGTTGAAATTGTTCCCAATGCCTCACGAATTGCATGGATCTTATCCTGTGTAAGACTTTTTGTCTATTCCATTTATTTCTCCTAATAATATTCTCCACAGAGAGTGTACAATAACAGTGTGGCCATATGTGTGAAGCACTCCATAACAGTATGACGAGATCATTTTCTCCCGCCGCCGCCATACTTTGCCAAATTTTCAAATTTTGATATGGGATTACAGGCGAAAATGAACCCATTCACTAATTTCTCGAACTTGTTTTGAGAGAAACAACATCAAAAATAACTTTTCCAACATTAAAAATAGTCTCTCTACTCTTTGGTATTGTTTTAAAAACTTAAAATTAAGAAAAACTAACACTGGCAAAGGCAAATTGTAGGTTGGAAATGATCAAATGAATCACTTTACGAAACATAATTATGATTTGCCTATTATTTCAATGCGAATCTTATGGGAATTGGCAAAAGTATGGTGGATTTGTCCGAGCTAACCAATCAAAAGTGTGACATGCAATGTCCACACTGTTACACTCTGTAATGCTCTATTCACACTCTGTAATGCTCTGTAAAATGCTCTATTTCTAACGTGTCAAGCAATTTCAGATTCATCGTTTGCAGAAAAAGTTGGAAATTGAATAAAACACTGTCACAACCACAAATTTATTAACAAATCGAGATACCGGTTCCATTTGTTACACCATTATTAATCTCTGGTACACCAGAGCAAGAGTAAAGAGCAATAGAATAAAATTTTACTTCACTTTTCTTTCAGTTTACCAGAGATTGATAATCCTATTAACAAACAAGACTGGTGTCTTGACATTTGAATACATCTTAGGTTATGACAACTTCGAGTACTTTTACCCAAGATAGATAGATAATAACTAGTATAGTACCACCTTTATTTTACTTAAGGCTAGGCGTACACCGGTTAGTCAAGATGAGATTAGTCACGTTTAGTCACAGTACTTCACATAGTTGCTTATGAAGCAACACACACCGATTAGTCATTGCATCAGTGTGTGCTGCTTCATAAGCAACTATGTGAATTACTGTGACTAAACGTTAATGATCTCGTCTTGTCTTGTCTTGACTAACCGGTGTACGCCTAGCCTAAGACTTTATTCACATTTTCGTTTCCATTATTCTTTTTATTTCCATATCACATTTTTATATTTTTGGAACGAATTGATCAATTTGATATTGTTTTGAACAGAGAATCAAAGTATGAATCTGAGCAAGTTCTAGAAGAAGCAAAACGTTACGCCTCGCTGGAGAAACTAAAAATGTATGCACTCCAATATATACCAAATTCAGAGGTTCAAGAAAGCATAAAATACAACGACGTCAAGCCTAATGGTTTTAGTAAGCCTACATCACAATTGATTAGCACCGTTGTCCTTAATGACGAGAAGGGGTTCAGTTTGCTTTTGGGCTCTCGCTGGGTTAGGGAGCTCAAAACAACAGAAAAAGTGAAGTGAGTATTATTAATGGGTCACTACAATCTGTACGACAATCCCCTTGTACGACACTATCCCCTGTACGACACTTTCAAGATTGAGAAAGCCACGTTTTAAGGTCAATTCCCACATTGACGACAACGACACGACGACGACATTCGCATTTCGTTCTGCGCATGCGTCACCAGCCCATGCTCTGATTGGTCCATGTCTATCTTTGTTTACAAATGAAAGCTCTCAAGTCTCAAAATTGCAGTACCGGTATGACTTGAAAAGGTTTGTATTATAATTTTATTTACTGATTATTATATTTATATTGTCGTACTAATATTATTAATATTAATTGACAATTGATTCCGAACAGCAAACATTCAAACTTCCTACCTAGTCACTTAACCTAGAAATTCAGCTGGTCAATCAGTTCTAAAAGAATGGACCAATCAGAGCGCGGGCTGGTGACGCATGCGCAGAACGAAATGAGAATGTCGTCGTCGTGTCGTTGTCGTCAATGTGGGAATTGACCTTTAAGGTCAACTCCCACAACGATGACGACGACGACCAAGATTACTAGACAACAGGTTAAGCCATCATTGGTATAAGACGCAAAGTGGAGGGGGAACGCCAGCGTGACGTCACATGAATCACAAAATCTGGACAGTAACTTGACTTCGTATACCGTTCACTCAACTCTGCTTTGAATAAATCGTCGTTTAACCCTCTTAGAATTGAGTTAGAATTTTCAAATTCACAGTACTTGAAGCAAATGAATCACTGATTCTAATGGTGTAAAAAATTAAAATATACCGATTTCAAGTATATTCAATTTATATGAGGAAAGAAAAGTAAACAGATTTTTACACATCTGAAAACGTGACATGAAAAAGTTAGTAAGCGAGAATTTTACATTTCTATAGGAAACGAAGTTTTGTAAGGCAGGAAAGTTATAGATAAAAGATGAATTTAATTTTTTCATCTGAACATTTTTCTCTACGACCAGCCGTTCTCCTGATATTGTCGCGGAACGTAGGGCTGAAACAACCAAAAGCAAACCATCGATTTCCCACAATACACGGTCATTATTTACTCTGAAGCAGCTAATCTATATACCATTACTCACAAAAGAACAAAGAAGTAAGCACTGATGATTAATCATAATATGAATGATTGAATAATGATTTCATGGTCAATTAATCCACAGTGAATTAAGTCTGAAAATACAATTATTATTAAACTACTTTAATAATAAGATGGTATATTAACTTACAATAGGAAGGCAGCATGCGTCAGTTGATCCACTTCAATTTTCAATTTAAATTTTAGAGAGGAATCATTCCACACTATCAACTCGTAAAATTATATTTGTCTTCTATTTCGATCACTGGTACTCGATTTCGGTAGCACAAAAGATAGTAGCATGATATCTACACCTACGTGAAATAATAATGTGTTCATCATTTACATATTTACATCTGAAAAAGTCTTCATAATTCTATTTAAAGCTTTTATGAATGTGAAAACTGAATTTTTTCCTCTTGTTTCTTCATTCTTCACTTTCCATTCTCTATTTCTCATTCATATAATTGAGTCTAATAACTGTTCTCTTACGAGCGAATTTCTTTAAAATTCTTTCATCCACTTGGGGAAATTTTTTCTTTAGAATTTTCAAATAGCTTTCAATCACCATATAGTTGTTTGAAACTGTATCCCCATGAATCCTCATGAATATGTCTTTTTGGTAAAGTTCTTACAGTTCTGAACAGCACAGCCAGGCATTGCGATAAAAATATTAAGTTGTCACTGGATTGGATCAAGAACTAACCAATTATTAAACGTTCAATACGGTAAAGTTTGATTTTCCATTACCACACTATTAACATTCATTTACCATATATTTATTTACATTTATTTACAACACTATATTAACAGACACTGCCTAAACACTACAGTACTCAACAGTAGACACCTATGTATAAATACGCTTCTACAGTACGGTAATATAAATTATGATGAACCGATCTCGATAAACACTGCCTAAACACTACACTACTCAACAGTAAACACCAAGGTATGAATAAGCTTTTCTAGTAATATAATACCGATAAACCGATCTCGATAAAGCCGATGAATTGCAATTATAACTGATGAATAGCAATCATAATTTGCACTGAGCACGTGTTGGACTGGGGCATTTGGACTGAAGTTGTGATTCAGCGTACGTCATCGATGCAGTCCCCCCACTCAAACGGCTTGTGGACAGAAATAGCATAAGCGATGGCTCAACCTGTTGTCTAGTAATCTTGGACGACGACGACATTCGCATTTCGTTCTGCGCATGCGTCACCAGCCCACGCTCTGATTGGTCCATCATTTTTGAAGAATGCTAGACTTCTGACCAGCCGAATTTCTAGGTTAAGTGACTAGGTACGAAGTTTGAATGTTCGCTGTTCGGAATCAATTGTCAATTAATATTAATAATATTAGTACGACAATATAAATAATAATCAGTAAATAAAATTATAATACAAACCTTTTCAAGTCATACCGGTACTGCAATTTTTAGACTTGATAGCCGACAGCTACAGCTATCATTAATTTGTAAACAAAGATAGACATGGACCAATCAGAGCGTGGGCTGGTGACGCATGCGCAGAACGAAATGCGAATGTCGTTGTCGTCAATGTGGGAATTGACCTTTACCCCTTTTACGACAAACCAGTTGTACGACACCAACAATTACAAATAAGTTCAACCTTAGAAACCCCTTGTACGACACTACCCCCTGTACGACAACACTGTGCTGCATTCTAGCGGCACAGTTTATGAAGTTAGTGATAACGAATCTCTTAGAACTCAGAGTAACTATAGTCCAATTCACGTCAAGAAGTCAGCATTGTTTATATGATGAGCATTGATGCCAAGTTTCATTGAGAGAGAAAGAGAAAACTGCATCAAACCTGTTTGTTGGGCACTGTGCAACAACAATGCACAGTGCGGCAACTATGCACAGTACAATTCTGCAATACATGAAGGAATTGCTGCTGTATCAAAAGTTAAGGACCAATTTGAGGCTTTTAATGAGCATTAACGCGTTATCGGCTCCATCTTTCCTATGTAATTTTTGAAATATACTCAAGTGTTTTGGAGTTTTTCATACAAATTTTCAAATTGGGTTATTTACTTAGTATTTTGGTGTAAGGAAGATGAATGTATGATAAAAATAAACTTTCTTATAACACTTTGAAAAGCATCCGTTCTTTATGCGCCACTCTGTACTTTTCACTCACTCTGTATAGCAGGATCCAATTCAACTTGTCAGAAATCAGCTGTTCCAAAGCGCAATATCACAATACTTAACCTACAAATGCTGAATCTCGCAGATTATTGAAAAGGTCTTTTAAAAAGTTATTCTTTGAAAGGTCTTCTTTAAAAAGGTCTTTTAAAGACTTTAAAGGTTCTTTAGACTTTCAAGCCTTTTGATTATTGTGTCGAAACTGGATCAGCTGATTTATGACAAGTTAATTGGCTCCTACTATACACTCTGTAAACAATTATCTGTTTGAAGGTGTTTGTATGACAAATGGAATTGGCCCAGTCATGAGCAGTTCACCACCATGGTGAGTCTTCTCAGTGGCCACACACAGTATATTCTGGATGAAGAGGCAGTAGCCGACTACTTTCAATACCAGAAAATCAATGTTTGGGTCTGCGTCACATCAACGGTATGTTACAAATATAATAAATAAATAAATAAATAAATAATAAATAAATAAATAAATAAATGTTCTATTGCCAAAGTAAACAAATGATACAAAACAATAATTTTTGGCGTGGCTGGAAAAGAGAGTCCCTGTGCTCCAGCCACGAGTTCTAAAAAATTAATATTGGAAAAACTATTATGAATTTACAGCAATTATTACAGATGTATAAAATAAAAAACAAACATTTTTGAAATAATAATGAAACAAAATAAAGTATTGATACAACGAATATTGATATAAAGAATTGGTTAGCTCTGAAAATGAATAGATAAATACAAATTAATACAAATGGACTTAAATAATTTTAATACAATCATCACGTAATCTTTAAAAAAAACTTCAAAACCTATAATACAAAATCTGCTCTTCTATTCTTCTAGCCTAGCCTACTAATGCTGGTGGGCTCGGGGCGGGATAGTGGTGAGAGTCAGAGAGAGAGGGAGTAAGAGTGTGAGAAAGAGACACGTTAGCATTAGTAATACACCTTAAAAGCTATAATTTTATGTTTAATTTTACTTTTGTGAAAATTTGTGTTTTAATTAAAACAGGCTATTTATTTATGGAAACTTTCGGAGGGGGAAGGGGTTTCAACGCCTCTGACCCCCCCCCCCTGGGTACGGCCTTGCTTGACATAAATATTGAGGTTTATAGAATTCATAATAGAGTTGAGCCAAAAAATCTCGGATTTGTTTGATATATTTGGACTACTACATTATAGATATGGCCTAACAAGTGTACACACATAAATATGAGACTTTTTTACTATACAAGCCGAGATATATAGATGAAAAGAGTACCGCTCTCCTTTCTCTCAAAGGAAAGTTGAGATAGGAAAACTCCGATTTTCAAATGCTCATATCTCCTGAACGGGAGCGAATTTTTTCATTTTGTTGACAGATTCTTGTTCAGCTCTTCAAGTACTTATCTTATAAGTTATTATAAGCAATTTTTTAAATTTTTATTTCTTGGCAAAAAATCGTGATGCTATATAGTCGCAACAACTTCACATTCCTTTGCCATCACCACATTTCATAGCGTAAATTATTAATAGTTACTCCATTTATGGAAAGACCAACATTTTATCTCCCCAGTCATCTCATTCTCAACTCTGATCTTTGCTGTTTGGTTCCAGTACAAATTGGTAATTATGTTAATATCTCTACTGTCAATATTTTTACCTTTTATACATCATGCTTTTTTTAGCCAAAAGATAATAATAATCTCTCAGATTTGCTTGATATTAATTTTGGGCTATAGATAGTGCATGGCCTAACAAGTGTACACACATAATATGAGACTTTTTTCTACTATACAAGCATGGGGTATTATTTGGACATTCAGTATTGTCAAGAAGGATATTTTGTTAGAATATTGTATCTTTGTTTGTATATTGTATATTTGGTTGATCCACAGGATACATTTCTGAGAGTATCAACTGAGATTCGGCTGAAATCGAATCCTCCCGACAATGTCTATTCTGTTTCTTATTTCAATGATGACGTGAAGATGAGGGAGGTTGCTTCATCCAATGGCAAGAAACGTATTTTCACGGAAGTGAAATACCTCAGTGCTTATGATTTTGCAATAATCAAATACGGTAAGCTTATTGTTTAGCACTCCTTAGTGACTTAAATGGCATTTTGTTTAGTCAGTATAATGCTAATTAAACTAATTAAGTCCATCACTTTGAATTTCTGTTCATCATTTTGGAAATAACATCTTTCTCAATCGAAGAATCCTATGATAAATAAGTCTACAGAAACACAACTCGAAACTCACGAACTCACGAAACTACAATTAAAATTTAGGGCCGGTTCATGAGCTCGGGATTTAGCCAAGTCCTAGACTAAAACGGGTGGCCACCGTAGCATCGACAAACGTTAGCCTCGACACTATGTACTAAGGGCTCTCTATGCTGCTAACCCAGTAACATGTCGAGAGAAACGTTTGTCGATGGTACGATAGCCACCCGTTTTAGTCTAGGACTTGGCTAAATCCCGAGCTCATGACCCGGCCCTTAGTGTTGAACTTTGATGACTAATTTAGAACCAGAAATTATGTGTTGTTGATTATCCATCTTCTTTTCACTGATTAATACTATTGGAATTTAAATACAGTAACTTTTAAGTGAAAAAACACTAACGTTTTTTGATGTGACGACAATTGTTTCGTGCTGGTATTGCACATTTTCAAGTGAAACAGAAACATAAACTTTTGAGTTTCTGTTTGACTTGAAAATGTGCAACACCAGCACGAAACAATTGTCGTCACATCAAAAAACGTGAGTGTTTTTTCACTTAAAAGTAGTTACTGTATTTAAATTCCAATAGAAATTATGTTATAGAAGACTGTAGTAATAATTATTATCGACAAATACGTATGCTCGACTTTGTTGGTGATTAATGGATGATGGTTAATGAAGTGAAATAAATAAAATATGAAATTCTAGGGCCGGTTCATGAGCTCGGGATTTAGCCAAGTCCTAGACTAAAACGGGTGGCTACCGTAGCATCGACAAACGTTTGTCTCGACAGGTTAGTGGGTTAGCAGCATAGAGAGCCCTTAGTACATAGTGTCGAGGCTAACGTTTGTACGATGCTACCCGTTTTAGTCTAGGACTTGGCTAAATCCCGAGCTCATGAACCGGCCCTATCATGATCATGTGATATTTATTTCTGTTTCTATGTTATTAGAAGGACCAGTGACGCTCTTGGATGGATATCCAACAGTTGATAACAGATTCCGATCTCCAAGGTGGGGAAGAGTCATTAATATTTCACATACAGTAGTAGCTTTTGAGATTAATAAGCTTATCGCTTTTTTTAGGCGGGAAGACCCTCTCAGGTGTTCCGACTCGCCCAGTCATCCAATGGGAAATGAGGAAAACAAATAAATAAATACTTGATTACAAATAATGATAATAATTCTTGTCCATTAATATTACTATTCATCATTCGCTTCTTAAAGCTTCATAATTAGTAGCAGATGAATCAAAAATACAACTTGAACAAAAGAATCGAGTTGAATTGAAGAACTAATAGGCCTACATAGTTTTTACATGTTTCTACAGTTTTTGAACAATACACAGGATTTATAGTTGAATCAAATACCAATGGGAAAGAAAACACCATAATAGATAGGCAGTTTGCTCACGTACACTCAGATTCATTTAATTTGACGTTTGGCATTAGATAGATAGGTAGAGAGGTATTTTTTCTTTGCCATCGTACTCTCTACGGTCATCTGCAACGTCATGAAATAATATCTTTCTATCTGTCTGTCTATCTATAATGTCAAGCGTTTCTATGTTAAATTAGAAGGACCAGGAAAGTGTCTTGGATGGATATCCAACAGTATGGATCATATTATGATTGTTCACGCTATACAACTATCAGTTCAATGCACATTCTGAAACAGCTGCTTTTGGTGCATTGGACTATTATCGTTTCTATAGGGTGGGAGACGATCATATGATCCAAATGTTGCCCAGTCATCAATGGGAAATGTGGAAAATTCCGGTGTACGAGCTGCCTAACACCCCTCTTCGATTCTATTGGTGGATGTCAGCTGACAGGTCACACTCATCGACCAATCACGTGCCAGTATGCACGACCACGCCCATAACGCGCTCTCATTGGCTGATGCCGTTACACCAATTCGCTGACGTTGCCTTTAGAATCAATGAGATGTCATGCATAAGGATCCCAATTCATGGAGATAATAATAATAATTTAATAATTTCTCTGGTCGTGGGTACAGCACCACCAGAGGAGTTTATTCAAATTCTCAACAATATACATCAAATACATAAATACAAAGTCTTCTAAATCATCATTTTATATGAAGTATTACATTTGAATTTGAAATTTTGTCCATACTGAATTTTTCATCATTCTATATATAAAATATGTGTCGGGATGCCACTAATATAACTAATTCAAGTTTCAAATCATGTTAAATTTATTAGTTACAAATATAATGCTACTACTGTACTTGAATATTAAATTTTAGTTTCTGAACAATACATGCATTTATAGTTAATCAAATGGAGGGCTAAAATATATGGAAGGAAAATTAAAATGATAAGAATTTGAAAATGTATGACATAGCCTAATATAATAATAGGAGGCTACTATTTTTAGAACTTTCAATTCAAATTCAAACTAGTCTAAAAGATGAGTGGAATAGTCATCAAGAAAGAATGGGGCATTTGTATCAACTTTTCAAAGGCATTCAGCAACTCTTCTTATTTCTATGTGGATTACTTAGGCTAGGCGTACACCGGTTAGTCAAGACAAGACAAGATTAGTCACGTTTAGTCACAGTACTCCACATAGTTGCTTATGAAGCAACACACACCGATTAGTCATTGCATCAGTGTTTGCTGCTTCATAAGCAACCATGTGGTATTGACTATACGTGACCAATCGTCTTGTCTTGACAACTTGCTGTAACCCAGCCTTACTCGATGTTGGTCTATCTAGTTTGTCTACCTAGCTATCTATCTAGCGTATGGCTTTGGTTGGTGGGGAGACCCGAAGGTAGTTCCACCTCGCCGTTTATAACCTAATTTCATTAGGTTGAAGTTCCATTTCACTTTTTGCAATATGTTCACAAATTTTGAAAAAGGTTCTTTTTGATATATGAAATTCTAAAAGTTTATAAAACAGTAACACATCACAAAAACACGAAATGTTCAGGAAAATATTGAATTTTGAACTAGTAATTTAGAGCACGAAATATCATGTTAAAATTTTGTAATGGCAACCTAGCTTGTTTTATACAGTGGCGGATCCAGGAGGTGATTTCGGAGGGGGCATATACCGAGGGTTTGGTGGCTGTGGAATACCCCCCAATCAAAGGGGGGGGTCCGGGGATATCGGAGGGGGAAATTGCCCTCTTTGCCTCCCCCCCTTGGATCCGTCACTGGTTTTATATTCACCTAGGAATAAGTTGTTTAATTTTGGTTTCAGACATGGTTGTTGGCTATGGTGCTTACTTCGCGATTACCTGACGGAGCTGGCAGGTAAGTTGGGAAGCTTCTTCGACAATGGCGCCACGGGTGGTGGAAGTGGCAACTAGGCGTGAACAAGGAGAAAATGGGGAGTGAAATGAAATGAAATACGGAGTCAAATGGGAACGAAACGTATTGAAAATAGGAAATGAACTGGAAATTGGAAATGAAAATATATTAACATTTATTTATATTAATACTTGATATTTATTCTTTACAATATTCTTTGATAAAATTAATATTCCATACCTATTAGGCTAGGCGTACACCGGTACTCAAGACAAGACAAGATGAGATTAGTCACGTTTAGTCACAGTAATTCACATAGTTGCTTATGAAGCAGCACACACTGATGCAATGACTAATTGGTGTGTGTTGCTTCATAAGCAACTATGTGAAGTACTGTGACTAAACGTGACTAATCTCGTCTTGACTAACTGGTGTACGCCTGGCCTTATAGAATACTTTATCAAAGAATTTTACAAATAGGCTAAAACATGGAAAACAATAAGAGAAGCATGGGCTCATTACTCGAAGGTTTAGCACAATTGGTTAGTGTATTCATTTATTCAAGAATAAATACTAAGATGAAGAATGTATTCAAGATGATACTAATGACGGTTCATCCGTCATTAGTATCATCCATTTTCCCTCTTCTTCACGTAACTAACAACATTCAATTTGTATCTTCATTTCATTTTGTATTACAGTATAATGAATTATTATTCGTGTAAGCTTTGCCTAATTTAGAAAGTTTTTGTTTAGCTTTCCTGCGCTCAGGCTTATGCATTTGCAGGTTTTTTCCTGATTTTGTTTAAAATGTTAGTAAGTAAGATTTAATTCATTTTGTATTTTGTATTGTGGCAGAAAGGAAATAAATTTGAATTTGATTTGATTTTGAATTGACTGAATTCAGAATTTTTTTAGCCATAACGGTTTTCCAGAACCTGCATTATTACAGTTTAGACAAAAGAACCTTCGCGCATCGTATCACTTATAAGTGATACAGTATCACATAGTACCACTACTCTAGTGAGCGAGTGAGATAAACTGCTGCATTGCATAACGTGCGCTCTCTCTCTGCGCAGTAGAGTTCTTATTTTGGAGGCTCTTTTGTCTGTTGCCAGACTATAGGCAAATATATTATGAATATTTATCAATTAATAATTACTATTTAGGAGCGAAATTTCATCAACATTATTATATTTCCATACATTGATTGAATTTCGCTGTTTTCATTCTATTCATTCTTGAATAAATGAATAACCAATGATAATTTTGCTAAACCTTAGAGCGATGTGTTCATTATTCGTCTCTCGTAATTGTTTTTCGTCTTTTATGTTTTATTTTGTGTTTGAGAGTTTTAACTAGCAATAAAAATTGTTATTTCGAGTGTGTATTAAATTAGAACTACTGTTTCAATTGTGTTTCATTTTTATCCAGCACGATAATATTAAATACGAAAATCACAATAACCACTATAGTAGTTAAAGCATTGGTTCTATTATAAGAGCCTTTAAACGACTCTTGAGATACCTTAAAATAACTCGCGGCGTTGCCACTCGTATATTTAACCTCGATATATCACTCGTCGTTTAAAGGCTCTCATAATACAACCATTGCATTATCTATTGTTATAGCCTATAATCAAAACAATGAAATTAATTCCAAAATAGGGTGAATAATTTAGTCATTATAGGTACTCGACAAAATTGTTTATTCGTTCAATAAATTAATAGTTAGAACACAATTTTATTATCAGTACAGCAAAAATCAGATGGACTAAATTCGATTTCCCATTATTGATGCAACTAAATTCACATTATTTCCAAAGTTCAATTCAAAACGATCCCAACTTATTGAATGGAAATCCTTTCCAGTAATTTGAAGAGATTCACGAGAAAATTAGAATAGAATATTGATAAGAATGTGACTTACAAAAATGAAAATGATTTCTAGTCATCTTTTCTCAACAATCATTATAGTGCAAATATTTCTCAAGTAATATTTTAGAAGATGAAACACAGCAATCTATATGTGAGCTATTATTAATTAACCCTTAATTACTAGGGCCCCTCGCACAACCTCTATTACTGGGGTTGGTGAAATTTCACCCACATTTTTTTATTTTTTCAATACCAACTTTATCATAGGCATATTACAATTATTGTTAATAAAGTTTGTATAATTGAACAGAAATAATTTCTGTATCAGAATACAATGTATTCTCCATGTTAGGCAAGGCGTACACTGGTTAGTCAAGACAAGACAAGACGAGATTAGTCACGTTTAGTCACAATACTTCACATAGATGCTTATGAAGCAACAAACACCGATTAGTCATTGCATCGGTGTGTGCTGCTTCATAAGCAAGCATGTAACATACTGCGACTAAAAGTGACTAATCTCGTCTTGTCTCGTCTCGACTAACCGGTGTATGCCTAACCTAAATATTGGCAGTATGTGGAGGATAGGCAAGTTGGAAACTGTGACCATTATTTTGATAATTTTTCAAGGGAGACAGTAAATTTGCACTATTTGATGAGAAAATATGTTGTTCAAAGTTGACATTTTCATGTGGAAATCCGTTTTTCATCAATGCCTTCAACATTTCAGTTGACATTTGAAAATCTTTCACAATCAACATTTTCATATGAGAATATGAAATATTTTCATGCAAGAAATTTCTTCCAAATCCTACTTGCAAGCGAGTTATAGTATTCTAGCAAGCTATAACTTGTTATAGTATACAAGTTATACTAATACAAGTTATAGTATTCTATTATAGTATAACTTGCAAGCGAGTTATTTTATTCAGCAAATAGTATTTTTATTGTACCAGAAGTTTTGTTAAAATTCCATTTATTTCATCTGCTTTATTAATTTTTCAGTAAGTTTTGTTCATTTTGTATTTTTTTGATGAATTTGTAATTTGATATTTTGTTTTGGTCCATAAAAGATTATTTGATTTGATTATTCATGGAAAAGTATGATTTCATTAACAATTTCCATGTGAAATCTTTCTCAATCAACATTTTCATACAAGAATATGAAATAATTTCATAAAATGAATCTGTTCTCCATCATAAGGCTAGGCGTACACCGGTTAGTCAAGACAAGAGAAGACGACATTAGTCACGTTTAGTCACAGTAATTCACAAAGCTGCTTATGAAGCAATGACTAATCGGTGTGTGTTGCCTCATAAGCAACTATGTGAAATTCTGTGACTAAACGTGACTAATCTCGTCTTGTCTTGTCTTGACTAACCGGTGTACGCCTAGCCTAACAGTCACGGATAAGAATGTTTTCATCAACATTTTAATGTGAAAATCTTTCTTAATTAACATTTTAATAAATGAAATTTTTATCAACTTTTCCATGTCAAACAATATTTCCTCACTTTTGAAATCAACATAAAAAAATAAAATTGACAATTTTTGTTCGTTTTTAAAAGAAAATTTAGTACTAGAAAAAAAACTTTAGGCCTATTAAAACTAGTAGGAATTATTTTATCATCGTTCTATAAAATGTATAGGCTACTTAATCTACATGCACTCTAGAGAGAAAAAAAGCAAGGTACAGATATTTACAATAAAAATGACTCAATATTGTTACAACCAATGTAGTGACACATATATTTACAATTTATCAAGGATTTATCACATCGATAAATTGAATGTATCTTCGGTACATTCTAGTCAATTACATTAAAAATAAATCATCGATCTTCTAAATAAAATTGATCACTGGAAGGAGTAAGTATAGTATTACAGAAAAACGTTTTTAATATTGCTTACAATACTTAGACACAATAATTGCACTGTGAATTTCAAAAAATTAACAGCTTTTAGTACACAAAATAAGGGAAAACTTGAATGATTTTAATGTAAACTTAAACGATTCCTGGTAGACTACATTAAGTTGACTGATACCTGGCGTGTATATGATACCTGTATTTGCTTATGAAAGAACTTCATTAACTTGAATACAAGCCAATTTGTTCTCTATACATAAGATAGCTTTCCTGAAGTTACTTAAAAATGAATATAAATGGAAGCCATTTTAGCAAATCACATCAAATACGTTATAGCCGGTTCTTTTAAATAGTCAGAAAACAGCTGATTGATGTACGCTCGTTTACTAACGTTAAATCAGCTGTTTTCTGACAAGTTAAAAGAATTCTGCTATAAAAACTTTGAGCAACACATAAATAAATTTCTACCACTGATGAAAACGAAACATTGATTGTAGTTTTCTACTTTGACAAAGACCTCTGTGTTTCACAGAACCTAAACCTTTTCAGCTGGCATTTGATTCAATGTTACCATTTCGGTGGTCGCTTTCTGACAAAAAAGGTTCCAATGGATGGCTAACCTGCGATAAGCTGATACAATTTATCACAGCATTTGGACGCTGCTTTATGACTCAAACAATGACATAAACAAAAATCTAACCCAAACCTTATTTCTTAAATTTCAGGTACGAAAACACCAATTTGTTTTCATAAATATAGCAGGTACAGTAAAACCTTTGATGAATTTCAAGGTGTAGAGATAGAATTTGTCTTATCGAGGTATTTGCAATAAAGATGTTAGTTTTACCTGTTAACAAAATTTGAAACAAATTACCTGATAAAAAATTAAAATTTATGAATTTGAAAAAATATAATGTCAAAATTAATTTAAAAAATAATATAATTAACTTGAAAATCAATAGAATTTCATTAATTATTTTAATTTCAATTTTTAATATCATTCTCAAAGAAAAAGAGCAAATCCGTACCTTGAGTTTTAGGCTAGGCGCACACCGGTCAGTCAAGACAAGACAAGACGACATTAGTCACGTTTAGTCACAGAAATTCACATAGTTGCTTATGAAGCAGCGTACACCGATGCAATGACTAATCGGTGTGTGCTGCTTCATAAGCAACTATGTGAAGTACTGTGACTAAACGTGACTAATCTCGTCTTGTCTTGTCTTGACTAACCGGTGTACGCCTAGCCTAAGTAACAGCCCTGAAAGTATGTCGACTGGCAACATTTTAAGGCATAAAGAAAATATAGCAGGATTCTTTTAACTTGTCAGAAAACAGCTGATTCAACGTTAGTAAACAAGCGTGCATCAATCAGCTGTTTTCTGACAATTTAAAAGAATCCTGCTATACAAACAGCTAGCGCCCTTCAATGATGTGTGATAAAGTTTCAGTCAATGAATTTAGCCAAGGAACTAAACTTTTGTTGTTGAGTGTCAATAAGACACAAACACTAACAGACTCAGATCATTTACAGTTATTTTTCGAATAAATATTGACAAGACCCTTTCCTATTATTGCCACAGTCCTGCATAGTTGCCTTCTATATTAGCGGGTAAAGGTCCTCCTGCACAGAATAGTCTGGTACCAGAGGCATCGTAGCAGTGTGTATATATAGCAGGCACCTGTTTCGCTTGGGGATGTAGATTTTCCATCATATCGTCATCGTTGAAGTTCTGAAATAGATATAGATATACAGGCGACAATAAAAACAAATTCATAACATATTTGCCTGGTTGTTCGTACGTCTATTGAATTTAACCGGGCGATAAATCGAGGACAGCAACATAGTGGGATCGACGACAAACTGAACTAATTTGAAAGTAAAAAATCAAGTGAAATAGTGTTACCAGAACAATCTATTTTAGCTAAATAACTAGTAAAATCAACTGCATTAACATTCTCTAATAAATTACATTTTTTGTTTGTTTGTAAATGGCTCAACAGCCCTAAGTGGTCTTAGGCCTACCAGCTGGTTGCCAGTTTCACATCCACTTGACTGAATCAGCAGAGGTGAATGATCATTAACCAGAAAAGATGTAACGTGTGGTAAGCACATTAACATCTCAACCAGAAGCTAGTTTTCGTAACCCCGTGATGGGAACAAAGCACTGCTGGATAACATTGTGTTAAGCAGCTATAAATTACATGTTCGTTCAAAACGAACTAGCTCCGAAAATTGCATTAAGCCACAATATTACAGACTTTTTGTTGGTAAAACTGAAACTTGTACTTTCCCATCTGATAAAATTTATTCACATGTTGAAATTTCTATCTGATATGTCTATGTAAAAAAATTTAACCGCTTGAAAAATTTAATCCCTCAATCAGCACCGGTTGATTTAACCCTGTTTTTAATGAAGTAGAAATGTTTCAAAAATTTGAAATGTGAGCTCAATCAGCTGATATTTAAAAAAATTATGTCAGTATTTTTCACTATCAGATACCTTCTGCCTCATTGATAAAAACTCGGAGTGCAATTCATAAATTTTGTCTACAGAATATTATTTTGTAATAACATCTAAGAAAAATGTTGAGTAATGTAGTTTTGCAAATAAAATCAATGCAATTCAAGGCTTTCCAACACTATTTTGTCTCAATTCTTCATTCCAAGTTAGTTCAGTTTGTCGTCGATCCCACTATGTTGCTTTCCTCGATTTATCGCCCGGTTAAATTTAATAGACGTACGAACAACCAGGCATATGACTATACCAACATCAGACATAGGAATTCAATGCATTTAGATTCCACACTTTTTGCTGCCCGCAATTTTGAAATATTTCGTCAGATAAGGTTGCTTCATTTTTTTACAGCAGACCTTCATGTTGGCCTTGAATATGGCAAATTTCAACAAAACTAGTCAAACCATTCTGGAGAAAAAAAATAAAAAGTGAAAAAACTGAATGGCGGCTAGGGGGGGGGGGTTAAACAAAGCATTCATTCTAGGACCCATGTTCACTGAAACTTTTATCTTAATTTCAATGTCAGAAGTTTGACGGTCTATTTTAGAAACACCCTGTAAAATATAATTCTATTAATTTATTATCAACTTACCGAACTAACAACATGTCCCCGAGAAGTTTTCAAAATCACGGTCCGACTGGAATTGATACTGGACTCCAAATACTTCTGCGCCCTCAAATCGTAGAACATTACCATGCCTACGCCAGTGCCTATAGTCAGTATACTTTCCTGGAAACTACACGATCTAATACCTACAAAAGAATAAATGAAAAGACAAGATGTTGTCAAAAAGAGCCTACAAAAGAGAATACAAATAAATAGTTTACTCATTCAATACTTTTTCTACTGTTAACACTATTTTGAAAAACACTTTTAAGTAGAAATAACACTATTTTCACTTACATAGCTATAGCGCGATCCATTTAACTTGTCAGAAATCAGCTGTGTCGGTAATAATTAAAAATTGATTTCCACACAATAATCAAAAGGCTTTAAAAAGTCTTAAAGACCTTCAAAGTCTTTAAAATACCTTTTTAAAGAAGACCTTTCAAAGAATAGCTTTTTAAAAGACCTTTTCAATAATCTGCGAGATTCAGCATTTGTAGGTTAATTGTGATATTGCTTTTGTCGATCATATGTTTTCTGACAATTTAAAGGGATCCTGCTATAGCTATGAAGAAAATATGTTATTCAGAAGTGTATTTTAAAATAGTGTTCTTTTAATTCTTTTTAATTGGTGTATCCCACCAAATACTCTGTTGGAAACATGGCTAGTCTGTTCCCGCCAGCGAGAGATAAGATAAGATAAGATTACTTTATTCATGTGGATAACAATAATTATAACTGCTTCGATTCTAGATTACAAAAGTTGTGCGTATAATTAATATTAAGCCCGGTCTAGACGCAACGATAAGTTTGTCAAAATTTTTGTTCAAACTTTTAAGGATAATTTTAAATTGTCATAAAACAGCTGATTTAACGTTAGCAAATATGCGTACATCAATCAGCTGTTTTCTGACAAGTTAAATGGATCCTGCTAAATAACAATTTTAAATTGTTAGAAAACAGCTGATTGTTGTAAGCTTGTTTACTGACGTTAAATCAGCTGTTTTATGACAATTAAAAATAATCCTGAAAAGTTTGAACAAAAAGTTTGACAAACTTATCGTTGCGTCTAGACCGGGCTTAATTCTAATAATTTTATCAATTGTTACCAACTAGTAGTTCTGTGAACAGTAGACCTCGCGAAAAAGCCATGCTAGCTGAAATCTGTCAATGCGTTTAGCCGTGAATTAAGTTAGCTGTTTTCTTGTCCACGTGTACAGAATTGGTCCTGTCAACTGTGTCGAGAGATATGTTGTCAGGTGCCCCCCAAAATACGTTATGTACATCTAATTTTATGTTTTTTTTCTATTTTTTAATTTTTACATTTTTATTTATTTTTCATATTCTATATTTTTCTATTTTTTAAATTTTCATTTCTTTTTTTTATTTTTTAAACATACGCGACGTTCACAAGCCGCCGCTTTTGCGGCGCCCCTCTTACTGCGACGTCGGTGGCCCTGACTGCAGCGAAAAAATCTTATTCTGACCCAGCTGATGCACATTCCATCATAATCATGACGAGGTTTATATTCAATTCAAAATAAATCCTATCACGTGTTCCATATATCTATTGTATATTTCATATATCTATATTCCATACAGCCATTCTCTTTCCTTCTATTTCGTCCTTAAATGCAAAATTAAAAACCTAACACATACATCGTCGCGCAGTCTCAAATGAACATTCCTGCCAAATCTTATTGAAATCTGTCAATGCGTTTAGCCGTAAATGCATTACACACAAACACACAGACGAAAGCCAATCGACTTGAAACAAGACTTCACTTCGTTCAGACTTCACTCGGTCAATAATTTTCAACAATATAAGTGTTAAATGCAATCAAAAGAGAGAGAAAGAGAGTGAGAGATTTTAATAAATGAACTACTTACCACAACCGGTGTATCGAGCCGGTATCTTCTTGATAGACTGCAGTGTCCGTGTGTCCAATAGCAGAGTGTAGGAGCGACAGCCTATGGCATAGATAGACCCATCCTGCTGCACTGTCATACACACATTCTCCTGCGCCGATGGCAGCTTACGAGACAAATTCTGCCAACACAATAGTATATTTCGCACCTAGGGCGGAAAATGTGTGTTTGCCGGCTTGAGATCGCAGTTTTCAAGTTCGAGACGAAGTCGAGAACTTGAAGCGATCGAGAGCCGGCAAAACATTTTTGCCCGCGTTGCGAACGATATTTTTCGCCACACAAAAAAAAAACAACAAAAATAATGCAAAACAAACAATGAAAATATCAAATCAGTGACCAACAAAACTTTGAGGTTAGGTTACCTGCAAGAACACATACAATGCTGTTCATCGGATAGACACAGCTGTCATTCAAGGTCATTTTTTCCGACCTGCAAGAACACATACAATGCTGATCGGATAGAAACAGCTGTCATTCCAGTCATTTTCTTTTCCGTCCTAGGGCCGTAAACGTTTGACACAGTCAAGTCGGAAATCGAACATTTTCGGCCTCCAATAGAGGTATGAAAAACAGTTCATTACGTCCTAGTGTGGCGAAAACAACATTTCATCTTAGCTTGTATGAACAACTAGGACATCCCAGGTCGCATAAAACTGCGACTATTGAAATACATGAAATAGTTTCCAATCCTCCTCCTCCTTCATCTACTTCTTTTCAATCTTCTTCTCCATCAACTTCTTGTTCTTCTTCTCCTTCTTCACCTTCTCCACTTGCTTCTCGTTCTTCTTCTTCTTCTTCTTCTTTCTATCTTCTTCTTCTCCTCCTTTCTATCTTCTTCTTCTCCTTTCTATCTTCTTCTCCTTTCTATCTTCTTCTTCTCCTTTCTATCTTCTTCTTCTTCTTCTTCTTCTTCTTCTTCTTCTTCTTCTTCTTCTCGTTCTTCTTCTCCTTCTTTCCTTTTTCTTCCTTTCTATCTTCTTCTTCTCCTTTCTATCTTCTTCTCCTCCTTTCTATCTTCTTCTCCTCCTTTCTATCTTCTTCTTCTTCTCGTTCTTCTTCTCCTTTCTATCTTCTTCTTCTCTCCATTCTATCTTCTTCTTCTCTTCCTGTTTCTTCTTGTTTTCCTTTCTTCTTCTTCTTCCTCATTTTTCTTCTAGTTTTTTTTTCTTCATTTTCTTCTCATTTTTCTTCTCTCTAATCCTTTTCTTCTTCTCCTTTCTCTTCTCTCCCCTCTTTTTTCTTCTTCTCATCCTTTTTCTTCTTCTCCTTTCTCTTCTCTCTCCTCTTTTTTCTTCTTCTCATCCCTTTTTTTCCCTTTTCTCTTCTACTCCTTTCTTTTTTTCTTCTTATCCTTTTCTTCTTCTTCTTCTTCTCCTTCTTCTTCTTCCCCTCCTCCTTTTCTTCTTCTTCTTCTTCTATTCCCTCTTTTCCATCTACTTCTCCTTCTTCTTGGAGGACCTACGGTTGAGTGTTGATGGGAAGGATGTCCTTGTATATCCTTCTCCAAGAATGGACATTTATATGTCCAAACTCCGCCATTTCTTGTAGATGCAAAACCATGTTACAATTAGTTTAATTTTCAATGACGTTCACTTCAACATAAAATATATCATGAACTTGAACTCAAGTCGACTTCAACAATCTAGGATTAAACTTACACCTATATATTTTCATTTAAAATCTCCCTTATCTCATATTTTGTTTAGTGAATCCGATACTGTAATTATTAGTTTTGAATGACGTTCATTGTAACAACTATCATGACCTAGAATTCAAGCGACATACTTTGTAATCTACATGAATAAAGTGAATATTCTATTCTATTCTTGTTCTAAATCTCCTCCTTCTGCTCCTTCTCGTTCTCACTAGCTATCTTCCTCTTTTTATCCCTGCACAAATGCCGATACCGGTAATGAGAAATAAATGTTTTGTTTCAAAACGGCTGATCATCAAATCATAAGTTGAAATGTGAAAATTTTCAGCTCATCCATCCCTATGCTAAATCAATGCCAAAAATTGAAACTTTGATCGCTCATTTCTCATCTCCACGATAACGTTTTCAAAATGTAATGCCTTATCAAACATCTACTCAATGAGATCTTTCAAATGAGACGTGAACGAACAAAATCGGTTGAGAAACAACGGAGGAGTTGAGGTCACAAAAAACATGTTCGCTTTTAATAATATAGATATAGCAGGATTATTTTAAATTGTCAGAAAACAGCTGATTGATGTACGCTCGTTTACTGACGTTAAATCAGCTGTTTTCTGACTAGTTAAAATAATCCTGCTATTCCAGAGTAAGGTTGACTCATGTCAATCTCAAAAATCCTCCGTCATACGATACACACCTCCACCTACATCTACAGCTGCACCTTCACCTATTTTGACATAAGTGTACCCTAAGCCCACAGCGCAAAACGCCGCTTTTTTTTTTTTTTTTTTCAATTGGGGTGGGCTTTGGTGACATAGCCAGCCGCGACCGCTATTCGATCTTTTGTGGCATCTCCCTCTTTGGCTTATGCCATGTTCCATAATCCAGGCCAGGCAGAATTTACTCAGGGCCTTAAAGTCCAGTTCAATCTTGCCTCCTCTGGTGGGAGGGTTGCCTTTCCAAGAAATCTCCTCCTCATTTGCAAAGAGTGCTGGACATTCCAGTCAAAAAAGCTGCGCTGATTTCCTCAGGCCCACCCTTCCGAAGCTGTTCAACTATCAGAGATGGATACTGCACTCCTCAGAATTCCATTGCGGAATCTTCGGTTGTGATGCAACTTCTCTGCAAATGTGCCGTTTCCGGCAGGGGTTTAGAGGTCGGTCGCAATAACTCTGGAACCTGTTCCACAGTAGAAGACTTGATTCAGTCACCCTGGGCAGGCTCCGCGCGTTCACCCGAGGAAGGCTTCTTGAAACTGGAGGTCGCCTGGTATCCAGAGTTCGCATACTCATGTCAGGCTCCTGACCATGCGGCCGTCGGCGTATGCTGTTCCACCATATGTTGGCTTGGCTTTTGATTGATGCTTCAGGTGTTCCTACTGCGCAAACACCCTACTTAGCTGGGACCTGCCAACGGTGTTGGTGCCAAAACGCTTGGCATCAACTGCTCTTCCTCTCTCTTCCTCCTCCTCCTCCTCTCCTCTTCTTCTTCTCCTTCTTCTTCTTCTTCTTCTTCTTCTTTACCCCTTCTTCTTCTTCTTCTTCTTCTTCTTCCTTTTCCTCCTCCTCAACTTCTCCCTTCTAATCCTTCTAATCCTCCTAATCCTCTTCATCTTCAAACAATAATATCGATATGATCAATCCTAACCTTGATTCAAACGACCATTGTTCTATTTCAATGTTTATCTTATAGGTTAGGAAGCTGCTAAAAGCAGGGGGCTGTCATTGCTGGAGTGGAACAATCCTATCTTCCCTATGTTAACGGTGGGTGAAGCCTGTGTCTCGATCTCATTGACCGAATTCACTTGGACTTGGTGTGGCTGAGTTCTCATTGGCCGAATACTTACTCTGGACCGAATTTTATGGTGTGTTGGATTCAGAACCATCATGTTAAATTTAATTTTTGAAAGAGTTTTGAAAGTTTATGGTATCTTTTGCGGTATAAATCAAAATCATGTTGGGAGAATATAGTTAATATTTACGGCGAAATACAACTTTTTTGTTGGATTTTGTGTTTTTTAGGTTGGTTTGGGTAGAAGTTATGCAGATGTTTTCAAATACAGCGCCAAAATTAGGTCCAATAATAATGGCCGACATCCTACTCCCCTGATTTCTCTTACTTCTACTCCCTAGGTTATGTTCGTCAGCTCCCTGGCTAAAAGCACACACGCATACGCAACTACAGTGCTTTTATCAGCTGCGATTGTGTTTTGTTCCGTTCCAGTGTTTTTCAACTGGAACGGATTGAACTAGAACCATTTCATAATATAGCAGGAGCCAATTAACTTGTCATAAATCAGCTTATCCAGTAATAATTAAACAGTGATTTCGACACAATAATCAAAAGGCTTGAAAGTCTTAAAGACCTTTTTAATGAAGACCTTTCAAAGAATAACTTTTTAAAAGACCTTTTCAATAATCTGCGAGATTCAGCATTTGTAGGTTAAGTATTGTGATATTGCTCTTTGAGACAGCTGATTTCTGACAAGTTGAATTGGATCCTGCTATACAGCATTCGTTTCACAAAGTCGTCGTTACGATACAAGTTTCAAATTCCATTTCGAAAAAGCAACTGTTTCGATTTAAAATATGAAACTGTAATGATTACGGTAGTGGATGAACTACTATTATTTACTGTTTTCTTTTCACAATAAAGATTGGATTGAATTGTGACATTTCTGAAAAACTCACCTGCTTGAACAGTTCCGCATTCCAGACATGGATGAATCCGTTTAGGGAAAGAGCTGCCAACTCTCTGCCAGGGCGATTGAAAGCAAGTGCACGAACCTATAAACAACAATCAAACTCATGAGTCAGCAAATAGCGATTAAAACGAGAATCTTCACGTACAAAATGTGATGGTTTGTCAATTTGCAACTGAAGGGTGATTCAAAAAGAGCGCCGGTTTTAATATATCAAATTAATGCCTGGTTGTTCGTACGTCTATTAAATTTAACCGGGCGATAAATCGGGGACGCAACATAATGGGATCGACGACAAACTGAACTAACTTGAAATGAAGAATTGAGACAAAATAGTGTTGGAAAGCCTTGAATTGCATTGATTTTATTTGCAAAACTACATTACTCATCATTTTTATTAGATGTTATTACAAAATAATATTCTGTAGACAAAATTTATGAATTGCACTCCGAGTTTTTATCAATGAGGCAGAAGGTATCTGGTAGTGAAAAATACTAATGGCATAATTTTTTCAAATATCAGCTGGTTGTGCACACATTTCAAATTGTTGAAACATTTCTACTCCGTTAAAAACAGGGTTAAATTAATCGGTGCTGATTGAGGGATTAAATTTTTTTACATAGACATCAGATAAATATTTTAACATGTGGTTAAAATTTTATCAGATGGGAAAGTACAAGTTTCAGTTTTACCAACCAAAAGTCTGTAATATTGTGGCTTAATGCAATTTTCGGAGCTAGTTCGTTTCGAATGAACATGTAATTTATTAGAGAATGTTAATGCAGTTGATTTTACTAGTTATTTAGCTAAAATATATTGTTCTGGTAACACTATTTCACTTGGATTTTTAATTTCAAATTAGTTCAGTTTGTCGTCGATCCCACTATGTTGCTGTCCTCGATTTATCGCCCGGTTAAATTTAATAGACGTACGAACAACCAGGCATATGAGGTTTATTTAAACGAAAAATTGAAAATAAATACATCAAAATGTTCATCTCACTTTCCGATTTCATGTATGAAGAATGATGTCATGCATGTGTCCTCTCTCAATCGATTACCCACTCACTCCCATTCACTGTCTCATCGCCGCTTGCGAGTTTACAGTTACGATTTCCAGTTACTCTGAGTTCTAAGAGATGTCGCTAGGATCGACCCCTTGATTTCTGGTCACAACATTTAACGTACGATGGGAAATCTATTCTAATCTGTTCTCTGTGTTATAACGTAATCTTGTTAAGTAACAAACATTCGAGACCGCTCTCGGATGGGTGACCGACACAAAAAAATTGTGCTATGAGGCGAGGTGGAACCTACCCGCTAAAGGGTCTCCCCACCAATTAAAAGCCATACGATAAAAAAAAACGTAATCTGTTTCCTGATGCTTGGTTAAGACTTAGGCTAGGCGTACACCGGTTAGTCAAGACAAGACAAGACGAGATTAGTAACGTTTAGTCACAGCATGGTTGTTATGAGCAACACACACCGATTAGCCATTGCATCGGTGTGTGCTGCTTCATAAGCAAATATGTGAATTACTGTGACTAAATATGACTAGTCTCGTCTTGTCTAAGTCTACATATTTAGAATGATTGCTACCGGTAGCAACACACACCGATTAGTCATTGCATCGGTGTGTGCTGCTTCATAAGCAAATATGTGAATTACTGTGACTAAATGTGACTGTCTTGTCTTGTCTTGACTAACCGGTGTACGCCTAGCCTAAGGGGGTGTGGATGAGCACCCCTGAAATACAGTGCAAAAATATAAGATTATATCAAAATATAGACAAACTACTATTATTATTGCTAGTAATTACTCATTGTATTTTTTGGCAAGAACTATTGAAATAAATGCGCTCAGGCTGTTGCCTTTGCAGGGACCTTCCTTGTTATTAATACAGTATATTAATACTATTTTATGTTATATCTATTGTATTATTAATTTTATTATTTTTCATTGTACTTTTTAAGTTTGCTGTATTTTGTTTCAAGGATAAATAAATGATTTGATTGATTGATTGAAATAGCGGTAATTTGTCTTAGATATTGTTTTACCTTTTGCGCCGACCTGCATACTTTCACACTCAAGGCCCGTGCGCGCGCATAGCTCGGTGTTCTAACTATGACGTCATCAGCATCAATGCCGTCATCAGTCTGCGTTACGTCATCATCATCATCGACTCGCCACAGCGCCAGTTTGGTGTCACGTGACCCGGACACCAGGAACTGATCGTCCAGCCAACACATGTCGAAAATCCAGTCTTTGTGGGCACCCTGTATACAACAGAAAACAAATGACCCATGTACTACCAAAGACGATAGGAAACTAAGGGCCGGTTCATGAGCTCGGGATTTAGCCAAGTCCTAGACTAAAACGGGTGACCACCGTAGCATCGACAAACGTTAGCCTCGAAACTATGTACTAAGGGCTCTCTATGCTGCTAACCCACTAACCTGTCGAGACAAACGTTTGTCGATGCTACGATAGCCACCCGATTTAGTCTAGGACTTGGCTAAATCCCGAGCTCATGAACCGGCCCTAAGTATTCTAATTGTCTTTGGTACTACTTGTTGACAAATTACCTATCAAATGGGAGTATTCCCAGACATTGATGTATTATAATGATAATGTATGAATAAATAAATAATTAACTTTAATGAAACTTGGTTATGTTGAGAACGTGACTTAGGGCCTTTGAAAAAAATGCACTTCGGAGATTAGCCTAATCTTTCGATCGCTAAAACCTGGTTTTCATTAGTAGAGTTAGTGGAAGAGTAACTAGCATACTAACTGTACCGTACTAACTCTACTTACTTGGTCGAGTAGCTGTTTTCACTACAATTGAGAATAGTAGGTAAAGTGTGTTGTCTAGTGAATAGATCTAACCTTAAAATGACTCTACTCTACTAGCTCGAGACTGTTTTCATTAGGATAGTGGTGGATGAGTAGAGTGAGAAGCGGTGGTGGGGGAAGGCAAGTGGTAGAGTACTATCCCACGGTGCAATCCCACTCTACTCTACCAAAAACAAGTACTCTACCATCACTCTACTCTACTATGAAAGTTTTCATTGGGAGTGTTCACAAGATAGTTAGTACTAGCCCAGGTAACTCTACCACTAACTCTACTAATGAAAACCAGGCTTAATGGTAGAAACGTGAAATGGTTTTAAATTACAGATGAACATAGCTAGACTATTTGCTGTAGGCCTATATTAAAATGTAATTATAATTTTTTTTTAATTGAAGGTTTAAATGAGTGAATTCTGTTCAATGCTCAACGACCTTGTTGATTTTTGAAAAGTTGATTTTCAACTTTTAAATGGCCGTATAAGTCGATCTTAATTACAAGTCGATAAAATTTGTTCGCTGTGAGCATCTACGGTGTTGCGCTCTGGCGGATAATCGTATAAATCTTCCGGAGAAGGTTAACATGGGGAAGGATAGGCTTATGTACGTAAAAACTAGTTTATAATTGAAATAGAATTCCCTGTTGCTATTTTTCCTACTAATCGATGGTGGAATTATATTTAGAATGATAAAATTAACAAATCGCATGTTCTTAATCATTATTATAATCTTCAATTCAAGTTTTAAAATCAACTTTGAAGGTTATGTTTCAAACAGACTGAGCAGACGAAGTAGTTTATCCACAGCTGAGTTCATTCCCATTGGTCAATATTCCGAAATGGATTATGGGCGCGAGACTTCAAATCAATCATAATTATGCTTTTAAACTGGATTTTTCACTCGATTAATTCAAAACTGAGATCCGATTTCTTTGTTGAATCACTTTACGTTTGGAAATATGGAAGGAATAGAAGCCGCAATTACTATTGTGAACGGTATTTATACAATTAGGAATACGAAAATACTTTAAATGCATTGTAAATGCTTATTCCGCAATTACTATTGTGAACGGAATTAGGAATATGAAAATACTTTAAATGCATTGTAAATGCTTATTCCCTAACCTTTCTCATGTTAAACTACTCAGTTTCGTTCACTAAATTTCCGCGTGAGCGCCGGTGTCGATTTTATTATCCCCACCACCTACGTGCACACAGCGAATACAGTTTCTGTAATACTAAAAGCTCTTGAATAAAACGGCATCCTCAAAGAAATCGACTATATACTAACCTCTCCTACGCAAACAGGGTCCAGTGTGGGCAGCCTATAGACAGCAACATCGTGAGAGTTTTTCGCCCCCGTCGCCAAAAGGGTTCGCGAGGGGTTGATCTGGAGCGCGTGTATTCCGCTCTGTTCGCCCCCTTCGTCGATTGGCTCTTTACTGCCGTGCAGGGGCGGAATCTGGTCCAGGGTACGAGTTACCACGTTGTATACCATTAGCTGCAATTAAAAAGAATTCAATAAAAATTGCGCCTAGCCTTCGGTAGTTGTTTGCATGTTGTATAAATAGATCAATTTATTTGTTCATACAGGGTGGCGCATAAAGAACGGATGTTTTTCAAACTGTTATAAGAAATTTCATTTGAATCATACATTTATCTTCCTAACACCAAAATACTAAGTAAATAACCCAATTTGAAAATTTGTATGAAAAACTCCAAAACACTTGCGTATATTTCAAAAATTACATAGGAAAGATGGCGCCCTTAGTGCGTTAATCCTCATTAAAAGCCTCAAATTGGTCCTTGACCTTTGATACAGCAGCAATTCGTTCATGTATTGCCGTATTAAAATCTTCAGTGTAACGATATTTACGATAGTAAACTTGAATTTCTAGTAAAGAAGAATCTCAAGCCAATAAGCTCGACTTGAAACTTTCCGGTGAAGCTCCGTTGAACGACGATTGCAGATTATTCATTCTATTGGAAATATTGTTCTACAGCAAATACGCGATTCTGCAAGGTCAATTGCGCCATTGATACTAAAACTAGATACTTTAACCTACAAAATGGTGTCGCTCACAGACAGCTCTAGTCCATTGTTACTATCCTACTCAAATCCATCCATTCTTTTTGCGCCACCCAGTATAAATAGATCAATTCATTTGTTCATACAATTCCTTATGTCCACACTTGGTCGATTTTTAAGTGCTGCATAGCATGCGGCCAATGCTAAAGCATAATTATGTTGCATGTTGTGCACCACAAATAATCTTCAAAGTGTGGACATAGGTATTGACTAACTGCAAGTTTCTAGTTCACGGTGGAAGTTGAAAGGTTAACAGATCGATATGAAATAGTGTAATGACTTGTAGATAACAATAATAACCTAACCTACAAACCAACAGTTACAGTGCCCTTAGCATTAGATAGATAAATATCATTTCTTGACGTTAGATGACCGTAGACAATTAACATTTGGTGTGAAGAGGGGGGTGACATGAAGGGGGAGCATTAGGGGTGACATTTTTGGGGGAATACATGAAGAGGGCCAATTGGGGGAAAAGGTGAAATTTGGTGGGAAAGAGGGGGTTGACATGAAGGGGGATTTGTAAGGGGAATGAAGGAAGGGCATTTGAGGCATGACATTTTTTGGGGGGTGGCATAAAGGGGGGACATTTGTGAGGAGAAGAGGGGGGACATTTGGGGGGGGGAAGAGGTTCGCAGGGACAGCTAGTAACCTAATAAAAACCTAACCTAAGTAGGTTGTTAATAACCTAACCTAAAAACCAATAGTTATTGTTGGCGTATACTTACTTTATTGCATTTAGTCCCAAACACTATCTGCCTATTGCTAAGCCACTGCGAGCAAAACACTTTATTGAGACTAGGTAACGAGATGTAGCGTTCCTTGAACATATCATGCGTTAGTATATGACGTGTGCCAAAGTCTTGCTTGAATTTTCTACACTCCTTCACACCGGTCTCGCGACTCCTGATGTAGTCCACAAAATTGTAAGACGTGTTCAACATTTGCTTTTGAGAACATGGAGAGTCTTCTTCCTCTTCATCATCGGAGTCATCGTAGCAAACAAAATCATCGGGTTTTTCAGGCCTTCGACTTCGCTCCATTTTCAGAGCCTTTAGCCTGTTTCTTCTTTCATCTAAACGAGATCTTAGCGCACACGGAGGAAGGACTCCGTAAACGGGAATCCTTTGCGTATGCGCCATTTCGGTAATAATTAACAGTACCCCAATCCAAAATGAGTTGCTCAACAATGTGCCTACATGGAAATGATGGATAATTAATAACATAGAGATGTTTAGCGGTTCTTTTGTCACCTCATGTATATTAAGAATATATTAAACATTTTTGAATACAAGAGAAACCTTGACTACAAGAATTTTAAGGACAAACTGTTACGCGAATAAACTGAAGAATACAACATAACCTAATTCCATTTTTTGGCTCAATTTTCTATTAAAATTTCATGCTCTGGGTATTCATTTCACACAACATTGGAGTCGCATCGACAAACAACACTCAGCACAAACTTTTATCACACATTTCACTCAGAAATCTGTAAAATATTGACTCTAAACTATTGTTTTGTTTTGTCCAGTAATGAAAACTTGTAATGGGAACAAGAACCAAGGACGTAATCGAACCAACAGCTGCCAAGCCAGTGCCTTATCGATATCAAGATACAACAGCTCCCTGGATTGATGGGCGCGAATTTTTAAAATTCAGTTTCACTATCCAGGATTCGATTCTGATTCATATTTGCTAATACAATATTTTATCTACAGAACAATAGATAAAGAGACAGACACAGATAAAGAGATACAACAAAGTTAGTCCTTCATCTGTGGATTATGGCACAAGAGTAGCCTATAATATTAAATAATTTTACAAAAATATGAGACTAATATAACATTGTTTGATCTTTGAATTAGGTATAGAAGGCCTGCTTAATTGGACATATAGATCACAAAGATCAGCAGGAAAAAATCAAACAGAAATAAAATCAATAACTGTATTGAATTAGCCTTCAACGAAGGAGAATCATACGATAATTTTCACCTCTCATGAGAATAAATAAAAAATCAACAAGTAGGTACCCGCCTACTAAGTTTGCATTTTCTTCATTTATTTGAACTCTTAAGAAATTAAACAATTCAGTCAATTGAGACCATCAACACGAATAGAAATTACTACTTTATTTCTATTATTGAGTAATTCACTCAATTCATGTATCACAATCAACAAAAGACAGTATTGTAACAAAAATATTATCAGATGGAACTATACTTGATGTATGAAGAAGTGCTCCTCTTCATTTCTGCAACGGTATTTTATTAAATTCCCATCCTATTATATTTTCATATAATGTTCAAATTGTATTCAATGATATCAATTGTCTAATAATTATGAGTGTTATCAAATATTTTTTCAATCCTATATTATACTTTTTGTTGAAAGATATATTATCGTGCTAGTGCCCGGTTTTCTAGTCGTTCAATATTTATGGATCCAATAGCACTATTGAATCAATAACCATGTGTTTTCAAATGCAAAAAAGTTATTGATTCAATAAGTTTATTGAACGACTGAAAAACCGGGCATAGGTTTAATTAAACCCTTCTACTCACGTTCATTACTTTTGAAAGAATACCGCATGTTACAGGTAATAATCAAATTAATTTAATTTGCCGCTTGGCATTAGATAGATAGATATATTTATAGATAGATAAATAGATAGATAGATAGATAGATAGATAGATAGATAGATAGATAGATAGATAGATAGATGGATAGATAGATAGAGATATATTATTTTTTTGACGTTGCTGATGAGCATAGAGTACGATGACAAAGAAAATCTATCTAATGCCAAGCGTCAAGTTTAATGAATCTGATATTACCTGCATATGGTATAATAAATGGTAGCATACCATACTTTATTATCCAACAGGGTGACAAATTAATGGAAAATCAAGAAAAATAATTATTAAAACCAATATTTAATTTAATGATTTAATTTAATTCAAGTACCATTAAAATATAATTATCATGAAGACAAAACCCCACCACCATAAATGAAGCAATAATTATATGGAACCATCTATCATACATGACAAACTAGCTATATTGAACAAAGCTTTAGTGAGTTGGAGAGTCTGTGAAATTCCTTTGAATATCAAATTAAATAGCAGAATTCTGCTCTCGTTCTATTAAACTGGATCATTTATTTTCAGAAAGATATTGAAAAGCTCAGAGAATAGGAATTATATAGGTACTATCATTTTAAGAGCATATATAAGCTCTGAAGAAAATTCTGTTGATTACAACAACTGTTGAAATAGTATAGAACTAGCTCTTGTTTCCATCAATCAGCTTGTTCATCAGATAAACATTGTATCTATTTTCGCTCTCATCGAGTTTGTTCTGAAAAATAAATGCGATATTATTTTATTAACAGCAATAAATTATTACAGATTAGGTAGCAGTTGGAAAATAGAATCAAGGGAAACTCTGGGATTTGCAGAAAGGTATAAACATTCGAAAAATCACAAAAATTAATATCTAATTTACAGTTTATGGTTTTGATACAGAGTTTCACTAAGTACGGTAGTGAATATTCATTCTAGTTGGCGGATGGCGAATAACTTTAGATAACATTAGATACAGTAGTTAGATAGAGAGATATTATTTATGTGCCATCGGACTCTACGGTCATCAGAAACGTCAAGAAAACAAATATTTTTCTGAAACACTTAATTTTTTTGTTTAAACAATTCTTCTTCAATTCTTCTTTTAAGGGACCTATTGAGGGGGTTATACAATTTCACCGCCAGCTTTCAAATTCAACACTCCTTCAAATCCTTCAACTGGTCTGTATAAGTACAGACTCAGCCCAAACTAATTCTGCATACTTGTCCCAAATCTGCTTATCTTTCTAAGTACTCATCAATTATTCTTGTTTCTGATCCTCAATTGGGATTCAGTTAATCTAGAAGTGTAATTTTATTCTAGTGGGAAAAAAAATTATCTGACGATTGATAAGTACTAAATTAATTAATACTTGATTGATAAATTAAGAATTTTAGAAGGAATGATAGAAGGACAAAGGGGTCGTGGAAGACCCCGGCTATAATACCTAAAACAGATAACCAAAGATCTAGGTGTTCAGAGCTACATTCAATTGAAACATTTAGCTCTGGACAGGAAGAGATGGAAAGCTGCATACCAATCAAATGATTGAAGAAAGAAGAAGAAGATAAGTACTATTTTTCTAAAGAAATGAATGAATTTTCATGACATATTAAATTTATCATGATTTTCTATTTCAAAGACCATAAAATTCTCTTAATTTTTGGCAATGATACTTCAAATTTTTTCCCGGGAGGGACCCCCGGATTCATCCACAGAAATTACTTCTGAGTCCACACCTAATAATATGTTAAGTAGCCTACAAGCTCAAATTTTCCATTCAATAGAATAATAGAAAATAGTTTTAAATATTTTTAATTCTTGACAATTTGTCTTGTCAAAGAACTTGGAAAAGATTCAACAACACTTTTAAATTCTTTTGATAAATTGCAATATGTAGCTGCAGAGTAGTTGCTATACATATTGAGTACTTTATAGAGTCCATTATTAGACTACATTATAGAGTCCCTACCATTCTTAGCAATCTCAGATAAGATCATTTAGACGTAATAATATAATTATCTTGGGATGAATTTGTGTGTATCAATAAAATTTAAAAATTGGGATAGCATTTTACTTATTTCATTTCAGCACTAAAAATGTATTTTTCAAAATCTTCAATAGCCATCAATATATTCATGAATTTTCACTCCCATATCATGTCTTAGGCTAGGCGTACACCGGTTAGTCAAGACAAGACAAGACGAGATTAGTCACGTTTAGTCACAGTAATTCATATAGTTGCTTATATGAAGCAACACACACCGATTAGTCATTGCATCAGTGTATGCTGCTTCATATAAGCAACTATGTGAATTACTGTGACTAAACTTGACTAATATCGTCTTGTCTTGACTAACCGGTGTACGCCTGGCCTAACATGTTCTTTGAGTATAGTAGTTTGATTATCAGATAGCATGGTGTACCGTACAAATACTTCTATTTTTTGGTTGGCGTGGGGAGGGGGGATTAAGGGGTTTTGCTGAGGGGTGGTAGGGAATGGTTAGGGGGGGGGGTTAGTGCCCCTGGCTAGGGGGGGGCACCCCTGGCTAAAGGTTTACCTTCAAGTCATCTTTCAATTGCCTTTTGTAAGAGCTGAAATAAGCAGCTTTAATTCCGGCCAAGTCGACCTCGCATCTGGAAATTACAATTCTCACAGCAGCTGAAGCGATATTGTTATCTTCTGTGACGGCAGGACTAATACCTCCGATCCAAATAAGTGCTTCGTCAGAAAAATAATTGCCTGGCTTCATTGCAAATCTCACTGCAACAAACAAATCACCTCTTCTAGTAAACCATAGTAATTAATTGAACGAAATTCCTAATTAATGCCATATATTATAATATTCTGAAGACTTTGCTATTTGCAAATTAATATTGACAACAGATTAATAGCTAGTAAGGAAATTTTTTGTCTCATTATTTTCAAATATCTCATTCAGTATATTATGTCATAATATAAAGGTGCGTCTAGCTAGACTATGTAACTGTGTTATAAAACATTTGTTATACAGAGTGTTTCAGAACTCGCTACCAATATTCTAGTGCACTGTTCCTGGATAAAAACCATATCTAAATATAATATTTAAATTGTCCGGAAGTCCTTAGTTACTCACACAGCTGCCATTTTGTTTTTTCACTTATTATTTTTTATCTCAATAATGGTGAAACATATGGAATTGAAACTTTGCACCAACACTCATGACAACTAGACAAAGCTACAAAAAAATTATGACAATTTTTCAAATCCATAAAACAAAATGGCGGCCATTTAAGATTTTGTTTCTTGATTAACTCTAACTCTTGTCACCTATCACTAAATCTGCCATATCTCAGTTACTATTAGTAAAATTTAAACAAACAAGATTTCAATCAATTTGTAATTGAATTTACTAAGAAAAGTTAATCCTGTAAAATTTTCGTAATATCAACGGTTTCCGGGTTATTCAAGAAACAAAATTTGCCGCCATTTTGTTTTAAGGGTTTGAAAAATAGCCATAATTTTTTTGTAGCTTTGTCTAGTTGTCATAAATGTTTGTGCAAAGTTTCAATTTCATATGTTCCACTATTATTAAGAAAAAAAATTAATAAGTGAAAAAAACAAAATGGCAGCTGTGTGAGTAACTAAGGACTTCCGGACCATTTGAATATGATATTTAGATATGGTTTTTACCCAGGATCAATGCCCTAGAATATTGGTAAGGAGTTCTGAAACACCCTGTAGATGAGAGGAGAGGGGAGGATTAGAGGAGAGGGGAGGAAAGGAGCGAAGAGGAGATAGGAGAGGAAAGAAAAGGAGTGGAGAGGAGATAGGAGAGGAAAGAAAAGGAGTGGAGAGGAGATAAGAGAGGATTATATTGATAAAAACATTAATAAGTGAAAAAACAAAATGGCAGCTGTGAGCTGTGTGAGTAACTAAGGACTTCCGGAACATTTAAATATGATATTCAGATATGGTTTTCACCCAGGATCAATGCCCTAGAATATTGGTAGGGAGTTCTGAAACACTCTGTAGATGAGAGGAGAGGGGAGGATGAGAGGGGTGGATGAGAGGGGAGGATGAGAGGAGAGGGGAGGAAAGGAGTGAAGAGGAGGGAGTAGGAGAGGAGAGGAGATAGGAGAGGAAAGAAAAGGAGAGGAGATAAGAGAGGAGAGAAAAGGAGAGGAGCGAAGAAAAGAGGGAAGGAGTGAAGAGAAGAGGGCAGGAGAGAAGAGAAAAGAAGATGAGAGGAAAGGAGAGAAGATGAGAGGAGGAAGAGAGTGGAGGGGTGGAGAAGGATTGAAAACCTTTTCAAGTAGTACAATAGTCGCAGTTTTGTGCGACCAAGGATTGTCGCACAATCCTAGTATTGAATCCTAGTATTGAATAAATCCCACTCACGTATCCTTGTAAAAGCAGATGCCAATTTCCCTTCACATTTGTTAGCAACTGTATCAACAATGTCTCCTTTAAATTTCTCTGCAACCGCTTTTATCTGATCGAAACTCTCCTTAGCCATCATATCAAAGAACGGTTTGTTCTTTTCTGCCGTACAGGGCCCTGTGATAAAAAATTTCTTAATTTATAATGATTCGATTCAATTCATTTATTGATATTAGTACAAATCATTGAGAAAGATCATTAATCATTAATAGCCTATAGCAGGATCCAATTAACTTGTCATAAATCAGCTGATCCAGTAATAATTAAACAGTGATTTCGACACAATAATCAAAAGGCTTGAAAGTCTTAAAGACCTTTTAAGTCTTTAAAAAACCTTTTCAAGAAGACTTTTCAAAGAATAACTTTTTAAAAGACCTTTTCAATAATCTGCGAGATTCAGCATTTGTAGGTTAAGTATTGTGATCATATGCTCGTCGATCATATGATTTATGAGAAGTTAAACGGATCCTGCTGTACATCATTTATTATTAAGATTGTAAAATGCAAAGTTAGCATTTTGGATGATCGGACGCTTTCTGACAAAAACGGTTCCAATGAATGGTTATATAGGCCTAGTCTGTGATAAGTTGATACAATCAATTGCAGCATTTGGATGCTGCTTAAGAGTGTTCTGAAATAATAAGCTGTCTGATAAGTCACCAGTCCAGATATAGAAGTGAAACTGGAAAGCTAATTGGAGATAAATATGTAATGAAGCCTAAAAGAGGTCTCAATGGCTTAAAAAGCTTTCAGTTTTTGAGAAAATGACATTAAAAAAACATATTGAGAGGGATGATGGTTAGGTTGCTGAATTTAAGGCTAGGCGTACACCGGTTAGTCAAGACAAGACGAGATTAATCACGTTTAGTCACAATAATTCACATAGTTGCTTATGAAGCAGCACACACCTATGCAATGACTAATCGGTGTGTGTTGCTTCATAAGCAACTATGTGAAGTACTGTGACTAAACGCGTGACTAATCTCGTCTTGTCTTGTCTTGACTAACCGGTGTACGCCTAGCCTCACATGTAAAGAATTGGGAAGATCGAACTCTTGATCTTCAGTGATGTCACTACTATCAGCTGAATGAAGCCCATCATCCTCTTCCTTGATCTATCCCTTCTTCTCTATCCCTTCATCTCTTCCATAATCACTATCTTCCTTGACCCTATCTATTTACCTACTGCTGGACCCTAATAATTTTTTGGATTTGTTGAAAAACCCCACGTTTTTCTCTTAGATGAGCTTACAGGCCATTTCTTGACAGAACTATGGTAGCAAAGCTTTACTACAAAAATATTATAAGAGCAAGAATCTAAATAAAATAGCTATTTTAATAATTAAAAAATATGTATATTATTTTATTAAATAAAAAACAAATCAAAGCAGACCTTTATCACCACTGGGAACTGATTTCAATAAATCTTCAGTTTTTTTATCATCAGCCTTGGCATTTGACCGAAGGGGTGCCTGCAATGCATAAAATGAACATTTTTTTTATCGTATGGCTTTTATTGGTGGGGAGACCCTTACGGGTAGGTACCACCTCGCCTTATTGCACAATTTTTTGTGTCTTCTTTGTGTCGGTCACCCATCCGAGAGCGGTCTTGAATGTTTGTTACTTAACCACATGATTACATAGCAACCGCTCTAACCGAGTGACCACTGATCTTACTAAAATGAACATAAATATTACAGTAAATTAAATAATTTTATGTTTCAATCATTATTTTCAATTCACTAATGTATTGTTCAATTATTATTTATTTATAATTAATTTCAGGCTATTGTAGTTATTGAAAAAAGCACAATCGTTAATGTTAAGCTCGGTCTAGACGCTAGGACTTGTTGTAGGACTCAAGTCCTAGAACTTGTTGTACAACAAGTCCTAGGACTTATGGATGAATAGCATCGTCGCGTCTACACGTATGTGTTTTAAAAGTCTACTTTACTTTTACAAGTAAACTGTGTTTTACAAGTTTACTTTTGCCGTCTACACGCTAGGACTTGTTGTACAACTTAAAAGTCCTAGGACTTAAGTCCTAGTACTTAAGTCCTAGTACTTCACATAGCTGCTTATGAAGCAGCACACACCGATGCAATGACTAATCAGTGTGTGTTGCTTCATAAGCAACTATGTGAAGTACTGTGACTAAACGGGACTAATCTCGTCTTGTCTTGTCTTGTCTTAACTAACCGGTGTACGATCACTTTCTAATTATTATTGATGGATATATAAGAAGAAAATACAGTTTGGAAATGTATTGAACTTACCTTAGAATCATCAATCAAGTAAAGAAAAAACGCTTTCAAATCAGAATCGTCCAATGTTTTGTCAAGTTTTTCGCGCAAAGACTTTTTCCCACCTAACACATTTTGGAGAAAAGTAAAATTTTAGGAAAAATTGTCTAGGAATTTAATAAATAATTGCAATAAGAAGAAAATAAAAATAAAAATATCTATGAGAGGGAAAGAGTAGATCGGATGTTAAAATAGCTAAGTCCTAGACTAAAACGGGTGGCCACCGTAGCATCGACAAACGTTAGCCTCGACACTATGTACTAAGGGCTCTCTATGCTGCTAACCCACTAACCTGTCGAGACAAACGTTTGTCGAAGAAGAAGAAGAAGAAGAAGAAGAAGAAGAAGAAGAAGAAGAAGAAGAAGAAGAAGAAGAAGCAGAAGAAGAGACGAGGAAGAAGAAAAAGAGAGGAAAAAGAAGCAGAAGAAGAGAGGAAGAAGAAAAAAAAGAAGGAGAAGAAGAAGAAGAAGAAGAAGAAGAAGAAGAAGAAGAGGAAGAGGAAGAAGAAGAAGAGGAAGAAGAAGAACAAGAACAAGAACAGGATCAAGAACAAGAACAAGAACAAGAACAAGAACAAGAACAAGAACAAGAACAAGAACAAGAACAAGAACAAGAACAAGAACAAGAACAAGAACAAGAACAAGAACAAGAACAAGAACAAGAACAAGAACAAGAACAAGAACAAGAACAAGAACAAGAACAAGAACAAGAACAAGAACAAGAACAAGAACAAGAACAAGAACAAGAACAAGAACAAGAACAAGAACAAGAACAAGAACAAGAACAAGAACAAGAACAAGAACAAGAACAAGAACAAGAACAAGAACAAGAACAAGAACAAGAACAAGAACAAGAACAAGAACAAGAACAAGAACAAGAACAAGAACAAGAACAAGAACAAGAACAAGAACAAGAACAAGAACAAGAACAAGAACAAGAACAAGAAGAAGAAGAAGAAGAAGAAGAAGAAGAAGAAGAAGAAGAAGAAGAAGAAGAAGAAGAAGAAGAAGAAGAGGAAGAAAAAGAATAAGAAGATGAAGAAGAGGGAGAAGATAAAGAGGGAGAAGATAAAGAAAAAGAAGAAAAAGAAGAAGAAGAAGGAGCTAGAAGAAGAAGAAGAAGAAGAAGAAGAAGAAGAAGAAGAAGAAGAAGAAGAAGAAGAAGAAGAAGGACTTTGAGCTCATGAACCGTCCCTGCTTATTCTCAATACATGAATGCGCCCTTACCAATTCCAGGATATGCAGCGGTGATACTCTTCAACTCGTCTCCTGTGCTGGTACACAGAACAGTCATATAGGTCTCGTCTTTGCCCTTTTTGGTCAGGGTACTATCAATTCTCACGGCCAGATATTCGCCGGGACTTCTCAGCAAATCTCTTAAGTTGCTTCTTGTTGCATCATTATCTTTCTCCACATCGCCGGTGAAGTATTTATCAAGCTCCGTTGGCAAGTCCTGCAACATGCGATTTAGAATTACCAAGGACTTTTTGAATAAATTTAATAATAGTTCGAAACGCGTAAATGGATATGAATCTATATATATAAAAGCGAAATGGCACTCACTCACTCACTTACTCATTCATCAGCAGAACTTAAAATCTACTGAACCAAATGCGTTTAAATTTGGCATGCATGTACAGTTGGAGCTTTAGACGCGCACTAAGAAAGGATTTTGAAAACATCTCAAAGCTACGCCCAATATTCGCGGTTTTCTAGCGATTTTGTGCGTTTTCTCAGTTTTTTCGAGAACTGATTGGCAGAAAATGTTGAAATTTGGTACTTAGGCTCGTTTAAGGTCTAAAAATAATATGTTTACTGTGTCTACGGGGGCGAAGCCCCCTGGTGAGCGCGAAGCGCTCACTATGTCAATGGCTGCCAGGAGTCCAGCCTGCTGGCTAGTTAATAATAAATCAATGAAATGATTTACAATGCTTACTTTTTTTGTTTGTTTCTGGTAAGCATCCACAATTTCCAAACGCTGTTTGTTAGATACACCTGTCAAAATATCGATTATTTTGTTGAAGGTCATTAGGTCTTTTTCATCAGCAAAAAGTTTATCAAGAGCATCAGCCTCATCGGTTGCTTTGAAATCTTTCTTATCGAACATTGTCGGTCCCGTATCATCTTGCTGTGAAGGAGAATATTCATCAAAAACACTCGAATAAACAATACAATGAAGTATCCAAGGACCTGGCATGGCATAGGCGTAAACTGGTGGGGGGGAGGTTGTTGATGGTAAAGGCAAACATTGTACAGGGTGGCGCATAAAGAACGGATGTTTTTCAAAGCGTTATAAGAAAGTTTATTTGAATCATACATTTATTTTCCCAACACCAAAATACTAAGTAAATAACCCAATTTGTATGAAAAACCCCAAAACACTTGAGTATATTTCAAAAATTACATAGGAAAGATTGCGCCCTTAATGCGTTAATGCTCATTAAAAGCCTCAAATTGGTCCTTGATAACTTTTGATACAGCAACAATTCATTCATGTATTGCAGTATTCAAATCTTCAATGTAACGATATTTACAATAGTAAACTTGAATTTCAAGTAAAGAAGAATCTTATGCCAATATAAGCTCGTCTTGAAACTTTCTGCTGAAGCTCCGTTGAACGACGATTGCAGATTCATTCTATTGGAAATATTGTTCTACAGCAAATACGCGATTTTCCAAGGTCAATTGCGCCATTGATACTAAAACTGGATACTTCAACCTACAAAATGGTGTCGCTCTGCGGTCACAGAAAGCTCGAGTCCACTGATACTATCCTACTCAAATCCATCCATTCTTTCTGCGCCACTCAGTATTTTTGCTAATGAAAATCTGCACAATACTTACATAAATCTAATTGCAACTTGAGACAGCACTTTTTTGCTGCCAAGCAGACTCAGAGTTGTAACATAAACACAAATTCTACTGAAGAATATTTTAGAGTTGCAATATTTTTGTCCCTAGATCATTTTTCGAATGAACTTTCTCTCACTCTAAATTCTGAACCATCGTTTAAACTCTCGTTTTCTATGATAAATGCTGGCTAGCGTATAAATATATGCTTGATGCCACAAGGAAAACTTCCCTTAACAGAAGACCAGATGAGAAATCTTGTTGAAATCTGATGATGTTGATGATGATGATGATGATGATGATGATGATGATGATGATGATGATGATGATGATGATGATGATGATGATGATGATGATGATGATGATGATGATGATGAAGATGATAATAAATCAATAAATGATGTCATCTAACTGGACCAAACGGAACGAGAACCATAATGAACTTGTGCGAGTCTGAGTCTGACCTCAATGCAACGATGTCATTTTACGGTGATCAAATTTAATTGTATATTTGTGCTACTCATTGAAAGTTTTTTAATTTCTTTAAATTTTTTAAATTTGTGTTGAGACTACTCACCATAGATTCTTGCAGTAGAAAAATTGCAATGTACAGAAAATTAAGTGTAATCTTCATTTTTCCACCAGCGGCCACCTAACCATCTGATGCAAGTCTTCAGAGACTTGGGATATAAAAGGAACTTATGAGAGGACCAACTTGCAAGTTGTGTTCACCTGATCAAATAATTCCTGATTGCAATCAGTGCTTGTTGAGGATTGAATAAAATCAAATAGTTCCCAACAATGAACAATAATTTTCATTGCAACTGTAGGCCTATTTTTGATTCTTTGTTAATTTTGGTTGTTGGGTATTTGAATGTGGCTTCATCATTTATTAACACTTATTGTTCTTGTGTTCATATTAATTTCTTTGAATCCTAGCTCACAAAATACAGAGTGATTCAAAAAGAATACCACAACTTTAAAACTTTGTATTTAATGAAAGAAATATAATAGAACCTTCTGTTATACATCATTTCAAAGAGTAATTAAAGAAGTTTTTTCATTCACAAAGAAATTCAGAGATGTTCAATATGACCCCTCCAGACACTCGAGCAATATCAACCCAAAACCTCCCTTAAACTCTTTCCACCCTCACTTTAGCATATCAGGCGTAACAGTTTGATAAGCTGCTGTTATTTCTTATTTTCAACCTTAGCTTACCAGTATGGGTCAAAAATGTTGTTTTTATAAAGTTGAAAAAGTCTACAATTTACCAGTATAGTATTGTCAGAGGAATAGGAAGTTGAATAATTCTCTGAATCAGTTAATACCATAATAGTTGAGAAGCAAAGATGATAATCAGTTTTTTTATTCACAATAGAGAATCACAATAAACACACCTTCTTCGAAATTCTATGTTTTATACTTAATATTAAGTTGAATAAAATTTCGTTAATCTATATAGAACACAAGCACAACATAAAAATCATACAAAATATAGCAGGATTATTTTAAATTGTCAGAAAACAGCTGATTGATGTACGCTCGTTTATTGACGTTGAATCAGCTGTTTTCTGACAAGTTGAAATAATCCTGCTATACGTTCGATTAGTAATTTTTAGCATAAATATACTTGTCCATACAGTAAGTACACTCCTAATGGAGCACAATTGAGTAGACTCCTAATGGAGCTTCAATAAAATTAATTTGTTTCTAGATTGAATATTATAAGATATAAATTATTATAAATTCAATAGAATATTTTTAATCTATTCGAATATTAAAAATAATGTAAGGACTAGCTACCCTTTATTTCTAAGAACGGCAACTTGAGTAGAGGTAATGAATGATTCATTAAGGCTAGGCGTACACCGGTTAGTCAAGACAAGACGAGATTAGTCACGTTTAGTCACAGTACTTCACATAGTTGCTTATGAAGCAACACACACCGATTAGTCATTGCATCGGTGTGTGCTGCTTCATAAGCAACTATGTGAATTATTGTGACTAAACATGACTAATTTCGTCTTGTCTTTTCTTGACTAACCGGTGTACGCCTAGCCTTAGATTTAATCATTTTCATTAACAAAATATTATTTTAAAAAAGCAAGATTAAACACAAGTTTTTATCATTCCAATAATTTTCATTGTCATAGTCTTAAAATTAATTCGATGCAATCAAGTGTGCAAATAATAATTATATTAATTATTGATTTCCAAATAAACAGACCACTGCAAATCAATACAATTGTTTCTTAGGCTAGGCGTACACCGGTTAGTCAAGACAAGACAAGACGAGATTAGTCACGTTTAGTCACAGTACATCACATAGTTGCTTATGAAGCGACACACACCGATTAGTCATTGCATCAGTGCGTGCTGCTTCATAAGCAACTATGTGAATTACTGTGACTAATCTTGTCTTGTCTTGACTAACCGGTGTACGCCTAGCCTTAGTAGAAATAATAATCATAGTACCTACAATATGCATGTTTGCTTGAATAGAAGATAATACTCAACACGATACGATAAAAAAAAATAAATAAAATACTCAACAAGCAATTCAACTTTAATCATTGTGTAGGCTAATACTTTAGCAATAATTGTTCAAATTTACACATCAAAAAACTATTAATCAATCATGAAGAATGTTTTTAATATAGCCTACAGTAATTGATAACAGAAAATATTAGAAAAATGTATATAAATATCAAACAGTGCTAATAATATAGGCACATAAAAACATACTAAGTGCTTGACATTGAAAAATAAAATCGATACAACCACGAACTTGAAAGATGATTAGCTCAGAGACTGTATTATAATAATCAAACATTTCTGGGGAAATATAAAATATATTATATATATTTATATAATAATAGCAAATTTTATAGCAATAATTGTTCAAATTTACACATCAAAAAACTATTAATCAATCATGAAGAATGTTTTTAATATAGCCTACAGTAATTGATAACAGAAAATATTAGAAAAATGTATATAAATATCAAACAGTGCTAATAATATAGGCACATAAAAACATACTAAGTGCTTGACATTGAAAAATAAAATCGATACAACCACGAACTTGAAAGATGATTAGCTCAGAGACTGTATTATAATAATCAAACATTTCTGGGGAAATATAAAATATATTATATTTATATAATCTCTGTAGTTTCTACAATCTTCATAGAGGAATTTTGGCATAGGATGAAAACAAAAAGCAGTGAGAGTCTCTTTTCTGCTTGCTCTCTATATTCTGTGTTATTTCATCACGTATGTATTATTTTCATGAAAGTTAGAAAGTTCATCAATAAATTATAATCAGATTCATGTTATTTTACGCTTGGCATTAGATAGATAGATGAAGAGATATTATTACTTGTCGTTCCTGATGAGCGTAGAGTCCGATGGAAAAAATAATATCTCTATCTATATATATTTATCTATCTATTTATCAATCTATATATCTATCTATCTAATGCCAAGCATAAAATTAAATGAACCTAATAATTATACTGTATAGCAGGATCCTTTTAACTTGTCAGAAATCAGCTGTTTTGGTAATAATTAAACATTGATTTCGACACAATAATCAAAAGGCTTAAAAGTCTTGAAGACCTTTAAAGTCTTTGAAAGACCTTTTTAAAGAATACCTTTCAAAGAATAACTTTTAAAATACCTCTTCAATAATCTGTGAGATTCAGCATTTGTAGGTTAAGTATTGTGATATTGCTTTATGTAGGTCGATCATATGTTTTATGACAAGTTAAATGGATCCTGCTATAGTAATAATCGCTCATCTTCAGAATGCTTAAAACTGATGGAAAGCTAGCAACGCCATAATTAGCATGAAAACATTGATGCCAAGTCCGCAGAAAAAGCAGATGGATCTGAACATTCTCAGGTGCAGGAAAAGCTGGGCGACCGTGTGGAGAATTCGGAAAACGAAGAAAATTCGGAAAAGCATCAGAGCTACCATGACGTTTGGGTTGGACGCTGTGTAGAAAAGTCCGCTCAAGATGAAAAGCGGAATGTTTTCCAAATTGTTCAGGTGTACCCTGGAAAATGGTTGAAAGCAATCAGTAAACAGTGACACAGGTTTGACACAATAATCAAAAGACTTAGAAGTCTTAAAGACCTTTAAATTCTTTAAAAGACCTTTCAAAGAATACCTTTTTAAAAGACCTTTTCAATAATCTGCGAGATTCAGCATTTTTGTAGGTCAAGTATTGTGATACAGATCGCCAAATCAGATGGTAATCGCCAAATTAAATGAATCCTGCTATAGTTATTATACATGGACTCGGTCGTCCAGCTGTTTTCCGATGCACGCACGCACACTTTCTTTACGCGCACTGCCTCGTTTCAGTGAACAGACTATACTGTTATTCATAACAGGGACTGTAATTATTTTTTAAAATATATACACTGAATTCACTTAAAAAGTAAGATAGTACTCACAAATAATTATGTGTTGATGTACATTTTGCGGTGCTGTGCCGCATCGTCGGAACACGTGTACCAAAGTAATATTTTAAAAAGTAAAAAATTATTAAGTAAAAATTAAAATTAAAATATTTTTTAGAGTAATATTTGAAAAAATGTCGAGAATGATATTTTATAGCAACTGTTAACATTTTTATAGAAGTAATAATTATTTTCATTTTTGTACAGTATACTGTGTCATGTTCTTGAATACTCAGTTGTATGAGTTTATTTTTTCAATTTTTTATTTCATTTTTATAATAATTTTAGGCTATCCACATACCGGTGTACTCTTTCCACATCAGGATCATTGTACTTCACTTCCACCCCAACTGCAGCCGCGTCCTCAGGATTGGCAAATGCCTGTGAAACAAAAATTTCATCAATCAAGAATTCAAGTATCAAAAGATCAGGAAACTCTTGAATTCTTATATCCTATCTTTTATACAGAGTGATTCAGATAAGTCAGAACTGTAACTAGTTATGCAGTTCAGTTGGACATTTATAAGAATTTCTTTTGTTTGTTTGTTTTGTCAGAGAGCTTTGACCTTCGAGAACATATCCCACTCCACGCACACACCCCCCACCACAAGCGCTGGTGTCAGGCAGAGAGCGAATTGTTGTCAGTCCTTCACGATGCTTACGCAAGAGCAGAGAGTCGCATTATTGGAAGCATACTTTTCAGTAAAATGTTACAACATTTACTGAAAAGTATGCTTCCAACAATGCAGAAAATATAAAATATAAATAAAACATTAAATAAAAACATATAAATAAAACATTTTATTATCCATTCAATATTTGAGTTCTGACTTATCTGAATCACCATGTATGTGTATCAAAGATATTATTCTTTTTTTCTGGATTAGTATGCTTCCAACAATGCAGAAAATATAAAATATAAATAAAACATTAAATAAAAACATATAAATAAAACATTTTACTATCCATTCAATATTTGAGTTCTGACTTATCTGAATCACCCTGTACTATTTATGTTCCGCATCAAAATCTGACCTTAAGAATTCAGGTCACATCATAAATCAATCATTGATTGAATTCTGATCATCCAATATTATTAATTTATTCCATCCAAATTCAACCCCTGTAAACGAGGTCAGTTGCTGCAATACCAAAGTTCAACCCACAATAAGTTTACTACCCAGATACTCTACTAGTAAATAATTCAGTATATTCATATTATTGGCCTCATTCTGTTATCACCCCCCAGAGGGCAGGATTTTCATTTCTGGGTAGATCTAATCAGATTCATTTAATTTGACGCTTGGCATTAGATAGATATATAGATAGACAGAGAGGTATTGTTTCTTTGTCATCGTTTACTATACGGTCATCAGCAACGTCAGGAAATAATATGTATCTATGTATCTATCAGTGGCGTAACTTACACTCCGCAAACCTGGGGCCCTTGGGGGCCCGGGCTAGTGCCTGAAATAATATCATATGTTTTTTTAAGGAATAAAATTAGAGTAATGATTGTACAAGAAAAGCAAAAGTTTTATTTTGGGCAATTAACAACCATGAACACAAATTTCAATAATTCATAATTGTCCATTGTAAAAAAATTATGCATCAACAATTAGAATGTCAGTTGGTTAAAAATTGCCATTAAGAGAGTTGTTATGACGGAAGAACGTAAATAGTTGCACAATTAACAAAATGTCTGCTGGTTTAAAGTAGCTTATCCGGAAATAATGAATTTTGTTTACAAATCATTGAATGGAGCCTGACATCCGGTCCCCAGACCCAGACTGTTTACACAAATATAAAATATTGTTTCACCCATCGAATTCCTGATCATAATAGAAATAGACTGCAAGAGTTGTTGAAGAATAGCCTATAGCTTACTCAGTCAATCTCAATTCATTATTTTTCATTTTTAGAAATTTGTGAAATGAGCTGCAAGCAGTGAGTTTGTGAAAGTGGGTTTTAATTCTTTATTACGGTAAAAAAAATTGCTTCATATTGCATTCCCACACGTATTTTCAGTATTATGATGTTCGATTTTCAAAATTATTCCGTCTTTACTATCTTTCTTTCCTTCAAGTGAACAAAAATATTTTGCTAGCTTTCAAAATGAGTGTTGTCTGTTTGTCTGTTATATAATTATGTTAGTAAAGCCTGTGTCACACCAGGCCACTTTAATCTAGTAACCAGTTTCTTATGAATTATTATAAATCACTAATAATTATTACAATTATTATTGTAGAATTCAATCAAGAGCATGTTTTATTTTATTACATGTATATGTTATTCACTCATGAGGTACGCTCTCATTAATGAGTTTAATGGTTGCGGTTCAGGAAAAGGGGCTAAGAGAGGGGCGTGAGATTTTAGAAGGAGGGGCCCGGAATTATTTTTTGCGGGGGGCCCAGTTGGCAAACGTTACGCCACTGGTATCTATGTATCTATCTATCTAATGATAAGCGTCAAATTAGATGAATCTGATTATACTTATAATCTATATTTTTATTAATTTATTATTTTATATACTTATTAATCTATATTTTTTATTTAAGTGGATGGGGGAGGAGTAGAAGAAGGAGAAAGAGGAGAAGAAGAAGAAGAAGAAGAAGAAGAAGAAGAAGAAGAAGAAGAAGAAGAAGAAGAAGAAGCATTCTTCCGTTTCTATGTATCTATCTATCTAATGATAAGCGTCAAATTAGATGAATCTGATTATACTTATAAAAATTAATCTATTTTTTATTTAAGTGGATGTGGGAGGAGGAGAAGGAGAAGAAAGAGGAGCGGAGAAGGAGTAGGAGGAGGAATAGAAGAAAAAGGAAGAAGAGGAGTAAGAGAAAAACAAGGCGTAGAATGAGAAGGATGAAAAGATTGAGGAGGAGGAGGAGGAGGAGGAGGAGGAGGAGGAGGAGGAGGAGGAGGAGGAGGAGTAGGAGGAGGAGGAGGAGGAGGAGGAGGAGGAGGAGGAGGAGGAGGAGGAGGAGGAGGAGGAGGAGGAGGAGGAGGAGGAGGAGGAGGAGGAGGAGAAGAAGAAGAAGAAGAAGAAGAAGAAGAAGAAGAAGAAGAAGAAGAAGAAGAAGAGTAAGAGAAAAACAATACGTAGAATTAGAAGGAGGAAAAGATTGAGGATAGGAGGAGGTGGAGGAGGAGGATGAACAGGAGAGGAGGAGGAGGAGGAGGAGAAGAAGAAGAAGAAGAAGAAGAAGAAGAAGAAGAAGAAGAAGAAGAAGAAGAAGAAGAAGAAGAAGAAGAAGAAGAAGAAGAAGAAGAAGAAGAAGAAGAAGAAGAAGAAGAAGAAGAAGAAGAAGAAGAAGTAAGGAAGGGAGGAGAGAAGAAGAAGAAGGAGAGACAGAGAAACGGTTGAATCATTCTGTGACCTAGTTTAGAAGCATTCTTCCGTTTCAGAAATAGTGCAACCTGTTATTTTGAAGTCCACAGTTGTCAGCTTCATGAATAATTGAGATGAGTCTAGTAGGGCCAGTGTTACTCAACAAAGGGTACCAAAATCGGTGAGCAGGTCAGGTGAGATACACCAGACCTAATAATTACTTTTTTGGACTCAGGGCGTCTTGAGATATATATAAATAAATTGCAAATATATATAAATTCAAAGGAATAACACATGATATATAGGGGAAGTCGGGGCAGAACGGGATAGCGGGGTAGAACGGGGTAGTGAGGTAGTACGGGATATATAATATCTGTTTTTACAGTTTGAATGAAACTAGTTGTCACTTGAGTCTCCAGCCGAGGAAATAGCGGCGTTGTCAGATTGTGTAAAATTGCAACTTCTTCAAATTTTAATTAAACCACATATATGTATGTAGAATTTCATCCTCGATATTCCTGTAGTGTTGAAAAAGTTCCAGGATGAAATGGTTGAAAGGAAATTAAACTTTTATGATAAAATTGAAAAATCGCGAAAATATGTTTTTCTTCCAAATATCACTTCTCTCAGAATTATGGCATGTAGTAATAGGTAAGTTATTTATATCAAAATAACGGGGAAAATGTCTCCTTTCTAACGGTTTTTAGATATTTCTTATCCGAGCAATATTTTTTTTTTAATCAATGAATATGTTCATCAATGTCAAGTCATTTCAATCAGAAAACATGAAATTTTCGAGATTCCAAAAACTTTTTGTTTTGAAAGATAAGTGGGTGGTGAAAGCGAGAAAGTTGTTCAGAAATAATTGAAATTACTCGTATTTTCCCAGTCATATCGTGACATTTTTTCCAAAAATCGAGGAATTAACCAATAAATTTAAAAAAATTAATAGCATATTCATCTATCTTTAATTTAACCTGAATAGCCGGAAGTAAAGTAGTCGGAAGGAAAAGTAGCTGTACATAATAGCAGACTGATATTGAGGTCTAATACCATAGCCCCCTTTAAACTACATGGCCGCGGCCTTCAATGTGACAACGTCGCTGCATCGGCTTGCATGAGCAATGCAAATCGGTCATGTGTTTTATAAGTCATGTGTTTGTAGTGTTTTTATAAGTATGATTTTATAATGAAACCAGCCGGGACTGCGAGGTTGTCACATTGAAAGCCGCGGCCATGTAGTTTATTAAAGGGGGCTATATGCTAATACGCATGCGCGCCAGGATTAGTGAACAGCACACAATATGACAACATTGCGGTACATTCTGATTGGAGTACGCACTAAGCTGGTCAGTCATTATTACTATATAGGTAGGCCTAGTTATTGATCTATATCTTTGACCGATAACTGATGGTTCGCGTGAAACAAAAGTGCCAGCAACACTCATCTATATTTCACGAAATTGATTCATATCACACCGAGTAATGCTAACGTTTTGTTTCCACTTTGTTCAGTCTGTGTGCAACGACCTATTGATTGTTTCTTATTCTTTTTAACTCTGTTTTCCTCTTTATTCTACTCTTTCTTCTTTGTTTCAACCCGATTTGTTTTCTTTACCATTTTTATCTTCGCTTATTGTTCTGCATATACAACGACCCAGAATATTGATAGACCTAGTTTTTGATCAAAACTAGGGCGACAATAATTATTGGTAGTATCGAAAATAGCAACAGTTTGAATAATACAGTACTTTTATCACTATTGTGATAAATAAATGAAGCTTACATATTATTTATTATGAATAAATTTTGTGGTGTTTATGAATACTCATTTATACTCATTTTTCTTTGTTAACATTGTGTGATTTATAATGATTTTTCATTTCAAATCGTATAGAATATTCTAAAACCCTTGTAGCACTAATTTTAGCTTCCAAGCTATCTATAAGAAGAGCAAGACTACGGTAACACTCAAGGGATTTTTTTTGAGGGTGATGCCCACATGAGCTCTAGGCTTGTGCGTGGGTAATGAGAGAGGTGATGATGAGAGATGACGACTGTTTTTAGGCAGTCGGGACCTACGGCTTTTCGTCTCCTCCGAAACACGGGAGTGCCCGACCTACCCCTACCAGTCCTAATGAATACATCTGCATAGATTACAGAGCTCAAGAAAAGATTTTCTCACGGAATTACATTTGCCCCCGGACTATTATAAATAAAATTGTATTTTATAAAGTATAAATAAAATTAGACCGTTCTCTAGTATGCTTATCGGCTCATATTACCCTGATTTTGATTTGTGCCCCCCCCCCCCAATTCATGGCCCACGATACACCTATGGTTACAACACACTGTTATATGGACCTTTTCACACCAATGACCACACTGTGATTATACAGTTTCTGTAGGCTAGTGCAACCCAGCAATAATCAACTCAATACTACGGACTCGCCCTCGGTCCGTAGCCGAGGGCGATAAGCGCCTGTCTGATAATCCAAAGGTTCCGAGATCGAATACAGTTGCCGAAACGGATTTTGACAGAAACGGCCACTCCCGTCTTTCGGAGGAGACGAAAAGCCGTCGGTCCCGACTGCCTAAAAACAGTCGTCATCTCTCATAATCACTCCTCTCATTACCCACGCACAAGCCTAGAGCTCATGTGGGCATCACCCTCAAAAAAAAAGTGTCTACCACACCAACCTGTTTCTTCATGCGAGTTATCCCCGTGTAAACAGCCAGCATAAACATTTGCAGGATTAAAATTATGGAGTAGAACGCCAAACAGCAGAAGACTACGTTGTTCCAGCTTAACAAATCGTTCATGCTTGGCTCCATTGTATCTGTAATCATTCAAATTTCTTATTAATAATCAAAACAATCGTTTAACTAAGGTAATTAAAATGGAAGTTATAGTGCGATTCACGTCAAGAAGTCAGCATTGCTTAGATGGGAGTTTGCTATCCTTGTTCAGCACAAGGCAGTTGCTGATGTCTCTATCCTATTCGCACTGTGCATAGTTGCCGCACTGTGCATTGTTGTCTTGGCATCAATGCTCCTCATATAAACAATGCTGACTTGTTGACGTGAATCGGACTATGGTGTTCCCACGCATTTCAGTCCATTCAAAGCTCTAAGGGTCATTTCATAAGAGCGCTGATAATGTTCCGTTGATAACGGTACGTTATCGACGGAACGTGTACGTGTCATACGTGACGGCAAATGCGGTCCGTTGATAACGTACCGCCAACGCCAACGCACCCTGGGTACCTGTCATACGTAGCGTCTTCCGTGCGCATTTGCCGTCGCAACAATTATGTTATTACCAAGATGGCGGCAAATGCGTCCCGCTAGCGCTAGCGCACGTATGACAGGGTCTCTGCGTTAGCAACGTACGTTGCTAACGCAACCGTCTGCGTTGGCAGCGCAGCGCACGTTGCTAACGCAGACTCGAGTACGGCATTAGCGCCCGTATGACATGCTCCATAAGGCTAGAGGCGTACACCGGTTAGTCAAGACAAGACAAGGTGATATTAGTCACGTTTAGTCACAGTACCTAATTCACATAGTTGCTTATGAAGCAACACACACCGATTAGTCATTGTATCAGCAGTGTGTGCTGCTTCATAATCAAGTATGTAAATTATTGTGACTAAACGTGACTAATCTCGTCTTGTCTTGTCTTGACTAACCGGTGTACGCCTAGCCTTATAGAACCCCATTGCCGTGTTGGAGCGAATTTAGCGGTACGTTATCAGCGCTCGTATGACATGGCCCTAAGCCAGCTGATTGTGTGACGGTACTGGAGATCAAGAGTTCGATTTCCCCTTAAGCCTAGGTGTACACCGGTTAGTCAAGACAAGACAAGACGAGATTAGTCACGTTTAGTCACAGTAATTCACATAGTTGCTTATGAAGCAACACACACTGATTAGTCATTGCATCTGTGTGTGCTGCTTCATTAGCAGCTATGTGAATTACTGTGACTAAACTCGTCTTGTCTTGTCTTGACAAACCGGTGTACGCCTAGCCTGAAGCGGCTTATAAATGGAGTAAGAAAAGTTACTGGCGGCCAATACCTACCTCTTCAACTTACCCGTGGAGTGGCAAATAAAAACAAACAGTTTTGTTTTTACTTAGCAGCTTATAAATGGCGGCCACTAACTTTCTGTCTCTACTTTCCCCGTTCATAAAATCCACTTTACAAATTAAATTAAAATCAACTTTATACTGTACCAGCCTGCATTTTATGCATATTTTTTTAATTCTATAGATATAATATATCTATAGAGAGAGAGATATTATCTCTCTTACCGTGGAGAATTAATAACTGGGCTGACTGATAGGCAATGATTATTACTCTTTAGCCTACTGATAGACCAGTCTGGTTTTCATTATTTTCTATTTCCAGCGCTTATCAAACCTTACTCAGAGTGTGCATTATGATGAAGGCTGCACACACCAAAAATCTATAGAGCAAAGATAAGAAATTTTGTTTATTTTATTAGCTTTTTTGCTTATAATATTAGGCCTATTACCAACTCCAACTCCAATAAGATTTGCATTGAAATGATACGCAAATCATATGTTATGTTTAGTGATTCACCTCTCACCTAAGGCTAGGCGTACACCGGTTAGTCAAGACAAGACAAGACGAGATTAGTCTCGTCAGGTCACAGTACTTCACATAGTTGCTTATGAAGCAACACACACCAATTAGTCATTGCATCGGTGTGTGCTGCTTCATAAGCAACTATGTGAATTACTGTGACTAAACGTTACTAATCTCGTCTTGTCTTGTCTTGACTAACCGGTGTACGCCTAGCCTTACATTTACCTTTGCCAGTGTTAGTTTTCGCTTCATTTTATGCTTTTGAAACATTACTAAGTGTAAAAAGACTATATAGGCTATACAGTGTTTTTAATATTTTAAAAATTGTTTTTGATGTTGTTTCTCACAAAATTAGTTTGTAAAATGAGTTCTTGTTTGCCCTTGATCCTTGAGAATAAACTAGGATTATTCAAGTATTCTCAGTTTTTAATTGTTCATATCTTCAGTAAGATGTATTAGAATTGTGTGAATCGAAATTACCCTTTTTTTGAAAAATCATAACTCGGTAGTTATTGATGTTATTTTGAAGTCGACAGTTGTCAGCTTCATGAATAATTGAGATGAGCCTAGTAGGGCCAGTGTTACTCAACAAAGGGTACCAAAATCGGTGAATTGGTCAGGTACGAGAAATACACCAGACCTAATAATATTACTTTTTTTGGACTCCGAGCGTCTTGAGATGTATATAAATAAATTGCAAATATATAGAAATACAAAGGAATAACACATAATGTATTTGAGAAGTCGTGGCAGAACGGGATAGCGGGGTATAACGGAATAGTGGGGTAGTACGGGATATATAATATTTGGTTTCACAGTTTGAATAAAACTAGTTGTCACTTGAGTCTCCAGCCGAGGAAATAGCGGCGTTGTCAGATTGTGTGAAATTGCAACTTCTTCAAATTTTCAAACCACATATCTATATGTAGAATCCCATCCTCGATATTCCTGTAGTGTTGAAAAAGTTCCAGGATCAAATGGTTGAAAGGAGATAAAACTTTTATGATAAAATTGAAAAATCGCGAAAATATGTTTTTCTTCCAAAAATCACTTCTCTCAGAATTATGGTATGTAGTAATAGGTAAGGTATTTATATCAAAATAACGGGGAAAATGTCTCCTTTCTAACGGTTTTTAGATATTTCTTATCCGAGCAAAATAGTTTTTTTCAATTATCTAATGAATATGTTCATCAATGTCGAGTCATTTCAATAAGAAAACATGAAATTTTTGAGGTTAGAAAAACTTTCTTGTTTTAAAAGATAAGTGAATGGTGAAAGCGAGAAAGTTGTTCAGAAATAATTGAAATTACTCGTATTTTCCCAGTCATATCGTGACATTTTTTCCAAAAATCGTGACATTTTTTCCAAAAATCGAGGAATTAACCAATTAAATTTGAAAAAAATAGCATATTCATCTATCTTTAATTTAACCTGAATAGCCGGAAGTAAAGTAGTCGGAAGGAAAAGTAGCTGTACATAATAGCAGACTGATATTGAGGTCTAATACCATAGCCCCCTTTAAACTACATGGCCGCGGCCTTCAATGTGACAACGTCGCTGCATCGGCTTGCATGAGCAATGCAAATCGGTCATGTGTTTTATAAGTCATGTGTTTGTAGTGTTTTTTATAAGTATGATTTTATAATGAAACCAGCCGGGACTGCGAGGTTGTCACATTGAAGGCGCGGCCATGTAGTTTAGAGGGGGCTATGCTAATACTCATGCGCGCCAGGATTAGTGAACAGCACACAATATGACAACATTGCCTTCCATTCTGATTGGATTACGCACTAAGCTGGTCAGTCATTATTACTATATAGGTAGGCCTAGTTATTGATCTATATCTTTGACCGATAACTGATGGTTCGCGTGAAACAAAGTGCCAGCAACACTCATCTATATTTCACGAAATTGATTCATATCACACCGCTAAAGTTTTGTTTCCACTTTGTTCAGTCTGTGTGCAACGACCTATTGATTGTTTCTTATTCTTTTTTTTACTCTTTTTTCTTCTTTATTCCACTCTTTCTTCTTTGTTTCAACCCGATTTGTTTTCTTTACCATTTTTATCTTCGCTTATTGTTCTGCATATACAACGACCCAGAATATTGATAGACCTAGTTTTTGATCAAAACTAGGGCGACAATTATTGGTAGTACGGTATCGAAAATAGCAACAATTTGAATAATACTTTCATCACTATTGTGATAGATGAATAAAGCTTACATAGCCTACTATTTATTACGAATAAATTTTGCAGTATTTATTAATACTTATTTATACTCATTTTTCTTTGTTAACATTGTGTGATTTATAATGATTTTTATTTCAAATTGTATATAATTTTCTGAAACCCTTGTAGCACTTTCAGCTTCTAAGCTATCTATAAGAAGAGCAAGACTACGGTAAAACTCAAGGGATTTTTTTTTTGAGGGTGATGCCCACATGAGCTCTAGGCTTGTGCGTGGGTAATGAGAGAGGTGATGATGAGAGATGACGACTGTTTTTAGGCAGTCGGGACCGACGGCTTTTCGTCTCCTCCGAAAGACGGGAGTGCCCGACCTTCCCCTACCAGTCCTAATGAATACATCTGCATAGATTACAGAGCTCAAGAAAAGATTTTCTCACGGAATTACATTTGCCCCCGGACTATTATAAATAAAATTGTATTTTATAAAGTATAAATAAAATTAGACCGTTCTCTAGTATGCTTATCGGCTCATATTACCCTGATTTTGATTTGTGCCCCCCCCCCTCACAAATTCATAGCCCACGATACACCTATGGTTACAATCACACTGTTATGGACCTTTCCACACCAATGACCACACTGTGATTATACAGTTTCTGTAGGCTAGTGCAACCCAGCAATAATCAACTCAATACTACGGACTCGCCCTCGGTCCGTAGCCGAGGGCGATAAGCGCCTGTCTGATAATCCAAAAGTTCCGAGATCGAATACAGTTGCCGGAACGGATTTTGACAGAAACGGCCACTCCCGTCTTTCGGAGGAGACGAAAAGCCGTCGGTCCCGACTGCCTAAAAACAGTCGTCATCTCTCATAATCACTCCTCTCATTACCCACGCACAAGCCTAGAGCTCATGTGGGCATCACCCTCAAAAAAAAAAGTGTCTACCACACCAACCTGTTTCTTCATGCGAGTTATCCCCGTGTAAACAGCCAGCATGAACATTTGCAGGATTAAAATTATGGAGTAGAATGCCAAACAGCAGAAGACTACGTTGTTCCAGCTTAGCAAATCGTTCATGCTTGGCTCCATTGTATCTGTAATCATTCAAATTTCTTATTAATAATCAAAACAATCGTTTAACTAAGGTAATTAAAATGGAAGTTATAGTGCGATTCACGTCAAGAAGTCAGCATTGCTTAGATGGGAGTTTGCTATCCTTGTTCAGCACAAGGCAGTTGCTGATGTCTCTATCTTGTTCGCATTGTGCATAGTTGCCGCACTGTGCATTGTTGTCTCACACAGTTTTCTCTTTCTCTCTCAATGAAACTTGGCATCAATGCTCCTCATATAAACAATGCTGACTTCTTGACGTGAATCGGACTATGGTGTTCCCACGCATTTCAGTCCATTCAAAGCTCTAAGGGTCATTTCATAAGAGCGCTGATAATGTTCCGTTGATAACGGTACGTTATCAACGGAACGTGTCTACGTGTCATACGTGACGGCAAATGCGGTCCGTTGATGATAACGTACCGCCAACGCCAACGCACCCTGGGTGCCTGTCATACGTAGCGTCTTCCGTGCGCATTTGCCGTCGCAACAATAATTATGTTATTACCAAGATGGCGGCAAATGCGTCCCGCTAGCGCTAGCGCACGTATGACAGGGTCTCTGCGTTAGCAACGTACGTTCCTAACGCAACTGTCTGCATTGGCAGCGCAGCGAACGTTGCTAACGCAAACTCGAGTACGGCATTAGCGCCCGTATGACATGCTCCATAAGGCTAGGCGTACACCGGTTAGTCAAAACAAGACAAGACGAGATTAGTCACGTTTAGTCACAATAATTCACATAGTTGCTTATGAAGCAACACACACCGATTAGTCATTGTATCAGCAGTGTGTGCTGCTTCATAATCAAGTATGTAAATTATTGTGACTAAACGTGACTAATCTCGTCTTGTCTTGTCTTGACTAAACGGTCTCCGCCTAGCCTGATAGAACCCCATTGCCGTGTTGGAGCGAATTTAGCGGTACGTTATCAGCGCTCGTATGACATGGCCCTAAGCCAGCTGATTGTGTAACGGTACTGGAGATCAAGAGTTCGATTTCCTGTTTAGGTGTACACCGGTTAGTCAAGACAAGACAAGACGAGATTAGTCACGTTTAGTCACAGTAATTCACATAGTTGCTTATGAAGCAACACACACCGATTAGTCATTGCATCTGTGTGTGCTGCTTCATAAGCAGCTATGTGAATTACTGTGACTAAACTCGTCTTGTCTTGTCTTGACTAACCGGTGTACGCCTAGCCTAAAGCGGATTATAAATGGAGAAAGAAAAGACGAAAAGTTTCTGGCTGCCAGTACCTACCTCTTCAACTTACCCGTGGAGTGGCAAGTAAAAACAAACAGGTTTGTTTTTACTTAGCAGCTTATAAATGGCGGCCACTAACTTTCTGTCTCTACTTTCCCCGTTCATAAAAGCCACTTTACAAATTAAATTAAAAGCAACTTTATACTGTACCAGCCAGCATATGCATATTTTATTAATTCTATAGAAATATCTCTCTTACCGTGGAGAATGATTAATAACTGGGCTGACTGATAGGCAATGATTATTACTTATTAGCCTACTGATGGACTATTTTAGTACTGATAGACCAGTCTGGTTTTCATTATCTTCTATTTCCAACGCTTATCAAAGCTTACTCAGAGTGTGCATTATGATAAAGGCTGCACACACCAAAAATCTATAGAGCAAAGATAAAAATTTTTGTTTATTTCAACTCGCTTATAATATTAGGCCTATTACCAACTCCAACTCCAATAAGACTTGCATTGAAATGATACGCAAATCCTTTGTTATGTTTAGTGATTCACTTCTCACCTAAGGCTAGGCGTACACCGGTTAGTCAAGACAAGACAAGACGAGATTAGTCTCGTTTCGTCACAGTACTTCACATAGTTGCTTATGAAGCAACACACACCAATTAGTCATTGCATCGGTGTGTGCTGCTTCATAAGCAACTATGTGAATTACTGTGACTAAACGTGACTAATCTCGTCTTGTCTTGTCTTGACTAACCGGTGTACGCCTAGCCTTACATTTACCTTTGCCAGTGTTAGTTTTCGCATCATTTTATGCTTTTGAAACATTACCAAGAATAAAGAGACTAAATTTTTAATATTATAAAAATTGTTTTTGATGTTGTTTCTCACAAAATTAGTTTGTAAAATGAGTTCTTGTTTGCTCGTAATTCCATACCAAATTCAAAAATTTGGCAAAAGTATGGAGGTGGCGGGGATAAAAAATGTTCCACACACTGTTATGGACCTTTTCACACCAATGACCCCACTGTACTGTAATTATGCAATACAGTAGTCTCTGTAGTTTCTAATAATAGCCCAGGCAAATTAGACTTCTAGGTCCTAAAAAATAACATAAGGCTGGAAATGATCTTAAACCACTTTGGGCATCCTATATAAGGCTAATATGAGTTTGCGACGGTTTCTGAGTGCCGCGTAATATAGAGTGCCCACAAAACCTCGAAATTTTGGTTCCGTTTCTAGTTATCTTCAATTATTTACGTCGAAACTAAGCGTCGGACAGAAAAACTTATCTAACCTTTTTTCTAGTAAATAAAATTTCCAATAGATTGGTGCCTAACTCATTCCTCTAAGTTCAATAACTATCGCGTTATGATTTTTCAATGAAGGGGTAATTTTTGTAGAGAAACTAGGATTATTCAAGTATTCTCAGTTTTTAATTGTTCATATCTTCAGTAAGATGTATTAGAATTGTGTGAATCGAAATTACCCTTTTTTTGAAAAATCATAACTCGGTAGTTATTGAACTTAGAGAAATGAGTTAGGCACCAATATATTAGAAAATTTTATTTACTAGATAAAAGGTTAGATGTGTTTTTCTGTCCGACGCAAATTGAAGATAACTAGAAACGGAACCAAAATTTCGAGGTTTCTAGGGCACCCTATATTACGAGGCACTCAGAAACCGTCGCAAACTCATATTAGCCTTATTTAGGATGCCCAAAGTGGTTTAAGATCATTTCCAGCTTTGTTATTTTTTAGGACCGATGCCCGGTTTTTCAGTCATTCAATAAACTTATTGAACCAATAACTTTTTTTTGCATTTGAAAACACATGGTTATTGATTCAATAGTGCTAATAGATCCATAAATTGTCTATTGAGCGACTGAAAAACCGGGCACTAGACACTCTTTTTGGTCTAATTTGCCTGGGCTATAAATAAACTCGAGAAATTAAAAAAGTTTTCAAACCTCACCTGTTGTTTCTAGACCAGGCTGCTCTGTTATCAAATAGATGTTCGTAGCAGAAGTGCCTCTGTGAATGCTCAGAACTGACTGACACTAGAAAATATAATGAAAGTTAAGGAAAAACAGACTGGCTATAATTTGTGGAAATCGAAGCCAATTGCGATGCCTCTATCTGATTGGTTGTCAGTTATAGATTGTGTAAAGGGGTGCATTTTCTATTAACCCTAATCACTCTCTACTTTTCCTTCTTCTACTTCCTCTATTTTCCTCTCTCTTCCTCTACTTATTCTTCCTCCTCCACTACTTCTTTCTATTCTCCCTCTTCTACTTCATACTCTTCTTCTTCTCCTCCTCCTCCTCTTCTTCATCTCTTCTTATTCACCTTCTCTTCATCTTCTTCTTTTTCATCACCCTTCACTCTGTGTAATATCTCCTTCTTTTTCTTCTCCTTCTTTTTCTTCTTCTTCTTTTCTTCTTAATCTTCTTCTTCTTCCTCCTCCTATACTCCTCCTCCACGCTCCACACACGTGCTCCTCCTCCTTTTCCTTTCCTTCCTCCTTTTCCTTTCCCTCCTCTTCCTTTTCATTCCCCACCTATTTCTCTTCGCCATCTACCTCTACTACTTCCATCTCCTCCTCCTTCTCATTCTCCTTTTGCTCATATTTCCCTTTTTTCTTCTCTTCCTGTTCCTCCTCCTCTTCTTCCTCCACCTCCTCCTCCTCTCATTTTCCTCCTTCCCCTTCTTCTCCCCTTCCTGCTCCTCCTCCTCTTACTCCTCCTCCTCCTTTCCTCTTCTCCTCCTCCTCCTCCTCTCCTACTCCTTCTTCTCCTCCTCTTCCTCTCTCCTTCCCCTTCACCATCTCATCTTCTCACTCCTCCTCTTCCTCCTCCTTCCCATTCTTCTCCTCTTCCTGCTCCTTATCCTCCTCTTCCTCCTTCCCCTTCTCGTCCTTTTCCTGCTCCTCCTTCGCTATTTCTTCCTCCTCCTCTCCTTCTCCTCTTCCTCCTCCTGCTTCTCCTCCTCTAGCTTCTCCTTCTCCTCCCACTTTTCCTCCTCCTTCTCCTCCTCCTCCTCTTCTCTCCTTTCCTCCTCCTCCTCTTCCTCCTTCTCCTCCTCCTTCCCCTTCTCTTCCTGCCCTCCTCCTCCTCCTCCTCCTCTCCTCCTCCTCTTCTTCTCCTCTCCTCCCCCTTATCATCCTCCTCCTCTTCCTCCTCCTTCCCCTTCTCTGCCTCCTCTTCCTCTCTTTTTCCTCCTTCCCATCTCCTCCTCTTCCTCCACCTTTTCATAATTTCTTTATTCTATATCACCTTCGACTTTACTTCATTAGATAGTAGTGAGGAAAAGTGCTTAGCGCGTTTCCAGGTCATGGAGAACTGTGACATGAATTCCACTTTTTGGTCTATAAATAATGAATGAATCAATGCATCGATGTAGAAATTATTGATGAATTGAGATCCAGTTAGTACTTAGTTCAGTACTAACTGTCTATCAATACTGTGGAAAGGTAGACCTATCTACAGAGAGTGTACCGGCATAGCCCCCTCTGAAGGGGTAGTTTAGAGGGGGCTTTGGTACCGGTAACCCGGGGTGAAGTTGATCACAGCTGTTTTTTTTTTTTTCAAATAAACTGCCTTTTAGGCTAGGCGTACACCAGTTACCACACACACCGATTAGTCATTTCATGTGTGCTGCTTCATAAGCAGCTATGTGAAGTACTGTGACTAAACGTGACTAATCTCGTCTTGTCTTGTCTTGACTAACCGGTGTACGCCTAGCCTTACAATGAACACTATAAAAACTAGGAAAAAATATATATCTATGAAGGATATAATTCTCTTTGAATTTTATTCACTAAAATTACAATTAATTAAATTAATTAATTAAAAATGGATGCTGGAAAAAATTCCAAAGAAAAATGAAATTGATAATTGATAAGAATTGATCGCCTCATGTGTTGGGTGAAGTCGATTTACACTGTATTAACTTATATGGCTGATCAACTTCGTCCCACTATATAGGATGAAGTAGATCAGTCTTTAACAAAAAAAAAGGATTGTTTAAAATGTTAAAAATTATGTTCAAACTGTAATAATAAGGACAAGAATGATAGAATCAATCCTATTTTTTAGAATTTTATCAGGGCTTCTAAAGCAAATTTATCACAAAAAGCCGTAATTTTCTATGAACCCCCCGGTTTACTGTATACAGTATAATAACCAGCGACCACATAATACAAATAGATGGAGCATTTCTAATAAGAATTAGGCTAGGCGTACACCGGTTAGTCAACACAAGACAAGACGAGATTAGTCACGTTTAGTCAAAGTACTTCACATAGTTGCTTATGAAGCAACACACACCGATTAGTCATTGCATCGGTGTGTGCTGCTTCATAAGCAACTATGTGAATTACTGTGACTAAACGTGACTAATCTCGTCTTGACTAACCGGTGTACGCCTTGCCTTATTTTCCACAAATGAAAATTGGAATGAATAGGACACAAGTAGACAAAATGGAGAGATTTGGTGTTATCTTATTTATTTTAAAAAACACACACATACACAGTAATATACTCATGAATTCCGATGAAAATCCAATTCACAGTTCATACAAATATGAATACTTAGTATATATTCTATTTCTACTAAATGTAATAAAATTTCATACATTCAATCATCAACATTCAAATATATCTTTCTATTTTATAAAATTGTTTCAAGATTTATGAAATTAGAATCTTCTGAAAGATCTTTGGTGTTTTAGAATAATTGATATTCTAATAAATCATTTATTGAACAACAAATAATAATTATTTTTTATCAATAATTATATCCTAATGAATCTAATGATTAATAATAATTGATCAATGGAATTTTCACGTAGGCTTTCAAAAAACATAAAAAATTTACATGTTTTTCTAGTATATATTTGTGAATATGTCACCCAACGTTGCACATGCAATTGATGACAAATCCCCACTATAAATAGTTACTATACTATAATAATTGTATACCGTATATAAATAATACTATAAATAGTTGGGATTTTTCATCAATTGTATCTGGCAACGCTGGGTCGGGCTCCGCTGCGGCACTCGGTCGCAGTAAGGAAAACCCACCTTTACATAAAAAAAATTACATAAATTTGCATCGCTTGAATATGATTTGAAAGTGAATATTAATTTTATGTATTCACATTACAAATATATACAGTATCATTCAATCAAAAGCAATAATGATGTGATTCATTACATCTTTTTGTTATTCATTATCTATCATTTTTATTCACATTTATCATTCTTTACAGTATAGAGTCATTCAAAAAGAATACCACAACTTGAATGAAAGAAACATAATAGAACCTTCTGTTACACATCATTACAAAGAGTATTAGAATGGGGTTCTTCAATCAAAAAGAACATGAATGGTGGATGGATATTGATGATTTAGAACAAGAAACAACAGCAGCTATTGATGGTTGAGTCACGAGAATGCGTTTGGAGCGAAGTAGGCTCTGCGGTATACAGGGAACAGTAGGAGATGGTGATATTGTGATGCTCTGTAGTAAAGACAAAGAGAGAAACAAAGAGAGAGTTGCACATGCGCACTAGTCTGTTCACCCTTTACTCCACTGACATTTTCGACGGATACTCGAGACTGGACTATCAATATTCAAACTTTTACGGCTGATATGCTACAGAGAGTGGAACAAGTATAGGGTTGATATTGCTGGAGTGACTTATTGAACATCTCTGAACTTGTTTTTGAGTAAAAAATCCCTTTTAAATACTCTTTGTGATTATGTATAACAGAAGGCTCTATTATGTTTCTTTCATTGAAGTTGTGGTATTCTTTTTGGATCACTCTGTATTACTATTTTCACAATTAAATTTTATTCAATTTTACAATAACTTTTTACAGTACAAATAAGCGATTCAATGTAAGAAAGAATCGTCTAATATCTAGGAACCAACAATAGCTGTTCTATAATATTTTACACAATAAAGTAAACTTTTCATAATTTACAATTTTTAGCTGAAAATAAAACAAATTCAAATTTCCCTCCTCTTAATCCTTCCACCTTTCAGTTCAGTCAGTAAACACATCACATGTGGTTTGGAACCCACCTAAAACTTTAGAAACTTTTAAATTCATCTATCACCATCTTACGCACAAGTCTAGGGCTCACGTGGGCATCAGAATCAGCATAAACTAGCCTCATTTATTTCTAGAAATCTACAGGATTTACAAAATAGATATTTCCAACAATCATAAATTCTAATCTTATTATACAGGGTGTTTCAGAATTCCCTACCAATACTCTAGGGAATTGTTCCTGGGTAAGAAACATATCTAAATATCATATAAATTGTCCGGAAGTCCTTAGTTACTCACTTTTTTTTCTAAATAATGGTTAAACATACGGAATTGAAACTTTGCACAAACATTTATGACAACTAGACAAAGCTACAAAGAACTTACGACAATTTTTCAAATTCATAAAACAAAATGGCGGCCATTTGAAATTTTGTTTCTCAAACAACTCGTGAACCGTTGATTCTACAGAAAATTTACAAGAATAACTTTATAAATTTATTATTAAATAACACTTTGAAAAACATGCATCCTTAAGGCTAGGCGTACACCGGTTAGTCAAGATAAGACAAGACGAGATTAGTCACGTTTAGTTACAGTACTTCACATAGTTGCTTATGAAGCAACACACACCGATTAGTCATTGCATCGGTGTGTGCTGCTTCATAAGCAGTTATGTGAATTACTGTGACTAAACGTGACTAATTTCGTCTTGTCTTGACTAACCGGTGTACGCCTAGCTTTATGCACCACTCTGTATGTTTCATTTTATCTGATTTTATTTATTGATCTTGGTATTTTACTTTATTTTATTCGATTTTCAACCACTAACCACGATTCTGCAACCCTCCCCATTGGGATGGATGGGGTGGGGGTACACTAGTACTGAAAGTGGGCGGTATGGTATGTTGGTAGTAAGCAAAATTGCCGCCAGGAGGCGTCACCTGTTCTTTTGCGGAGGGAGGAGGGGGAGGTGGAGGAGGGGGAGGATTTGAAGCAGAGGAGGAGGAGGAGGAGGAAGCAGGAGGAGGCAGAGGCGGAGGAGGCGGAGGCGGGGAGGTGAACATGTGAAATGGCAAGAGTGGACTGCTGGAATAGAGCTGCGGTTTTGACTGATAGTGGTTGAAGGTGGCATGCTGCAGGTCTGAGTCAGTGGCATTACCTGAAAAATGCAAAAATTCCATTAATTAATTCCAAAGGGAGATCGCCAAATTATCCAGTTTTCCCTAATGAGAAATATGGAAAAACATTATAGGTTAAGTCCAACACTGAATTTCCAACTTATAAGTCCCGAAAAATCTTCAAAATCAAATTCTTTCACTTTAATTCCATTAAGAGGGGGCAGTAGTAGTCGGCCAAATTACATTATGTCACATAAGAACAATGTTACTTGTAATCTTTGAACATAGCACCGTCATTTTTGTACATAAAATTACGTTTGATGTGTCATGTGAAAGAGAATATTATTCTTTAGGGGGTGGTCTTTTTCGAATTTTAAATATTCCTTTTTGAAAAAAAAAACAGTAAAAGTTCAAAATTTCCCTAATTTTGATATTTTATGGGTTTTTTAAAAGGAACATTTAAAATTCAAAAAAGACCACCCCCTGAAGAATAATATTCTCTTTCAAATGACACATCAAACGTAATTTTATTTTAAAAAATGACGGTGCTATATGTTTCAAAAGATTACAAAAAATAACATTGTTCTTATGGGACATAATCCTATACGGCAGACTACTACTGCCCCCTCTTAATTCTAGATGGGGCTTCTGCCAAAGAAATCCCTAATGATTACCAATGCGTTTTCAATTGCAGAAATACGGATTAAAATAAAGTTAGTAAATGCTTGTTTGATGAAAATTTCCAATAAATCGATTCAATGAAGAAAATTTATAACAAGTTTGAATGAATAACTCTTTATATTTTTGTGTAACCCAGTAAGTTTTTATTATTCTATGACAATAACATTGTTGATGCAGGTATTAATGCGACTCATAATCAAAAAGTAATTTGAAACTTTGTTATTTGTAAACTTGTACGGTATTTGAAACTTGTGAACTATTACTTCCAGCTTTATAGTAGTACACCGGAAAGTTGTCAAGATTGAAGATAGTCACGTTTAGTCAGTACCACATAGTTGCTTATAAAGCAGCACACACTGATGCAATGACTAATCGGTGTGTGTTGCTTCATAAGCAACTATGTGAAGTACTGTGACTAAACGTGACTAATCTCGTCTTGTCTTGGCTTGGCTAACCGGTGTACGCCTGGCCTAACACTGGAACGAAACAAAACACAATTGCAGCTGATAAAAACACTGTAGCTGCTCATGCGTGTGTGCTTTTAGCAGCTTCCTAACCTAAAAGGTAAACATTGAAATAGAACAATGGTCGTTTGAATCAAGGTTGGTTTAGTTTGATAATGTAGATATTATTGGTTTTTGTTGGTCGAGATAAAATGGTGGATGCAATGGTTGAATTTTAGCCTTTAAACAACTCTTGAGATACCTTAAAATAACTCGCGGCGTTGCTGCTCATATTTTGAACTCGGTATCACACTCGTCGTTTAAAGGCTCTCATAATACAACCATTGCATGAACCACTATTCTAAAACTGTTTGGAAACATGTTTTCATTTTTCAATGCAATCATAGGTTTCCTGTGACATCACACTCAACTACCTGATGATTAAATAAAAATAAAATAATAAACTCTTACCTAGTCTAGGCCGCTTCATGTCTGGAGGACCGCCATTACTGTCACCTATAAATGAAAAGCAAATATAAGACTTGGAAGCATATCATCAATAGAGTCTCACTTGAGTCAAGGAATTCTCAAGCGGCATTCAAAAGTGGGAGCAATTATTAATATTATTATTATTGTCAAGCAGCACACACCGATGCAATGACTAATCGGTGTGTGTTGCTTCATAAGCAACTATGTGAAGTACTGTGACTAAACGTGACTAGTCTCGTCTTGACTAACCGGTGTACGCCTAGCCTTAGTTTTCATCATTTTAAGCTTTTAAAGCAATACCAAGAGTAGAGAGATTATTTTCAATGTTAGAACAGTTATTTTTTATGTTGTTTCTCTTAAAATAAGTTTGACAAATGAGTGAATGGGTTCATGTTTGCCTGTAATCCCATATCAAAATTCAAAAATTTGGCAAAAGTATGGCGGCGGCGGGAAAAAAATGATCTCCACATACTGTTATGGAGTGCTTCACACAAATGGCCACACTGTTACTATACACTCTCTGTAATGCCAGCTGTTTTTATCTCTCTCCCACACATGGAACCGCTGGGAATCGATGGCACTGTAGCCGCAACCGCCCAAAAACAGTTTGTGTGAACCTGTTCTAAAATGACGTTCATAAATCATGAGACAACCTACCTTGTGCCATGTGCAACGGCTGTTGGTTGGGCGATGATACATGTTGCAAATTTGCTGCAACGGAAGGATTGCTCTGTTGCTGAGTAGTGGCTGTAGCTTGCGACACCGGAGCGCTTTGTATCAAACTTGCATCACGCCAATTCTTATCTGGAAATCGAGGAACAACATATTTACAATAGATATTGAAAAGCAAAATAAAACAAAATTGAAACACAAAATATATTACAAACAAATAAAAAAACAACATCAACTAATTTTGCAAATCATTTCGATACAACAGTCCTGCAAAAGATACACAAATTAGAATACAAACGAACACATGCAACAAACAAATGAAAAACATATATAGTAAATAAAGAACAAAAAGAAGCAAAAATTTTGAAGGTAACCAATAATTGATCCCTAATAGGAGAAATAAACAGAAATAAATATATTTTTTTAATGTTTGCAGTACATCCATGAATAAAAACCAACACTTAGACAACCAGAAATATTTTCAACATTTAATACAAGAATTTCTCATGCAAGTTGAAACAATATAAACAAAATAGTCAAGGTTCAAATGTATATAGCACAATGAATGCAATCATGACAATCTTAATTTAACAATTAAATACAACAATGTTTATTGCAAGAATATTATTTTCACAGTATAAGTTCAATTTTTAACGAATTTGATACTAAAGTAAGCTTTAAACAGTTTTGGGGTGATTTATCAAGACAAGACACAATGACTAATCGGTGTGTATGTGAAGTACTGTGACTAATGTCGTCTTGTCTTGTCTTGACTAACCGGTGTACGCCTAGTCTAATATTCAAACTTTATCATTTCACTTCAAAAATTCAGATTTTTCTTCGCGGGTGCTAATTTTCTAAATTGCATCCTGTACCAGTAACAAGCATTATCAATTATCATGTATGGTATTGTACTTCTTATGATTTTTTGTTCCTTCTTTGTACTGTGTATTGTATTGTGCTTCTTGGAAAATAAATTTCAATTCAATTCATGCCCTCCGCTTGCTGTTTTAATTTTTTTTTATAAATTCTACTTTACTTTGTAGGAAGAACTCAAGGGAATCCATCTTATCTTGATTCTTTTCCAAGTATTTTTATAGGACTGTGGGTTTAAAGATAGCTTTAATTTTGTCCACAATATTCGTTAGCATCGATTCTAAAAATGCGAGTTCAAGTTTTACGTGGTTTAATGATCAGTAATTAAACATTAGTTAATTACTAGATAATTATAAGTTGATAATGACATGAGATCGAACTGAAAACATCAACACTCAAAGCATAAAATACATTCAAACTTCAAAAACAAATCTGTATTCTCTATACATCAATCTTTGAATCACATCGAATTAATTGAAAAAGAACCAACAATCAAGATACAGAATAATAATACAGTGAAAACTGTAAATTAAAAACTGCAACATAACAAAGTGAAAGCACATTGAAATAAATATCAGCTGTTATATTATTAATTATTTTTCACTTCAAGTTTTTCGACCTGCAAGAAAGATTTTATTATTAATTGAAGAAGGCTTACAAGGAGCAATGCTGTTCAATAAATAAGTTTCCTTACCATTCAAATTTTCAAAAAATAACATAGAAATTATTTTTTAAGCTTTCAATAAGTGTTATTACAAATTATAACCCCTTTAATCCCCAAATTATCAAATTATAACCCCTTTAATCCCCAAATTGTAACCTCAAATTATAATCTCCTTATATAGAGATTATTATCTCTCTCCTCAGCAAGAAGAAAATAATTCATCATACTTGAAGTATTTGTTTCATAAATATTTCATATCATTCTTGACTACCCCACAAGTGACACAAAACTCATTATTCAATTAATATTGGTGGTAAAAATAAATAAGATGGGAAATCCATGCCCACTTGCTCAGACCCTTTTGAGAGAAATCAATTCCCTTAAAAATTGCTTCTTCTTTAACAGGCTAACTGAAGTTAAACTCCAGCAGCAAAATAGAAATTAGAGTTCTACAAACATGTTCTAACCTATCCCAACTTTAACAAACAATCTAACCCGGCCTAGCCTAACTTTGAAATACGTTCTAACCTAACCTAGCCTAACTTCAACAAACAATCTAACCTAGCCTAACTTTAAAAAACGTTCTAACCTAACCTAGCCTAACTTCAACAAACAATCTAACCTAGCCTAACTTTAAAAAACGTTCTAACCCAACCTAACCTGATTTGAACAAACAATCAACTAGGAAAGAACAGCAATACTTCCCCACATTAGAACATAATATCTCACATTTTCTCAACATAATATAGCAGGAAGGGATAACATTGGGTCGGTCATTCCTCATTAACGAATACAAACCTGACGTCTGCCGGCCTTGGGAAGTTGAAGGCAAAGGGGGTGGAGGGGCAGTCCCCCCCAGGGCCCCCCCTTCTGTTGTCTGTGACACCACACTACCCCCTCCATGAGGCTGGACACAGCTGTTCAACCTGCCAACAGTGAAAACACCCCTCTTTCTGCAGACAACTAACACAAGTAACAAAATATAGAAATATGTTTCTCCTTCCTGCCTTTCAAGTTGTTGTAGAAAATGTGTTCTTTCTCCAGTACACCATATCAATTTCCACTCGTATCATCAAGAGTTATTACCTGGTATTTTATAGAAAATTACATGTTATTTACAAATAATTATATTTAAATAATGATTGGGTAGTAGACATTAAACTTGGGCCACACTGCAAGTGGGTACCTAGTTAGTGGACAGTTGATACAGTTTATCAAGAAGAACATGATAATTTTCTAAATTTTATGGATTTTTTAGGCTCATGAGCTATAGATGAATAATCTATCATCCAGGTAACAACCCAGCAGTGTAGCCTTGGCTCAAGAGCTAGAGATTTCATAACAGCAAATAGAGAACCTATGCTGCCCTGCAGCTATGAAATTTGAAAAATTTCAACTGAAAAAGAAAAAGCAAAGCAAACAAAAATAGTTGTCTAATCTAGAAGTTCACATTTTATTTTCATTACTGGAATTAGGAGAAAATAGTAGATTTTTCAAAATCTGAACAAAATCACTCAAACACCTCTATGTTATCTACTCAAAATCAAATGTAACAGTAATCTACATATTATATTCAATCATATATTATAAGAAAAATTGTATATTGTATAACTGTTAAATGTATAATAGATATAATTATTATAAACTGAGAAGCATTGATTTGTGCAATAATTTGCTTGCAACAGTATCAGTTGTTGCCAATAAGGTTAAATGAGTTGCCCTATCCAGTTTTTGAGTCACTAACATCATTGGTGCCAGCTGCGACTGTCGCAAATGAATCATTGCATGTATAAACGCTCCTGTAATTCAATACACCCTGCAGAGATCTTAGAAATCCTGACCAAACTTTGAAGCTGAACACGTTTTCATAATCCATTGGAAATCTACTACCAACACCAATATTATTAATTATCTATTCAAAATTGAAAGTAACAATACATTTTTTTTTAATATTCAAATAATTGGGTTTGCTCTACGCACTCATACTTCCAATCAATCTAGAATTTGAACCAGAGGTAGAGCGGTGATATTCATCAACAATGATGATAACAAAAGTTGTCTTCATCAGTGAAAAACAATAATTACAATCAATCAAATTACAATTTTCAGCAAGACACTCGTCCAAGATCAACCAACAAACATTGTCCTGTACTTGAGAAACATCAGATGAGAAGGATAAATAAAATAAAATCATTACACAAAAAATAAATAAATTTCAACAATATCATTATAACACTGTAGTCTCAGGAGATATCAGGATCTCAATCTGAAATTGAAGATCACTATTAGTAACTTATCAATGTAAAACATCATTACAAAAAAACCACAATTCTCAATTTACAATCTTTTTCAAATAATTTTGCATTCTACTTTCAATGAGTAACAGTAGTTACTGGAGTAGCTGTAGTAGTTACCAGAGTGCCTGGGAGTTGAGTACCAATTAAGCCTAAAAACAGTCGTCATCTCTCATTACCCACGCACAAGCCTAGAGCTCATGTGGGCATCACCCTCAAAAAAAAAAAAATCCAGTCACAACTTCCGGTTGGAGTTGGTACTCAACTCTTATCCAATCACTACTACAGGGTGCGGCAATATAACCTCCCTATTTTCAAATGATAATAAAAAACACATTTTTTCAAAAACCAAATTTATTCATTTCAACTTATTCTATAACATGGGAAGTTTTTTCTACTTTGTTTTAAAAAGGATATCAGATAAGTGGTGGCCGTGGTTATCGATACAATTTTGCAAGCGAATTCTAAAACTGGCATGGACTCTCTCGAGCATGGCTTGAGGTATGCGCTGAACTTCTTCTGTGGGGTTACCTAAAGGTGTTTAAACATCGCCCCCGGAATCTGCAAGATCTGAAGCGAGCAATATGCGAGGAAGTTCAGCGCATACCTCAAGCCATGCTCGAGAATGGTTTTAGAATTCGCTTCCAAAAGTGTATCGATAACCACAGCCACCACTTGTCTGATATCCTTTTTAAAACAAAGTAGAAAAACTTCCCATGTTATAGAATAAGTTGAAATGAATAAATTTGTTTTTTTTTTATGTGTTTTTTATTATCTTTTTAAAACAAAGTAGAAAAAACTTCCCATGTTATAGAATAAGTTGGAATGAATAAATTTGGTTTTTGAGAAAAAAATGTTTTTTATATTATCATTTGAAAATAGGACGGTAATATTGCCGCACCCTGTAGTAACTATTGTACAATATAAGGGTTGAGTCATGAGTCTCTATAATAAATTACATTCAATATCAGTTTCAATATCTTATCATTTTCAATGCATGAACAAAGTGGAGAAGGCTCAATATAATTATTTTCAAAATATGCACTGTGTAATGATTGATGTATTAAAATATTGTAGTGATGGGAACAGAGATTTACAAGATTTACAATAGAAAATGATAAACTCATACCAGAAAAGTTGCAATTGATAAATGTACATGGATATTATTAAATACACATGTACTGTATTTGCAGTGTTGAACAAATATTTTTAACCTTGAGGATTAATGGGATGAAAATTATGCTAGATTGTTCCATATTGTTCTCCAGATTTATCAAGCATTAGGCTAGGCGTACACCGGTTAGTCAAGACAAGACGAGATTACTCACGTTTAGTCACAGTACTTCACATCGTTGCTTATGAAGCAACACACACCGATTAGTCATTGCATCAGTGTGTGCTGCTTCATAAGCAACTATGTGAATTACTGTGACTAAACGTGACTCTTGTCTTGTCTTGCTAACCGGTGTACGCCTAGCCTAATACATCTGGAAGAATAATATTTGAAAAAGGGAGAGTAAGGTTCTAATTTGAGCCAAAAATTCAAAAATCTACACAGAGCTACTACAGCTGATTACAGCCTCTATTAATAAGTATTACAGTACATATAGCAGGATTCTTTTAACTTGTCAGAAAATAGCTGATTTAACGTTAGTAAACGAGCGTACATCAATCAGACGTTTTATGACAATTTAAAATAATCCTGCTATACTTATTATAGTATTGTAAAGACAATGGGAAAGTACAACACTGCAATAGTAATGACAAGAACAATGAAAACACCAATAGAAAATTGACAAAATAGAGATTAAAATTGAAAATTGAATTTGATTTACTCACCCAATGCCCTGTCGAATTTGTTGAGTTGTTGTTTGTAAAGTTTGCTGAATGGAGATTTGTTGTTTCAAAATTTGATTTCCGTGGCTGATGTTTGGTGGTGGTACGGGAAGAGGGGCAGTCTACAGGCAAACATAAAAAAAATCGATTTTATTCCCGCAAAATTTAACAATATCAACCCAAATTCAGAACTGTGTACTGTTCCATTGTTTTTGTCCACTGTAATATTGGTTGTTTTCACATGAATATTGATTGCCATGCTTATAATACCAGGAATGTTGGGAGCCTAAGGCTAGGCGTACACCGGTTAGTCAAGACGAGATTAGTCACGTTTAGTCACAGTACTTGACATAGTTGCTTATGAAGCAACACACACCGATTAGTCATTGCATCAGTGTGTGCTGCTTCATAAGCAAATATGTGAATTACTGTGATTAAACGTGACTAATCTCGTCTTGTCTTGTCCTGACTAACCGGTGCACGGATAGCCTAAGAGTGCATAGATGTAATCACACCTCTTCCCAGAGAAATTACCCTTATATGTCAGCCAAACTGTATAATTATCTACCAGTTGAACTAAGGGAATTACCGATTACCCTACTAAAAGCAAGGATGAAGGATATTCTAATAAAGGAGGAAATTCAACAAGTGAGTAAATATTTTGAAATAGATTGGAAACTTTCTGTATAAAAATGAGTGATCTTCTAAAACTGTTGATATTTTCATGTTATGTACCTGACTGTATCCAGTTCCTGACTACGTCTGTTATTCACGTGTAGTGTACATACAGTTTTTATGTATTGTAATGTTTAATGTAACAAAGACTAATATATTGTAACAAACCTTAACGTTGTCATTAACACTTGTGAAACTGTGTTCTACGACAATAAAGTATTTATTTATTTAAAAAGATGACATAGGTCAATTATAACCTAACTTTGATCCCTTCCAATCGTTCCCTCTGTCTCTCACTTGAGCGCGCCACTAGTCTACTTTCTCATCCTCAATACTAGATTCGTTAAACTTCAAAAATACAAATAATAGACTTTCAATGTTGGCCTACCTGAAATACAGCAGGCGATTGAGTGAGCAAGGGTGAATCAGTGTGACGTCTTTTCTGACCTATTATCACTTCATTTTGAGCTTGATTCAGCAAATTCGACTGCTGTACCTGAAATGAACACAAATTTTTATTTATATAAATTTTTTCATCAATTGTTATTAAAATTTTATTCTATTGTTAATAGAAATATTAAACCCTGTTAATGGAAATGGAAATATAACCCTGAAATATTTGTTAATGGGATTCCAAAATTACAGAGATTTGAACTCAGCAAAAAAAAAAAACATTCAAAACCTTCCAAATACTAAATCATTCTTCTTTTAGTTTCTGCTTAGATATCTGTAACTGATTTAACTGAGTTTCAGAAATCGCCTATACAAGAATGTCTCAATCGGGAATGACAATTCGAATGTTGTCTCTTAAATGCTTTTTAATGTCGATTAAGATAGTAACAATACAACTTTGAAAAATTCATCCGTTTATTTTTTACAGTCATTTCAAAATAGCCCGATTCACTGCCGGACCCTGTATATTACATTATCATTCAAGTGGAAATGATGATTTATTATTAAAGAGTTGATCAGAATCATATTGAACTATGGAATAAACAATTTAACAAAATAATCAGAGTATAATCAATTCTATTCTCTATTATTTTCTCTCTTCTATTCTCTATTCTATTGCATCCTATTACATTTTAAAGAATTGTATTATATTCCATTTCATTCTATTCTAATCTTTTCTATTCTCTGCTATTTTATTCTATTCCATCCTATTCTATTATATTCTTATTTCAATTTCTTCATCTATTCTATTCTTTTTCCTTTTCTATTTCTAATTCTATTTTATTCAATAGTATTATTGTATCAGATTCCTCCATTGGGAGCCTGGCTAATCGTTAGTAAGGCTAGTCAGTCACTCCCTATATTTGGAGGCATATTAAATTGTTGCATTGCACTATATAGCTGCTTAACACAATGTTATCCAGCAGTGCTTTGTTCCCATCACTGGGTTGCGAAGACTAGCTTATGGTTGAGGTGTCAATGTGCTAACCACACGTTACATCTTTTCTGGTTAATGATCATTCACCTCTGCTGATTCAGTCAAGTGGATGTGAAACTGGCAACCAGCTGGTAGGCCTAAGCCCACATAGGGCTGTTGAGCCATTGACAAACAAAAAAATTATTGTATCAGGTAACTTACCAGTTGCGGTGGTGGCATACTGCGTACCAGGGCTGTAATTGACTGCTGGAGGGGGGTGAGGGATGTGGAGGGAAGGGTGGGGGGTGGAGGCGGCTGATTGGTTAGACTAGAAGAAGGATACTGTAGCAGCATCACTGTACTGCCTCTAGTCGCCACTGCCTCGTGTAACAAATGTTGCTGCAACACAAATCACAAACAATTATTTTCAAAACAAGAATAATTATAAAATTATAATAAATAGATAACTCTCATAAAATTATCACACTTCGCTACGCGTGTCGCGTGATAACTGTTTTTCTCGAGCAATAAGGCTAGGCGTACATCGGTTAGTCAAGACAAGACAAGACGAGTTTAGTCACAGTACTTCACATAGTTGCATATGAAGCAACACACACCGATTAGTCATTGCATCAGTGTGTCATGCTTCATAAGCAACTATGTGTATAACTGTGACTAAACGTGACTAATCTTGTCTTGTCTTGTCTTGACTAACCGGTGTACGCCTAGCCTAAAGTGGCGCTTTATGCTCTTAATACATAAATAGCTATTTAATGATTTGTTTTCGCTCCCCATGTCTATTGCCTAATTTCCATTTTTGAGGTTATAAAATTTTTTTCAATCAGCACCGGTTAATTTAACCCTGTTTTTAACGGAGTAGAAAGGTTTCAACAATTTGAAATGTGTGCACAAATATTTTTAAAAAAATATGCCATTAGTATTTTTCATTACCAGATACCTTCTGCCTCATCAATAAAAACTCGAAGTGCAATTCATGAATTTTGTCCACAGAATATTATTTTGGAATAACATCTAATAAAAATTATGAGTTATGTAGTTTTGCAAATAAAATCAATGCAATTCAAGGCTTTCCAACACTATTTATCCCAATTCTTCAAGTTAGTTCAGTTTGTCGTCGATCCCACTATGTTACTGTGCTTGATTTATCGCCCGTTTAAATTTAATAAACGTACGAACAACCAGGCACTAGTATTATAGATGGGTAGGACATGCTTTTTTTAATATTTTAAGCTCTCATTGGAGCAAATCTAGTCGAAATTGGTAAGATCATTTTTGGAAACGTTTCTTCTGTGCCCCAATATGTCTTCATTCTCTCGGATCTCTGAAGTCTCTGCTCATCTGTGATGTAATTTCTCTGTTTTGGAGTTTTGACTTTTAATTGAGTTGTCTCATTTTTAAGAATAATTTTTCTTCCCTATTCAAAATCTTATCCTCCGTAAGTTTGTCCGTAAGGACATGCTTTAATTGAACAAATTTATAAATTAATTTCCTCAATTTCGAACACACATAAGAGATGTGCGAGCTCCTAAGGCTCTACTCACACTTGGAAACTCAAATCGCGTCGCTCGGCGACTGGAGTAACAAAACATGTGTTTTCGAATGATAACGTTCAGACGACCCTGCAACGCGTTGTCTGAACGTCATCATTCGAAAACACATGTTTTGTTATTCCAGTTGCCGAGCGACGCGATTTGAGTTTCCTAGTGTGAGTAGAGGCTAAAAGTTAATAGTTAACAGTTAACCGTTAATAGTTAACAGTTAATAGTTAACCGTTAATAGTTAACCGTTAATAGTTAACAGTTAACAGTTGATGGTTAACAGTTAATAGTTAACAGTTAATAGTTAATAGTTAACAGTTAATAGTTAACAGTTGAATACTGTATTAACATGAAGTAAGAAGGTGGAGTGGGGGGTGTAGGTACCAACCTGTATAGTCTGTTGGTGTACCAGCTGAGCGAGGTTGGCTGTGGCGGTGGAGGCGGATGGAGGGGGCAGAGCAGAAGCAGCCGTTGAAGTGGACGAATAGGTGGCCATCAGTGTTTGGCCCTCAGCCGACTCAATGTACTGCCAAAGTGAAACAAATAAAAACAGTATAGCAGGATCATTTTAACTTGTCAGAAAACAGCTGTTTCGGTAATAAGTAAACAGTGATTTCGACACAATAATCAAAAGGCTTAAAAGTCTTAAAGACCTTTAAGCCTGGTTTTCATTAGTAGAATAGAATATTCACTTTATTCATGTAGATAACAAAGTATGTCGCTTAAATTCTAGGTCATGATAGTTGTTACAAGAACGTCATTTAAAAATAGTAATTACAGTATCGGATTCACTGAACAAAACATGAGATAAGGGAGATTTTAAATGAAAATATATAGGTGTAAGTTTAATTCTAGATTGTTAAAGTCGACTTGAGTTCTAGTTCATGATATATTTTATGTTGAAATGAACGTCATTGAAAATAAAACTAATTGCAACATGGTTTTGCATCTACAAGAAATGGCGGAGTTTGGACATATAAATGTCCATTCTTGGAGAAGGATATGCAAGGACATCCTTGCAGTTGAGTTAGTGGTAGAGTAACTAGCATACTAACTCTACTCTACTTACTTGGTTGAGTAGCTGTTTTCACTACAATTGAGAGTAATAGGTAAAGTGTGTTGTCTAGTGAACAGATCTAACCTTGAAATGACTCTACTCTACTAGCTCTACTCTACTAGCAGACTCTACTCTACTAGCTCGAGACTGTTTTCATTAGGATAGTGGTGGTAGAGTAGAGTGAGAAGCGGTGGTGGGGGAAGGCAAGTGGGAGAGTACTCCCACTGTGCTATCCCACTCTACTCTACCAAAAACAAGTACTCTACCATCACTCTACTCTACTATGAACGTTTTCATTGGGAGAGTTCACAAGATAGTTAGTACTCGCCCAGGGAACTCTACCACTAACTCTACTAATGAAAACCAGGCTTTAAAGTCTTTAAAAGACCTTTTTAAAGAAGACCTTTCAAAGAATAACTTTTTAAAAGACCTTTTCAATAATGTGCGAGATTCAGCATTTGCAGGTTGAGTATTGTGATGCTGGTGGCAAAAACATATGTTTTCTAACAAGTTAAAATGATCCTGCTATACTCTAGTCACAATTTGAAAGCATTCCTAGTCAAATCCAAGTACTATATAAATATTTCTGTGGAGCATATGAACTATGTAATGTGTGTTTGTGGATGAATAGGTTTTATTTATTGTGGGTGTTATTATTCCTGAAGTAGTTGTCGCCCGGGTTGGATATGTGTGGGTGTTTTATATCTGCATGGTGATTGTACATACATATAAATTAGAGCATCCTTATCAAACATCTACTCAATGAGATCTTTCAAATGAGACGTGAACGAACAAAATCGGTTGTGTAACAACGGAGGAGTTGAAGCTACAAAAAACATGTTCGCCTTTTAATAATATAGAAGATAAATAAATGTAAATAACAGCTAACCTGTACAGGATACGATGTCTGCGTTATGATGGCGTGATGTTGTGACGAAGGTTGCACGGTCAGATTGGCGATTATTTGCTGCTGTTGGGAGCTGACAGGGGGGGGAGGGGGAAGAGAGGGTGGTGGGGGAGGGGGCTGGTTGACTAGCTGTTGCTGCTGCAAATAAATATAACATTTCAATTTAATATAATAGAAAAATCTTTTTGAAATTGTCAAACTCCACTTTAATAAGCACAAAGTTTACAATAGGATCATGGTTTCATGTCATACTTAACACATTTGCGTTAAGTATAATATACCTATATATTGTATAGTACAATATAATAGTATATTTGACAATTTCAAGAAGGTTTTTCTATTAGGCCCGTATTACACTAGGATGCTGTCATCCGGGATGCTGGCGTTCCTAGTCTGAACGCTCCCATTTGATTTAATGCCTTGGTAACCTGGATGCTGGCATCCCTAGTCTAATTGCTCCCATTTGATTAAATGCCCCGGTAACCTCCCAAATGCCAGCATCCTAGTATAATACGGGCCTTATACAGCACCACCAGAGGAGTTTATTCAAAATCTCAACATTATACATCAAATTCATAAATACAAAGTCTTCTAAATCATCATTTTATATAAAGTCTTACATCTGAATTTAAAATTTTGCATAATTGAATTTTGTGGCCCCCACTATATAAAATATGTGTCGGGATGCCACTATTTTTCTATTATTCAAGTTTCAAAGCATGCTAAATTTATAAGTTACAAATATACTTGAATATTAAATTTTAATTTTTAAATATTTTAAACTATTGGTGGATTGGGCATTTTTAGTATCCTCTCCAAGTCACACCACATAGGCTATTATAGAATCGTGATTTTGAAGAAAAAGGTGCAACCTATCAGAATTCAGTTTTTTTATGATCAGTATAAAATATTGAGAATATTCTTATACTCGTACAAAACAATAGAAAAGAACATAGACATCACATAGACATGATGAACATAACATAGACATGAATAGAACATATTGTTTGTACCAAAGTACAAACTACAAAGTAGAAATATTGTTTGTTACAAAAGTTGTAATAACAAACAATAATAAACCAATACAAGGACCCAACATAACCAATTTTAAGGTTATAATACCTATTTTTTGCTTGTACCTTTTTAAAATAATTCAACAATGTGCTAAGTTAATTTTCAAAATCATTAGGCTTAGGCTTATTACTTGATCTATGAAGATATTATATTCCAAAATTTCAAAAGTGTTTTGTACAAAATTCATTAAATTTTATGTACATTATGTTGTCATAACATTTTTTACTGAAATTGCGCAAATTATCAGAGAAGGGATCAAGAATCGGATTTAATCTATTGTACAGTCTTATCGTGTTTTGAATAAAGCAATGCGCATTGCTTACAGTGTATCTAAGGCTAGGCGTACACCGGTTAGTCAAGACAAGACAAGACGAGATTAGTCACGTTTAGTCACAGTAATTCACATAGTTGCTTATGAAGCAGCACACGCCGATGCAATGACTAATCGGTGTGTGTTGCTTCATAAATAGCTATGTGAAGTACTGTGACTAAACATGACTAATCTCGTCTTGTCTTGACTAACCGGTGTACGCCTAGCCTAATGCAAAAAATATATTTAACCTTGGCCTATTTGATGGAACAAAAAATCTAAGGAATTGAATAATCTTTGGAATATCTAAATGATTGTTCAACATCCTCCATGCCAACAGGGATGCTTTCCCTTGCATGGTAGAATTTATTGTCAAGACATTAATCTAATATGTTATTTGTGATTTTTTGTTGTTTAATTGAAAGTAGTAATATGACAATCAAATGTCATTGTAATGGAATATCATTGATCATTTTTTTTGTATTGTTTTTGGCAATAAAAGAATTTATTTATTTATATCTTATAGAGTATAATCAATGATATGTAATCCCGTCTATTCTGCAATGACATAATTTGAAATCTGACCCTTAAATCTCTCATTGAATAGTCACAAGGGCATGATAATCCACTATATTTATAGAAAAGGAATCTGAGAAATTAGTAGTAAGTAGAATAAAATTATGGTTCTCGCACAAAGGTCAAGGTTGTGCCAGAACCATCAATTTTATTCTACTGCCTGACCTGCGACGCTTGTGATGCGACAATTTGTGGAGGTGGCTGTTGTAACAACAGCTGAGAGGGTTGTAATAAAGATGGTGGTTGTGATGCCTGCTGTAACAGAAAAAAAAATACTGAATTCTACCAGTTAATTTACTGAATTATACTGATAAATAAATATTACTGAATTCTATCATTGAATTTACTGAATTCTACAGGTAAATGAACTTACTGAATTCTACCAGTAAATGCACTGGCGAATTGACTGATTCTAATGATAAATTCACTGAATTCTATTATTTTTTGTATTCCATGGCTTTTTGCAAAATTTCGCACGTTTTCACGGTTTTTGGAGGTGATCCGAAAGTTTGCCAAGGTCAAAAACTTGGATTTAACATCCCATAACTATCACATACATTATTCAATTCAATTCAATTTCAATTTATTGCCAAAAAAACAAACAATTCACTCATACATATACATACATGTGCAAAAATAAAAATAAGATGAACATAATATTATACATGTATACATATTTAAGAAGAAAAACATAACTAATATCTTATGTTAGGCATCACCAGCAAAAAGAAAACTCTTTGCCCGCTGGTGAGAGTTGCATAAAAATCCTCACAATCTCACAATTAAACAAAGAAACCGACTACCCCATTTCATGCAACGTCAACCCTGATTCTGATGACAATTTCACTGGGCTAACGTGTTTCAGCCATAATGCAATGGTGGTATTCAAAGTAAAATTCAATGATAGAATTTATTGGAGTTTTTTCATTTTATCAATAGATAATTTGACACTTTGTGAGATTAGACTCCGCAATTATAGCAGGATCCTTTTAACTTGTCAGAAATCAGCTGTTCCAGTAATAATTAAACATTGATTTCGACACAATAATCAAAAGGCTTGAAAGTCTTAAAGACCTTTAAAGTCTTTAAAAGACCTTTTTAAAGAAGACCTTTCAAAGAATAACTTTTTAAAAGACCTTTTCAATAATCTGCAAGATTCAGCATTTGTAGGTTAAGTATTGTGATCATATGCTCGTCGATCATATGTTTTATGACAAATTAAATGGATCCTGCTATAGAATTTATTGGAGTTTTTTCAGTTTTTCAATTTGACACTTTGTGAGATTGGACTCCCCAATTAGGACCCTTAATTGCGGAAAATCCTTTATAATAGTTTGAATTTGCCCCCTGAAATCTTACCGGGGGTGGTGGAACAAGCGGCCCCTGTTGTGAGGGGATGTGTAGACCTGGGGGCGGCACCGACATTGAAGGCGGCAAACGAGGAGGCGGTAACGTAGTCAATAACTGACCTGAAACCAAACAAAACTCACAATTCAAGGCAATATTGGATCTTTATTCTTCAGTTATTATGAGATAAATCCTGTCCAAGACTAGAAACTAAAATAATAATATTATTGTTTGTTTGTCAACATGACTTCCACTGGTAACCTCTTTTGACAAATTATTCCTTGTAGTGTAGCTCCAACGGGTTAATGGAACCGATTTATTGCGGAATTCTAATTAGTTTCACAAATTTTTTTCATGACATCAATACAGGGTGTCCCAAAAAATAGTGACTCCAGTACTACCACGGTATTCTACAAGTCAAAACAAACGAAAAATATCGTTGTCAAAATGCTAATTTCTCCTTAGTTTACCTGTAATCCGCCATTTGGTGTTTTCAATATTTTTCATCCTATCACGTTAAAAAAAAGAAGATATTATCATGAAATTTGGTAAGGGTATAATTGAAGGTATGGTTTACAAAATACATATATCAATAAATTTCAATATCTGTTTTCTCCATAATGGCGACCGACTAAAATTTTCAATTCGATTTTACTGGAGAAATATTGCTTTTTACAATAAAACTTTAAGATACAAAAATGTAGAGAATTTTATTCTGAATAAAATGGTATATAATTTTAAAGAATCGGATAAAAAATAACCGAAATTTGGCTATTTGAAGACTACCACTTCTGTATTTCTTCATTTCTTCAGCAAAGAGACATGAGAATAAATTTATGAATGCAAAACATATGTTTGCATATCTTGAACGTTCTCAAATTTACTACTGTATCATATTTTCACATTCATGAAATTCATCAATTGGTTGTTCCATCCAATAATGAATTGAGAACGTTCGAGTGACAAAGATAGGCAAACATATATTTTGCATTCGTAAATTTATTCTCATGTCTCACTGCTAAAGAAATGAAGAAACACAGAAGTAGTAATCTTCAAACAGCCATATCTCGGTTAATCATCGTTTTGCCAACGACATTTTCTGTTTGTTTTGACTTGTAGAATACCGTGGTACTGGAGTCACTATTTTTTGGGACACTCTGTATAATCAAAATAATCTAGCTACATTTTTCCTTCAAAATATTCAAAACAGCCTCGATGTGAGCACTCTCGTAAGCCACTTTCGATGGTGCAATTTGTGAATTCGCTTATCACCAAAGTGTGATTTACAGCCGTTGGTGAGAAATCTTACGAGAGGAATGTTCTAGAATAATTGACCGAACGAAGAGAAGACTGAGCGAAGCTCAGTCTGAACGAAGTGAAGTCTTGTTTCAAGTCGATTGGCTTTCGTCTGTGTGTTTGTAATGCATTAACGGCTAAACGCATTGACAGATTTTAATAAGATTTGGCAGGAATGTTCATTTTGAGACTGCGCGACGATGTATATGTAAGGTTTTTTTTTTAATTTTGCATTTTAAGGACGAAATAGAAGGAAAAAAGAGAATGGCTGTATGGAATATAGCTATGTATATAGAATACTTTATACAATAGCTATATGGAACACGTGATAGGATTTATTTTGAATTGAATATATAGCAGGATCCATTTAACTTGACAGAAGTCATATGATCGACGAGCATATGATCACAATACTTAACCTACAAATGCTGAATCTCGCAGATTATTGAAAAGGTCTTTTAAAAAGTTATTCTTTGAAAGGTCTTCTTTAAAAAGGTCTTTTAAAGACTTTAAAGGTCTTTAAGACTTTCAAACCTTTTGATTATTGTGTCGAAATCACTGTTTAATTATTACTGGAACAGCTGACTTCTGTCAAGTTAATTGGATCCTGCTGTAAACATCGTCATATTATGGAATGATCATCAGCTGGGTCAGAATAAGATTTTTTCGCTGTAGTCATAACATTTTTTAGCAGTCAGAGGGTCGCCGCGAAAGCGGCGGCTTGTGGGACGTCGCGTATGTTTAAAAAATGAATAGGCCTAACTAAAAAATAAAATAAATAATAAAAAAAATGAAATGAAAATTAAAAAACAGAAAAAATATAAAAAATGTAAAAAAATAAAAAAAAAATGAATTTGATGTACATAAAGTATTTTAACGTATTTTGGGGGGCGCCTGACAACATCTCTCTCGACACAGTTGACAGGACCAATTCTGTACACGTGGACAAGAAAACAGCTAATTTACGGCTAAACGCATTGACAGATTTCAGCTAGCATGGCTTTTTCGCGAGGTCTACTGTTCACAGAACTACTAGTTAGCCATCGAATTAGTGCTACTCACTTGTTTGCTGTGTGAGCAGAGCAGGCAGCGTAATGGATAGACCGGCTGCTGACTGATGCTGTACCATGGAACTGTGACTGACTACAGGCTGCTGTTGTATTGTCATTATACTGGCCTGAGAAGATGATGACTGGTTGACTGCCTGATAACCTACAAATAAAAAACAGATTCAACATTCTAAAACAATAGTTTAAGCAATGATTGTAATTTATGAGAGTCTTTAACCACGAGTAAGGCTAGGCGTACACCGGTTAGTCAAGACAAGACAAGACGAGATTAGTCATGTTCAGTCACAGTACTTCACATAGTTACTTATGAAGCAACACACACCGATTGGTCATTGCATCAGTGTGTGCTGCTTCATAAGGAACTATGTGAATTACTGTGACTAAACATGACTAATCTCGTCTCGTCTCGTCTTAAATAAATAAATAAATAAATGAATGAATGAATGAATGAATGAATGAATGAATGAATGAATGAATGAATGAATGAATGAATGAATGAATGAATGAATGAATGAATGAATGAATGAATGAATGAATGAATGAATGAATGAATGAATGAATAAATAAATAAATAAATAAATAAATAAATAAATAAATAAATAAATAAATAAATAAATAAAAAATAAATAAATAAATAAATATATATATATATAAATAAATAAATAAATAAATAAATAAATAAATAAATAAATAAATAAATAAATAAATAAATAAATAAAGTGATAGAGTGATATTACAATCATTTTGACTGGTTTTCACGATTCTAGTAGACGTTCTGGTTACTGGAGGCAAGTTACTGGTCTATAATAGGTGAGTAGAAAGGCTTCTTGATTGAAAGATAAGATAGATTGGACTGGGAGATCATAGATTTTACCTTGAGGAAGTAAGAGAGCCGGTGGTGGTATCGATGGCGGTGGTGTGGACAGATGACCTTGAAGTAGACCTTGGAGAAGACCTTGAACCTGACTTTTGACAAAGGTGGCGTACTCCTGTTGAATGGTTTCGACCAGATTCCAGGCCAGCTGGCGAGCTTGTTGCAGTATTTCCGGTTTCGGATGCCTGCAATTGGGGGGAAAAAGAATTGATTGGAAAATAATAATTTCAATGATTAACGCCCGGTTGCTAAGTCGCAGTTTGATTGCGATCAAAATCCTATTATATTAAGCGAGCAATTTCTGTATGTTTATATTTATTTATGTATTTATGTATGTCCAACGGATCTCGAAAACGGCTCTAACGATTTTGACGAAATTTGGAATATAGGAGGTTTGTGATACAAAAATTAGTTTGCGCCGGGTCTCATCCATGGGATTACTCGCTAAAGGACCTTAAACAGGAAAAACTGATCCTTCAGGAATCAGCTGACAGCAGAAACAAATTTCCGTCAGCTGTAAATGATGAGAAAGAGTGAGAGCGGTGAGTGTGGGAGTGAGACAAGATTATTTCAGCAGCTGAGAGAGTGCATTTCAATCACAGTTTTCTATTTCAGTCACTCGTGAAATACACAACTACACTAACCTTTTTGGTAAAACCAGCGGTTCCATTACTAGAATTGAGAGAAGTTTTGAAACACATAATCTGCTCCTATTTCCCCTTTTTATTTCTGTTTATCCATAGAAAATTAAAAGGAATTCAAAATATTGAAAATAGTGTATATTGTATTGTTATTTTTAAATTTGAGACATGAAGTTAGCCATATGTCATTTGTTTTTATTTATTTTAGAAAAATCGTCAAGAGTTCATCAAACAGCTGAGTTAAAAATAGTTATCAACCCATATATTTCTTATTTCTATGAAGCAAAATTTTACCACAAGTGCGATTTTTCAAATAATATGCATTCAAACTCGATTATTATTATGCTTATTTTTATTTGTTATTATGTAATACTCGGCCCCTGCGCTCAGGCTGTTGCCTTTACAGGGACCTTCCTTGTTATTAATACAGTATATTAATACTATTTTATGTTATATCTATTGTATTAATTCTATTATTTTTCATTGTACTCTTTAAGTTTGCTGTATTTTGTTTCAAGGATAAATAAATGATTTGATTGATTGATTGATTATTCATAATATTTCGAAAGCTGAGATTATTGTTTTATAGTGCAATGATTATTCAGTGCATATGACAGATGGCTGTACTTTAAAAATTGTTTAATTTCATCCTGTTTTCTTTAAAAATTCTATTCCTGTGCCTTTATCTTTATACTCTCGAGCAGAGCTCGGTCCCCCAATATTAATAAATTATTTGAATCACTAGTACTCACTGGACACAGATATGCAGTGGCTCGAGGGATTCAGAGTCGGCGGTGGAGTGTCTACCCCCCAGCGAAACTTGTGCGCCTGTCTCGTTGCTAATGTACTGCAGGTTGCTTCCGTTCACACCCAACACACGGCCCCTTACATCCCAGGAAGCAGGCGCTGGGTCTAGGCCTACGTACACCTTCTCCTAACAAAAAAAAAGAACACATAACAATCAAAAAATCAAAATCAAATAACTTTTATTCAGATTTTCACATAATAATCGCAAAACAAATGTTCAAAATATTAGAAATCTATTTACCTGCAAGGAAAAATCCTGTGCGCAGGTAAGAGTCGCTTATATGATAGATAAATAAAATCTTAATGAACTGTCAAGAAAAAGTAATAAAGAGAATATAAAAAAAAATACCAAGGAGAAGAAATAGAGTGAGTATGATAGTATTAGATGGTGAAAAAGAAAGAGAGAGAGAGAGAAGACGAAAGAGAAGAGAAGAGATGGCAAACATACTATTGAAATAGGACATGAATCATTCAAAAAGTTTTTCCACAATTCCACTGGACATTATCCATTCAATAATTTCATTTTTTATCAAGTTTCCTATTTGTATTTCAATACCATCTATTTATGCATAATTCAATAGCAGTAGCCTACGATTAATGGAAATGTTCCAACTAATACTAAGGGCCGGTTCATGAGCTCGGGATTTAGGAAAGTCCTTCTTCTTCTTCTTTTTCTCCCTCTTCTTCTTCTTCTTCTTCTTCTCCAACTCTTCTTCTTCTTCTTCTCCTCTTTTTCTTCCTCTTCCTCCTCTTCTTCTTCTTCCTCTTCTTCTTCCTCTTCCTCTTCTTCTTCTTCTTCTTCTTCTTCTCCCCTTCTTCTTCTTCTTCTCCCTCTTCTTCTTCTTCTTCTCCCTCTTCTTCTTCTTCTTCTTCTTCTTCTTCTTCTTCTTCTTCTTCGACAAACGTTTGTCTCGACATGTTAGTGGGTTAGCAGCATAGAGAGCCCTTAGTACATAGTGTCGAGGCTAACGTTTGTCGATGCTACGGTGGCCACCCGTTTTAGTCTAGGACTTAGCTAAATCCCGAGCTCATGAACCGGCCCTAAATGTTCTACAAAAACTGAAATTGAAATTAAACCAGCATTTGAATTAAACTGAACAGGATTAAAATAAAACTAAATGTTAAACTAACTCTGTAAAGGCCGGAAATCAAACTAAAATTTAAATTAAACTGAACTGAATTGGAATAAAACTAATTGTAAAGGCCATTCTGGAGAAAAATAATGAAAAGTGGGAAAACAAAATGGCGTCTAGAGAGGAAACAAAGCATTTTAGGACTCATGTTTACTGGAACTTTTTCCATTATTTTGGTGTCAGGAATCAGTATGAGAAGTTCGGCAAATTCCTCCTGAAACACTCTGGGTCGGTTCATGAGCTCGGGATTTAGCCAAGTGCTAGACTAAAACGGGTGGCTACCGTAGCATCGACAAACGTTTGTCTCGAAAGGTTAGTGGGTTAGCAGCATAGAGAGCCCTTAGTACATAGTGTCGAGGCTAACGTTTGTCGATGCTACTGTGACCACCCGTTTTAGTCTACGACTTGGCTAAATCCCGAGCTCATGAACCGGCCCTCTGTATATCAATCGATCATCTCAATTGTCAAAATCTACTAACCATTCCTGCTGGAGTTTGGGGATTCAGTTGAGACGAAACTGGATTCTGAGGAATCAGGTTGTTATTCGTTACTGGAGTAGGGGGCATTCTACAAACTTCCTGTTCCATAACTTCTTTGATGATAGATTCTATCCTTTGGACGGCCACTGTAACAATTTTATAGAATATATAGAGACATAAATAGGTATATGAATGAACTATTTGAATCTGAATATAAATGTATGACCTGTATGTAAATGAATCTTTTTTCCACTTTGTCCATAACATTTGAGAGGCGTGGGCGAAGTTGAAGCATAAGAGCCCCCACTTCCACTTAGCCCACAAACATGTACCCTCTATACAGAAGGTCTTCTAATAAAATTGCAATAAATTCCAATATTACACGTACGCTTTCTAGTTACTCTGAGTTCTAAGAGATGTCGCTAGGATCGGCCCCTTCATTTCTTGTCACAAATTTAAACGTACGATGGGAAATCTATTCTAATCTATTATCTATGGTGATAGTAAGGGATAATTGGTTATGTTGGTAAAGTGGAACAACCCTACTCGGGTCTCCCCACTACTAAAAGCCATACGCTAAATAAATAAATAATCTATGGTAACATATGTACTTTGTAAAAGTCGATCAAAACACTGTAATGTACAGCAAGAAATCTATATTTTCCCTATCTTTACATGGAAAATGAAGCTACTTTCTATGTATTTTTCTCAATAATTAGATGATGATATCACCCAATAATGGGTGACCGACACAAAAAATTGTGCAATGAGGCATGGTGGAACCAATCCGTAAGGGTCTCCCCACCAATAAAAGCCATACGTTAAAAAAAATAGATGTTTTTCAAGTCACTAATATTTCTAATAAGGTTCCTGGTACCTATACATGGTAATTGAAGATACTACTCACAATCTAAGCTCTGTTTGTTCGGTCCTTGTATGAACAAATGTAAAGGTCGCTCCGTTTTCAAGTTGCATTTTTCTTCAGGAGTCACGTGACGACCACGAGTTGAAACTGATGCACCTGAAAATAAAATATGAATTATATTCACATATAAAATAGGCGAACATGTTTTTGTGTAAACAGAACTTCCCTGTGGTTCTCAACCGATTTTATTCGTTCAAGGCTCCTTTGAAAGATCTCATTGAGTCAAAAAATACTTCATTCCAATTCACAATGGAGTTACAATTCAATTCAGCAAATTTGTATTCAATAGATAGTAACATGAAAGATAAATAATTTTCAATTATAAAATCATATAACCACAGTCAAGAATTACAAATATTACAATAATTAATAAAGCCAAGTTATCACAAACCGAGATCAATAATTATTTCAGATCAGCTGCTTTCATTTGATTAGCATTTTACTGATCCTGGATCAAAATTGATCTTGCTTGATGTGCAACCCAACATAAATAAAGCTCGGCAGAAGTTGTCTTGCCTATTTCTTCTTTCAATATCAAACGAGTTCACCCGTGCAGCGCAAGGAATTTTCTAAAATTTTTCGTTTTAAATACAATATTTCGTATTTTGACTATTTGCAGCTTTCCTTGGTGACGATTTTCCAGTTAGAGTTCTAAAAGATGTCACTAAGATCGACCCCTTGTTTTCTCGTCCAAAAATCTAACGTACGATGAAAGATCTGTTACTGAATCTGTTCTCTGTGCTCCCAATCGGTCCACTCAATCTTCTCCACGAACTTCCCAAAGTCGGACACAAATTCATTCATTCATTTTTCATTCATTTCATTTATTTACACACAATTTCCAAAAACAATACAATAATACAACATATGAATACAATACAAAATTGGAAAATGTGGTTAGGTGACCTCATTGAAATCGTGTTGAGGCACCAATTCCTTTTCATATAAAAGATAACTGCCAAAATGTATCGGTTCAGCTCAGAAATTCAGTCTATTCGAAAAACATAACAGCTGAAATTAGAGATTATTCCAAGTAAAATACAGTAGTATGCTTTTGGAAAAGTATGTATTTTTGCATTGCTCACCAGAAAATTTGCTTATCTGCTCCTGAGTGATGGTTTTGGCCAGCAAATTACGAGCTGTGACTGGAACATCGTTAATTTCAAACTCAGTTGAAAATGTATCACCAGTGGCCTTGTTAGAATTCTTGCCCTACAAAATGAAAGAAAAGCTTGAATTTTCCACGAGAAACAACCGGAGAAGACAAACGGGAAATGAGATAACAAAAGAAAGATTTATTACCAAAACAAATAAGCTAATTTACAAACAATAGTACCGTATAAAATACAGTTTTATTAATTTAAAATACAGTAGAACTTATAGTAAAATTTTGACAATTATTATTGGCGATGCCAGCAAAAGAAAGTTTGAATGGCTTCAGAATTTGAAAGATATTATATTATGTGATGCTTAATCTTGTGTTCCAATCTATTTTCATTAAGTTATGATAATATATGAATGTTTGCCTTTGACATGCATTTTGTGAAATGTTGCAAAAATAAATCAATTTAAATTCAAGATACCTCTTCTGCCAAATATTACTAGCCTGTTATCTGACTAGCTCAAGTCATAGCAGTCATCTTCAAGTACTTTACGTGAAGTAAATAAGATTAGTGATAACTTACCGTCTTCAATGATCCAGCTGATTTTATGTGACCTTTTTTTGCTAAAACTGCATCAACTTTTAAAGCAGCCTCCACGGCCACTTCCAAACTGGTCTTTGGCCCATACATACCTCTAAAACATTCACGAGAAATAATCAAATTAGATTAAAAGTACGGCACCAAACAATTTCATCCTTTTGATTTGGAAATTAGAGTGTAAATTATTCTATGTTTGACCCTCATGTAAATGAATTACCTCTATTAGAAGGTCAGTGTTATATTTTGACTCAATTTAACGCTCTATTTACAATCTTACATTGGATAGAATCATAGAATACCTACTAACAGGAGTACAAACAATGAAAGGAGCTTATAGGTTATGTTTCCAACATCAAAACCATTAGGTTAATTCAAGAAAATAGATTTATTTCTGAAGAAATGCTTAAAAATATATAGAAGCTGACGAACAGTGATGGAAAACCATAAGATAACTCATCAACTTACGGTACGTTAAAAAATCGATTGGACTTCAATGATCCAAAGAGCCGGAATTGATTTTAGCATTGAAAGGTTTCAACCCAAAATTATCCATTCAAATTACACTGTCTGGCATTTCTGTTGATGTTGAATATCTGGTTTATATCAAGAAAACTTTAATCTCTATTGACATTTTCTAAAAATAGAATATCCATCACCGGGATGAAAACTGAAGACAGATTTCTTTTGATGGAAAAATAAAAACAATTTATTATTGATAGATCGCTATTTCTCGGCTAGGAGGCTAGGAGCGCCACCTGCGCCACAGGTGATGACGTTTGGGTGATCAGCTGACTGACAATGATGACCAAATTTCAGCCATCTTTTTTTGCCATTCTTGCGTACCGGCTAACCAAGTGCACATGACTTGCGTTGGTTCTGTCAGAAAATATATTCAATTCAACATAAAAGAACCACTAGAAGTGCTTTAATTGAGATAATCTTCAATATTCCAGCACTAGTGACCTCAATTAGTGAAGTGCGTGGAATAAATAAAGTGGATTTGAAAATTTTGTAATTTGCAAGTTCATCTCGATTGGATAACCTACTTCATCAAGGTAGATAGGCTGATTTTGTTTTCTATTACAAATTAATGATTATTTACTTCATTATTAAAGAAACCTTTCTGAATTCACACCTCAATTTAAATATCTAAATCATAATTTTTATTCCTATAAAACCCGTAGACTACCTAATCAGATCCTTGAAATATTTCTGTACTTCACAACACATTCATGAAAATTAAAATACTGCTTTCATTATTTCTGGTTCTTTAAACTTTCAAGATTGTTCATTGAAACAAAATTACTATTGCATAGTAATGCAATAGTTTCATAAGACACTACTAATGGTTTTTAACTTCCAATAGCTTCTATTGAAGCTGTAATATTAGCCCACGCTTTTCAATTTCTTGATCTTCTAATTCTTCAAAATTATCTCTCAAAAGAAATCTCACCATGAAAACATTTAAGAAGCCACTTTAAACTTAGATAATGGAGGGTTATCCTTAATAATGTTAGTGGATAATAAGCTACAATAATTTATTTTTCTTTCAAGAAATTTGAAAACCCAGACATTGTTCTCCAGCTAACTTGGCCAGTAAACTTAAGTTACGCCGAAACGTACTTATTTCTTGGTAGCCTACTTAAGTGAGGTGTATTGGAAACTTGGCATAGTTGCAAGCTTTAACCAACCACAAATTTTGCCAATTTGTTACTCGATATTCTTCAATTAGTATTTTAAATAGATATTATGTTTTTTTTACAAAATTGCTGATTGTTGGAATTATAGATATCATTAACGAATATGATTTTTATTGACCTATGTAATAATATTAGTTTTGTTTTTCCCTACAGGTTGTATGTATTGACCACTCAAACAAATAATATTTATGAGAATACCGGTACTGTCATACGTACAATACATCAATACCAATGAAGAGCGTTTCTACTGGAAACCAGAAGAATCTTACTGGAAATAGTGGAGTCTATGGATTGTCAAGATGTGGAAATAGTCAAGACGTGGATCGGTGATTTTGGTATGAGGTATCCTTCTTTCAAATTACAAGTTGAAGAGTTAGGCTAGAACTTGCTAACATTCTCCTGGAATAGATGGGGGTATAGGGGGTGGGATGTTTGTGGTTGTTAGTCATGTGACATATTCCCGCTCAATCCAGGCAGTACCACGCCATCAAGCGAGTTTTGTGTTGGGGGTGTAGTCCAAACACTTTTTGGTTGGGAGCTTTTATAGCAGAACACCATAGTGAATGTGAATGTTCATTTTCCCACCATCCGCAGCGATGGGATATGTGGTACTGTTTCATGGTTTGTTTAAGGATTTGGTGCAAGATAACAACCATAAATAGGGATTGAACTGTCAGGGTCCCTGTAGGATATTTACAGAATTCAGTCAAGTATCGCTTTCTCAGTCAGTGCTCTGTGTGGTAGTTCTACAGCGTTGTCACTATGATTGCGGGCTCAGTCCAGCATCAACTTTATGACGAGGTAGTAACTATTACTCTGAAGCCTGATGAGATCTGTTATGAGACTGGGGATTGTAAATATTAGATAGTAGGCCTTCAGCAATGGGGTTTGGGCTTGGGGAGAGGGGATGAGAATACAATTTGTTGATTTATATTATCTTTTCAATTTTCAATTAAATTTTTTTTATGATCGTAGTATTATTGCCTCCAGCCTTTGCTGGTTGGCATGGGAAGGGGGTGAAAGCTATAATTCTTGATGATAGCTTTGGGACAGAATTCATTTCCAACCTTAGTAATAAGTATTAACTTGCATGCTATATCAATGATTTTATTATGAGTTATAAACTCACAATAGAATCTTAAAAGCCAGAAATATTTTTGAGTAGTAACTCAAAATATCCTTGATTGAGTACTTTTCTACACATGCTAGAAAAGGCGATGGTTTAAGACACTCTCTCACACACGCTGAGAGGTGCATATCGTAATAATTATTATTATTAAGTATTAGTTATAATTATTTATCAGAACATTCATCTATTTTATTTAAGAATACACATCTCTACACATGCTAGATAAGTGCAGTAAAGTAGGGCATTCTCTCACACACGCTGAGAGATGCAGTTAGTCATGAAATGTTTTACAATATTTGAATTAGCTATAATTAATTTTGATCCGGGTTACTCCTGGCCTTACAATTATTTTTGAATTAATTTATAGTTCAAGGATACGTTCCTAGCACATATATTAGTTTGTGTCGTTGAGAGTTCAGAACTCTCATAGATGCATTATATTTTTGAGAATTTATCAAAATTCTCATTTCATAAGACGCTCTCCTACACATGCTAGGAGAACGCAGTAGCTTAGGGCACTCTCTCACACACGCTGAGAGGTGTAGTTATTGATTTAAATTGATTATTTATTCAAGTCATGAATTTCAGTTTAGGGCCACTCCTGGCGGTTCAGGAGGGCAAATTATTCATTATGCTTAGTGATAAGTTACTGATCAAGTTTCCAATTTTGTTTTAAAAATTGTACTTAATTCCTCTTTTGCCTCCTAAGTATGTTTCAGATTAAAGATACAGTATTCCAGCTCCTCTTCTTGATCAGCTCCAAGTCCATGGCACTTTTTACATTGTGTAGTGTGTGCATGTATTGAATGTAATGTGTTGCATCCACAGCTGTGTTGTAGTAACTTTGTAGCATGGTATTATTATTTATATATTCGTTTTGAATGTTCCATTAGGTATGTGCATCTTGGTAAGAATTCTTAGAAGTTATGTTTTCCACCTTATCGTATGTAGCATGATTTATCATTATTCAGATACATTATTCTATAAAATTGAATTGGTTTTATCACACAGTTGATCTAATTGAGATTATTTCTTCCAGATTATCAAGTTTCAGTTTCCACTTTCATAAGAGTGAATAATGAAATTAATTTACTGCGAAAATGAAGTCTATTGCAAATACAAGGTTCACAGTAGCGTTCACAGAAATATACGGTACAGTACTCTTCAATGATATTCAAAACCTGGTGTTGTCAGACTACGTAGAGTCTGAAAGCGCTCCACTCACGTGAGTAATAATTTTCACTTCTAATTAAGATTTCTGTGTTGTATAAAAACAAGTTGAGAGTGAACAGAACAATAATAAAAAAATTATTATCATTCTGTGATAAAATTATCATTATTATTATTCTGCAACGGTAGGCTAGCTTCACTAGCTCCACCAGTTTGAATTGTTTCATCAATATAATAATTATTTTACTCGCGAAATCTTTCTTACAACTTACAAGTCTTTTTTCAAGTTAATAATGTTTTTAGAAAATACTTCCTCTAGGTTTTCTGCGGTGAAAGGAGGGTGAATAATTTTTATTACATCTTCAAAAGGCATCTGAGAGGTTCTGTTCCTCTGAAGCCTTTGATGATGTTTAGTATTCTTGGTGGGAGGGGGTTTGACTTTTTGGGTTTTTACAACGTTGTTGTTAGGTGGGGAGGGGGAGAGGTGTTGTTGAATAAGGTCTGTTTGTGTAGGTTTTTGAGAGTTACTGGAAAGTGCTCCAATAGGTAGGCTCCACCCTTCTTGTACCGCAGAAGACCCAGCGGAAGTATGTTTAATTTTTTCAAAATTTCTATTCCAAATTGGGAATACTGTTTGGTTGGCAGGAGAGAGGTGATCTGTGGCGGTACACCATGGATTGTCTCTCGACTCCAACACTACCTCCCTCCGTCATAGGGTGTGTAGCAGTGAACAGTATTCCCGTGGCCCACAAGCCTTACGTCCTCGAATGGTGATGGTCCGGCAAGGTACAACAGAAGAGTAACATTTTTCTGTATGAACCTTGCTGGTACCTCACCGCGTGTGGGCCGGGCAACGTACGTCATGGGTGCCCTCGGTTTGGTGACATCTTTCGACTAAATATCAAGTTTTGAGATGTCCCCGGACGGTGGGCGTACCATACAGTGACTGCGGCTAACAAGGCTATGGCGAAGCAATGGACTCCCAAGTTTATTAGATTGTTAGATCTAGTAATCTGTGAGATTTCATTTCGTCTGTTTTATCATTCGATTTCATATCATTTCCGCATTTCTATCCTATTTTCAAACTTAATTAAATGTTTTGTTCTGTTAACTCCATATGGCTGGAGGCACCTAAGCAAGCTTCGCGAGTCATATTTTTTTTCAAAATTTTCATTTTAAATTGGGAATACTGTTTGGTTGGCAGGAGAGAGGTGATCTGTGGCGGTACCCCATGGATTATCTCTCGACTCCAACACTACCTCCCTCCGTCAATTTTCAAATAAAACTTTTTTGATATGTTTCTTAAAATTGTTCAGATAATAGAATTGTTAGATGAACAGACACAGTGTTGGTTGATTATAGCGCACAGCACACGTCTGTTTCCACTGATTTCAACATAGGTGAAATAACCTTGACCCAACATCTGATTAGATAAGGCACCCCACATTAGACATGGACTGGTATTAGGATGCAAAATTTCATATGGATGTCCTATTATGTATTACAGCACGATCCATTTAACTTGTCATTTAACTTAACAGTAGAGGAGGACACATGCATGATTTTTCATCATTTTTCATACATGAAATCGTAAAGTGAGATGAACATTTTGATGTATTTATTTTCAATTTCTCGTTTAAATAAACCTCTTGATTTGATATATTAAAACCGGCGCTCTTTTTGAATCACTCTATATTTTGAACAATCAATGGGATTTCCCAACAAATTTCGACCTCAACTAATTGACAGATCAATGGCTCTCCACCATTGAATGGTGGATCATTGCTAGTGCATAGCTTCACTTTTTATCATAGATTTTTTTTTATTTTAAAATTCCTTTTTTGAGTATAGTTCTGGAAGAGTTCCCTACGGAATATTCCCTTTTTAAATACTCAGGTAGTCAGGTTAACCCAAGTCATTGTCAATCTATAGCAGGATCCAATTAACTTGTCATAAATCAGCTGATCCAGTAATAATTAAACAGTGATTTCAACACAATAATCAAAAGGCTTGAAAGTCTTAAAGACCTTTAAAGTCTTTAAAATACCTTTTTAAAGAAGACCTTTCAAAGAATAACTTTTTAAAAGACCTTTTCAATATGTTTTATGACAAGTTAAACGGATCCTGCTGTACTATTAAGATGGTCAGAAAGTTTGTAGGAACACTCATGTGCGGAAAGGACGCTGTTTTGAAATGCTTGCAACCCCTATTCACCTTGATTGTGATGGTGCATGGATATATATGTATATTCATGGATTAATCACATTTTATTTTTGAATAAATTATTTATTGAACAAAAGAAAACATTAAATTATCTAAATCAAACAAAATATATCAACAAGCACTTGTAATTGAAACAAATAGAATAAAAATTATTTTCAAACTCATGAACAAAGGAAAATAAAAGTGAATAAATAAGTGAGTATGAGTAGATACATAGAGTTTTCCTTTTAATCTTTGTATACATGACATTAAAACAATAAGGGCCGGTTCATGTGCTCGAGATTTAGCCAAGTCCTAGACTAAAACGGGTGGCTACCGTATCATCGACAAACGTTTGTCTCGACAGGTTAGTGGGTTAGCAGCATTAGGTGGGTGGGCAGAGAGCCCTTAGTACATAGTATCGAGGATAACGTTTGTCGATGCTACGGTGTCCAACCGTTTTAGTCTAGGACTTGACTGAATCCAGAGCTCATGAACCGACCCTTAGTTTATTATTGTTAATTTTAATTTCTAGATCAAAAGGGAATATATTTATAAACCTTGTACTTATATAAATCAGCTGTCTTCTTACTACTGTTAGTTTTGTTTGATATACAGAGTGATCGTAAAGTCGCGCAACCCAAAATGATAACAGTCTTAAAAAGCTGTAATGTGTTATTGATTTTTCTTTCAAAGTTTATGAAGATACTTTTTCGGAGAACGAATGAACGTTTCACTTATCGTCTGCAGTCTGTCGTCAGTCAAAACACTTGGTTGGCCGGTACGATTACGGTCATTCACGCTACCTGTATCCCGAAAACGATGAAACAAACGACATATATGGTCGATTTGTTTGGTACTTTAGCATCTGGAAAGGCATTGGAGAAATGTTCTTGACACTTTGCGTAGGATTTCGATTCACAGTAACTCAAAACGATAGAAATACGTTGTTCTTGCGTAAAAGACATTGCGACTTGAACTGAACAAACAAACTGATTTCTGGCTAATTGTCGCCCGATGGCGTGATCTGGCAGTGCAGCCACCTGCTGTACTACTGGACGAAAAATTCCTATATGCAAATCATACTTTACAAATTTACCTGTCATTCCTAGACGGCTTCAAACATTGGGTTGCGCGACTTTACGATCACTCTGTATTTTGTATTTATTGGTCGTATTTGGTCTAAAATTATATTGCACTATATAAAGTGTTTTTATACTTAATAATATATTGAAAGTTAATTAGAATAATTTAATTATAATTAATTAAAACTTAAATTAGAATAAATTGAAACTTATAATTGGAATAATTATTGAAACTTGGGAAGAAATCCCACCTCAAGCAGCTGGCTAGGCGCATTTTGAGACGCAACTGACGCGTGTGATGCGACATGATGCATCACTCATGTCACGAGATGTCACTCATGTCGCATGCGACATGATGCGAGTGACATCTTGCCGCTCACGTAGCGTAGTGAAACGCTTAGGGCCTGGTCACATACGATTGGGGTTTGCTTTAGGCAGCTCGTACACCGGAGCAATAAGCAATAGGCAATAAGCAACATTTGGATCATATGATCGTCTACTCTATAGAAACAAATAGTCCAATGCACACCTAAAGCAGCTGTTTCGGTGTGCATTGGACTATTTGTTTCTATAGAGTAGACGATCATATGATCCATATGTTGCTAGTTGCCTATTGCTTATTGCTCCGGTGTACGAGCTGCCTTACATCTGAATTGAATTTTGCGGCCCCCACTATATAAAATATGTGTCGGGATGCCACTATTCTTCTTTTATTTAAGTTTCAAATCATGCTAAATTTATTTGTTTTGCATTTATTGAGTTTGTGTTATTAGTTTTTTGTATTTTTATTAATACTAAACTGAACATAAAATATTTTAATTTTCATGTTACATCTCACAAGCAGTGTTGAATTAACAATTTTGATAAATTTAGAAAGTACTTACCTGCCAGATGTAAGTAATTCAATTCAGATGTAAGGCAGCTCGTACACCGGAGCAATAAGCAATAGGCAATAAGCAACATTTGGATCATTTGATCGTCTACTCTGTAGAAACAAATAGTCCAATGCACACCTAAAGCAGCTGTTTCGGTGTGCATTGAACTATTGGTTTGTATAGAGTAGACAATCATATTATGATCTATATGTTGCTAGTTACCTATTGCCTATTGCTCCGGTGTACGACCGGGGTTACTTCACTTCACTTCACCAGTGGCAGATCTAGAAATCGATTTTTTTTGGGGGGGGGGGCTTGAAACCGATGACCGGGGGGGGGGGGCGTAGTTGATTATTATTAGAATGATATTCTTATGATAGGTCTCTCGCTTTTATTGATTTTATATGTATTATTTAAACTCAAGCTGCACTTAATATCGTATAAAATGGGATTGTATATTGCCTAATCTAATGCCTCGTTGAAATTTCAGACAAAGAAACACTTTGAAATAATAATAAACAAGATATCGTACACTATAGCCATTTTATAACAAAAAAATTAACATTTTTGAAAGTTATCTTTATATACAAAATTATTGTAAAATAATTTTAATAATAATTTAATATTTTTTTAATAATTATTGTAATGATTATTGTAAAATTATTTATGTTATCATTATTGCATATTATGTTCATTAGTTTTTCTTGTTGAGGAGGCCAGGGCTCGATTTGGGCTGTAGGGCCATCGAAGAAGAAGAAGAAGTTTTTCTTGAACCGAGAACCATTTTTCTATCAATGCATCTCAAGCGATTTCTCGCAATTTCACTTGATTTTTGCTATTTCACATGATCTCCGCAAGAAATAGCTCATTATGTATTATTAACATAGATGAACTTTGAAGAGCTAAATCTCGCAAACTGTTGGTATGAAATTGGGGCTCATTTAATTTGATTTTAAGATGATATAGGTGCTGTTATGAAAGAGTTATGCTTCAGGGTTAAAATTGTCTACATGTAAAAAATTGAGCCATTTCATAGAGGTTTTCGGCGGCGATTCGAAAGGTTGCCGGGATCGAATAATTGGACTCAATGTTCCACGATTATACAAGAAAAGAACCGGGCTACCCCATTTCATGCGAAGAAAACCCTACTTTTGATGACAATTTCACTGGACTATATCACATACAATTGAAGACGTAGAAGTAATGGTGGAATTCGAGTAATGAATATTTATATTAATAGCTTGAAAACTAATTTATAAATAATATACTATATTATTTATAATTTATAAATACTATAATTATACAGAGTGATTCAAAAAGAATACCACAACTTTAAAAATGTGTATTCAATGAAAGAAACATAATAGAACCGTCTGTTATACTTCATTACAAAGAGTATTTAAAGAAGTTTTTTTCCACTCACAAACAAGTTCACTCAGAGATGTTCAACATGACACCCTCCAGACACTCGAGCAATATCAACCCAAAAACATCCCTCAAACTCGTTCCACACTCTCTGTAGCATATCAGGCGTAACAGTTAGGCAAGCTGCTGTTATTCCTTGTTTCAAATCATAAATGGTGGATGGATATTGATGATTTGAAACAAGAAATAACAGCAGCTTACCAAACAGTTACGCCTGATATGCTACAGAGAGTGTGGAAAGAGTTTGAGTACCTATATCGAGTTGATATTAGTCGAGTGTCTGGAGGGGGTCATATTGAACATCTCTGAACTTCTTTCTGAGTGAAAAAAAAAATTCTTTAAATACGCTTTGTAATGATGTATAACAGAAGGTTCTATTATGTTTCTTTCGTTAAATACACATTTTCAAAGTTGTGGTATTCTTTTTGAATCACCCTGTATTATATAATATTTGTATGAATTTTACATTCTCATAGAAAATTTCCAGACGCTTTGGAGGCTAAAAGCCCCTAGAGCCACTGTACTTCACTTCACTTCATGTCGTATGTCAATTTGTCCGGTTTATATCATAGTGATGTTCCTGATTATACCCTGATTGAAACTGTTTGAGAGTTGAGACGTGCTTGGCTATAATGGTAGACCGCTCTAGGCCAGTCCTGAAGCAGTTTAAATCAAGGTACAGTTGCTTCCTTCTTCTCCTGTTTTCCACTCCCTTCCTCCTTTCCCTTTGCGTTATTTTTTTTCTCTTCTTCCTCTTGTCGTTCTCTTTCAATTATTCTGGCCAATTCATCTCTGACATCAAAAATGTATTGTTTCACCGTTGGCTGTTGTTTTTTGGAAAAAATAATTAGAATTAATTTATTGTAATAAATTTTTATTATATAATTATTATTATTTTATTATAATTATTATTTTCAATTAGAATTAATTTATTAATAAATTTTTCCCACAGTTACCTCGAAAAGAGGCTGTTCCTACACTGCTGATTACAGTACAGTACAGAAAAAAATACAGCAGGATCCGTTTAACTTGTCAAAAAACATATGATCGACGAGCATATGATCACAATACTTAACCTACAATTGCTGAATCTCGCAGATTATTGAAAAGGTCTTTTAAAGAGTTATTCTTTAAAAGGTCTTCTTTAAAAAGGTCTTTTAAAGACTTTAAAGGTCTTTAAGACTTTTAAGCCTTTTGATTATTGTGTCGAAGTCACTGTTTAATTATTACCAAAACAGCTGATTTCTGACAAGTTTTAAATGGATCGTGCTATACATTGCCAAAATTTTTGCTGCACTCCACACTTGCAACCTAAAATCTCAATTTCTCATTTGCCGCACTCCAGACTTGCAACCTAATATCTCAATTACATAGAATGTTTGTAAAGGCGCTCATTGACAGGGAAAGTAGAGAGAGAAAGTAACTTCCAGCAAGTACTTGCCTCTTCAACTTACCCCTTACATTCCCTGTCTATAGGGGTACTTTCCACTTCAGAGAAAGTAATCACTTTCTGGAAGTAAAATCAAACTTGTTTGTTATTTCACTTGCCACTCCAAGGAAAGTCAGGCGCGTACCCAGGGGGGGGATTTGGGGGATAAATCCCCCCCCCCCCCCGAAATTTTTTGTAATATGTAAAATTTCTGTAGTTCTGTATGTAACTGAGAGTTGTGTTTTATGAATAAACATAAATAAATAAATAAATAAATAAATAAATAAATAAATAAATAAATAAATAAATAAATAAATAAATAAATAAATAAATAAATAAATAAATAAATAAATAAATAAATAAATAAATAAATAAATAAATAAATAAATAAATAAATAAATAAATAAATAAATAAATAAATAAATAAATAAAATAAATAAATAAATAAATAAATGAATAAATAAATAAATAAGTAAATCAATTTATTTGTTCATGTTAAAACATACAAATAGAGTTGAGTTTAAGAATATTTGGATATTTATACAAGTTATACAAGTTACTATGCAAAATAATAATATAAAATATAGTTCAATTTACATGTAATCAGACAGAATAAAGTTAATTTAATTGGAAAATACACTACGCATTAGATATAGACCCGAAACAAACATCAATAACAAATTGTATCCTACCCAAGATCACAAATCATATTTCTTATTTCTAGGGCGTTTACAACATAAACAAAAACTCTATTTATCTTCTCTTCTGTCAGATTTGACAACAGTACCATCAACCTGTCCTCATTATTTACAATATTTTGACAAAACTTATCCAAAAATAGGACAGCGCAACATAAAGTGCTCCAGAGTTTCTAACTCTCTGAAATTACAGATGGGACAATTTCTTGTAGAGTTTATCCATGTTCCCTTGTCTCTGAATAAATAGATTCCCTTTTCTGATGCTAACCGCAGCTGTGTTAGAATTCTAGTTCTAGCAAATGGTGTTCTTGTGCTAAGCTGCTCTCCTAAACTAAAAGTCGGATTTATTTTCCTATAAAGAGGACAGGTTGCTGATACTAAGGCTGATCGTCCATCTGATAAACTCAGAACTTCTGAGTACTTTTCAGAAATATCTGGCAATGAAGTTTCAAGTAAACTATAAAGAGATAATCTATTCCCTATTTCAATCTGATATCCAGTCTTTTCTATATGGGTTTTCATTTGAACCAACCAGTTCCCCAACAAAATCGATGCATCCTCTTCATTTTCTGCCAACCTAGCCAATGTATTGAAACAAATATTGGGGTATCTATGGCTGGACATAGAAAGCACTCTCTTTAGGAATTTTAGGCTTTTACAAAATACAGCATATTCAAGCTTAATTCTATTTGTTTCCAATCGCACTCCCCAACTTGGCGTGCATTGGCTCAGAAAAAAAAGCTTCTTTAAGAAATGCAATTGGGCTTTCTCTAATAATTCGGAGTTTTGGAATCCCCATATCTCAGAGCCGTACAGCAAAGCAGGTAGAACGACAGAATCGTAAAGTTTCATTTTACTCTCCCAAACATTTGACTTAGCCTTTCTCAGAATATTAATCACCGACTCTCCTATCGATTTCACCTTCATTTTAAGTGACTTGCCGTGCTGCCGAAAATTCCCATCCGCACTGAATATCACCCCTAAATATTTGTATTGTTTGACTATTTCAATCTTGCTTCCTCCAAACCAGAATGACACATTTTTCTTCAACCCTCGCTTGTGGAAAGGTACTATTTTCGTTTTATCTATATTAACAGAAAGCTGTTTATATTTACAATATTCTGTGAGGCATTTTATTTTATTTCTCAGATCAGATTCGCAGTCGGCAACAATCACTATATCATCCGCGAAGAGCAGCATCAGGATATCCTCTTCTCTGTTCATTCTGACGCCACTAAAACCCCTCTCTCTAAAAAAACTATCAATATCTCTCAAATAGAGGGAAAAGAGAAGCGGACTGATTGAGTCCCCCTGCAAAATGCCCTTTGTTACCGGTATAGGTTCGGAATCTTCATTTCCCTTATTTATGATAGTCGTAGCCGAAACGTAGATTCCATGTAATATTCTTAAGAACTTTGAACTGACTCCCACCCTTCCTAACTCATACCACAAAAGCGAATGAGGAACAGAATCGAACGCGGATTTAAAATCGATATATAACGCATATAGTTTCCTTTTTCTTACTCGTACCTGATAATAAATAAGTGTTTGAAGGGTGAAAATATTATCAGAGCAAGTGCGACCTCTACGAAAACCATTTTGACATTCCGGTAAAACATTGCTACTCTCCGTCCAAATTGTTAGCCTCTGCTCCAGCATACTTGTGAAAAGCTTCAAGTTACTATTGATCAAAGCTATGCTTCTATAATTCTCCGGATCCACTCTGATGCCTTTTTTGTATAGAAAAAACATTTTTATTTTTGTCCATTCCGAAGGAATACGCTCTTCACAGAAAATTCTATTGTAAAACATTAATAACCTCTCAATCCAAACTGCGGGTAGGGCCTTATACAATTCATAACGAATCCCATCATATCCTGGAGCTTTTCTATTTTTTGACAACTCAAGTCTTCTAATTAATTCATGTATATCGAATACGCTATCAAGGTAGGGGTGAAGGGCGTCTTGATAAAAGTAATTTGCATTTTCTGTTCTCTCGTTTCTATTCGTTCGATATTTTTCTGTTAGAAATTTCACCCAATTTTCCAAAGAAATTTTATTATCACTATGTTGTTTCCCTTTAAAAATTTTAGCTGCTTCCCAGAAATCCTTGCTGCTTTTCACCTCAGTAAGTTTCATTTTTAATCCATCAAAGTATTGAGCTTTCTTCTCATTAAGCAAATCTTTGTGCTCTCTTTTCTTTTGCAGATATTCTTCTAAGAAATTATTTAGAAAGTTATGCCTTCTCGCTTTTCTATAAAGGGCACGCAATTTTCTTTTACTCTCATTACAATGCCTGTCATACCATGGTTTATTTCTGAACTGGAACATACCATCATTCAACTTCACCATATTACAATTTTCAGCCGCTGTATAAATTGCTCTTGTAATTGTTTCATGCATAATATCGACATTCGTTCCATCCCACTCCTCTGTGCTATGTAATGCCAATATATTATTGTAAAACTCTATTTTCTTACTTTCCCGCCATACTATTACCTTTTTATCAACACCCTCTCTTGATCTATTTTGCGTCTGATAAGGAGCTAAATCGATAACTGTTGGGAGATGGTCAGACGTGAGAACGAAATCAGATACCCACATATCTCGAATGTTATCAACAGAGTTTTTGTTAACCCATATAAGGTCAATAACGCTACTACCTCTACCGCTATGAAGTGTATATTTTGCTGGACTGTCGCTGAAAGATCTACCGTTTAGTAGGATAAACATATTACTTTCCATTAATTCAACTAGCCTCTGACTGTATCTGCCGAATATTTTATCACAAGAACTTCTTTCTGTAGATAAGGATGAGCCGATGATGGGATAAGAAACGTCATTGTTCAGTTCTCCCACTCTCACGTTGAAATCTCCTCCTACTATCACCCTACTATTCATCGACAGCGTTTCCCACTTTTCGAATACTTCTGAAAGGCTATCAACACATTCTGCTATCTTATCTGGTTTGAAATACAACTGACCTATAATGTATTTCTCTCTATTCACTGTCATGCTTACCAATATCAATTCATTTCTAGACTCAATAACATCTACTTTTAGTTCTTCTTTTATCATCATTAGTAACCCCCCACTAGCTCTACCTCTACCAGCTGTTCTAACTGCCTTCTCTGATAACAATTTAAAACCGTTTACATTCAAAGAATCAACTTCGCCCTGCATCCAAGTCTCACACAAACAAATAATTGAAAAGTTATGTATATAAGCTTTTTGGAGTGCATCCAGGTTTAAAAAATTGGAAATACCCTGACTATTCCAAAACATGACATTGAATGAATTTTCTTTCTTGTTTAAGAATAAACATAAAGTTTAGAGGAAAGAATTAATTTGTATCTAGAAACCCTTTTAACTATGTTATTTCCTAAAATAGCTTTAAGCCTTACCATTTATCACTGTTTTTCCAATAATTCCCCTCCCCCCGTTTTTAATGGGAGTCTGTTATCCCCCCCCCCCGAAAAAAATCCTGGGTACGCCCCTGAGGAAAGTAGAGGGTCACGTGGGTGGTCATGTGATCACTTTCTCCCAGCACTTTCAGCCAGTAGAGCAGAAGAGACGCATCATTTTATTAATCAGATGATTCGTGGAAATAATAACATGTGTTGAGAAGAACATTAAAAAGTAAAGAAGAGAAGGCAAGTTACTTTCAGCAAGTACTTTCCCTGTATAATTAAGCAAATGAGTAGAAAAGTGACGTAATGGCAAGTACTTCCAGAAAGTAACTTGCTCTCTCTACTTTCCCTGTCAATAAGCGCCTTAACTAATCAGGCAATTGAGCTCATGAAAACTTGTTGGCAACACCAACTGTGATTAGATAAGATTAATATTTTGAATGATGATGATGATGATGATGATGAAGAAGAACAGAAGAAGAAGAAGAAGAAGAAGAAGAAGAAGAAGAAGAAGAAGAAGAAGAAGAAGAAGAAGAAGAAGAAGAAGAAGAAGAAGAAGAAGAAGAAGAAGAAGAAGAAGAAGAAGAAGAAGAAGAAGAAGAAGAAGAAGAAGAAGAAGAAGAAGAAGAAGAAGAAGAAGAAGAAGAAGAAGAAGAAGAAGAAGAAGAAGAAGAAGAAGAAGAAGAAGAAGAAGAAGAAGAAGAAGAAAGAAGAAGAAGAAGAAGAAGAAGAAGAAGAAGAAGAAGAAGAAGAAGAAGAAGAAGAAGAAGAAGAAGAAGAAGAAGAAGAAGAAGAAGAAGAAGAAGAAGAAGAAGAAGAAGAAGAAGAAGAAGAAGAAGAAGAAGAAGAAGAAGAAGAAGAAGAAGAAGAAGAAGAAGAAGAAGAAGAAGAAGAAGAAGAAGAAGAAGAAGAAGAAGAAGAAGAAGAAGAAGAGAAGAAGAAGAAGAAGATGATGAAGAAGAAGAAGAAGAAGAAGAAGAAGAAGAAGAAGAAGAAAAATAAGAAGAAAATAAGAAGAAGAAGAAGAAGAAGAAGAAGAAGAAGAAGAAGAATAGTATGTAACAGTGTGGACATTGCATGTCACACTTTTGATTATTGATGTCTAGAGTCTGCATTATTAATAGGTCCTGTGAAGGAGCCTTTTTAGATAGTGGTGGGGGAACTGTTCCCCTCTTCCGCTGTTAATTTGTTTCCCCACACCTCATATTGCAATCTAGTGTAAGAAGACTAATGAGCAATTTTTTTTTAAATCTACTATTCTTCAAATTAATAAGTTTAGCAGCTGTTACTAGGATTACTACTTTCAAATACTAATGAAATAACATACATTTAGGCAGCTCGTACACCGAAGGAATAAGCAATAGACAACTAGCAACATATGGATCATATGATTGTCTATTCTATACAAACCAATAGTTCAATGCACACCGAAACAGCTGCTTTAGGAGTGCATTGGACTATTTGTTTCTATAGAGTAGACGATCATATGATCCAAATGTTGCTAATTGTCTATTGCTTATTGCTCCGGTTTACGAGCTGCCTTAGGGCCGGTTCATGAGCTCGGGATTTAGCCAAGTCCTAGACTAAAACGGATATGGCTACCGTAGCATCGACAAACGTTTGTCTCGACTGGTTAGTGGGTTAGCAGCATAGAGAGTCCTTAGTACATAGTGTCGAGGCTAACGTTTGTCGATGCTACGGTGGCCACCCGTTTTAGTTTAGGATTTGACTAAATCCCGAGCTAATGAACCGGCCCTAATAATCACAGCACCTCGTGTGCTAACTCTAGACGCTTGTCTTTTGATTGGTTAGCTCGGAAAAATCCACCATACTTTTGCCAATTCCCATAAGATTGCTTTGGAATTGTATGCAAAACATATGTTATGTTGAGTATACATTTCCAACCTACAATTTGCCTTTGCCAGTGTTAGTTTCTCATAATTTCAAGTTCTTAAAGCAATACCAACATTAGAGAGACCATTTTTAATGTTGGAAAAGTTATTTTTGATGTTGTTTCTATTGAAATAAATTGACAAATGAGTGGATGGGTTCATGTTTGCCTGCAATCCCATATATCGAAATTCAAAAATGTGGCCAAAGTAAGGCGGCAACTTCACATACTGTTATGGAGTGCTTCACTCAAATGGCCACACTGTTACTACACACTCTCTGTAGCCCAATGTTTTCAACAAAGTATCCACTCTACCCCTCTCGTCATAGCCCGTCCGGTTCTAACTATGTGCCAAGAAATTTCGGCCCATCTATTACAAGTATGTTCTTCTGTTGATTTGGGTGAGAAAAAAGGGGTTTCTGCTTTACACATATCTAAAAAATAAATCGATCCCCTCAGCCTCACTCACTCTCTCTTTATCTATCTATCTACATCTCTTTCTGATCATAATATTATTATAGATATACTTACATAATACGCTTTCTTAGTTAAGCAATCAACGAAATTGTAAGAAGTCGCACATACATTTTTTTCCTTCTCTGAAATCAAAATGAATGAGAAACAAAGCAGAATTATTATGAAAAAATATTAATTAATGAAATTATTATTTCATAATAATACAAAATCTCTCGTAACTATAACAATCCTAATAATATTGTAGCATAGGTGAACAAGTCATTTGCAAACTCGACAAAAAGTAATGTTATAAATTTAATTTATATTAATTTATTTCATCAAAATACGATAGTTATAATAACATATTGCAATGAAACTCCTTTTAATTTTATATTTCAGGGTTTTTATTTTAACTTTTAACACTTTTCTTGTTGAATCTCCTTGAATCACTATTTTTTAACTGACTTGTTTATCCCTCGAATTACGTAGATTAAAATATCACTTCTTCTTCTTAAAAACCTGATTTAATTTAGCTCAGTTTTAGTACTGGTACATCGAATCAGATGACTTAAGTAAACATGAAGGTGGGTTTTCGTTACTGCGACAAAGTGCCGCAACGGAGCCCGACCCAGCGTTGCCAGATGCAATTGATGAAAAATCCCAACTATTTATAAATATTGAGGATTTTTCATCAATTGCATCTGGCAACGCTGGGTCGGGCTCCGTTGCGGCACTTTGTCGCAGTAACGAAAACCCACCTTTACTCATCCGATTGATTAAGGGCCGCTTTCCCCAACGCTGCTTAAGTAATAGCAGCAGACGCTCAATTTTTTTCTATACTTTTCCTATTCTCCGAATGAGGCTTAAGCCACATGTATTGATTAAGCAGCGTTGGGGAAAGCGGCCCTCAATGTGACATTACATATAATATATTAAATTATAAGTTATATTATAATAATAATTGTATTTTGATGAAATAAATGAATAAATAATGTAATAATAATATGTTATAAAATTATTATAATAAAAAACTTTATTACCTTTAGAGGGTTCAGAAACCTCTTCAGTACATTCATTCACCATTTTCTCAAGGTTTTTAATGAATTCTCTCTTATTTGGGATAACGTTATATTCTGGACCAGACATCGCAATTTTTGACATCGCTACCGCTGCTTTCATCTCAAAATATATTATCCAAGGATTTGGATCGCCTTTTTCATCCATCTGTGAAAATCAAATTATCATTCATTCATTTTGATTGATTCATTTATTTATCCTTTTTCAACAAACCTTTAACATTTTTAAGCTGGTTGTGATGTTGAGATATAGCGGCAGAGTAAAAATCTTTACTCCCATTTGCCCCCCCCCCCTGATTCCTGGGTTACAGAAAATATTCTGTAATATTTTATCCGGTCAAATGTTAAAAACTTAGCGGCAGAGTAAAAATCTTTGAATTCTTGTAATTTAAAAAAAATATCAACTTATTACACTATTTTACTACTATTAACACTCTTCAAACACGTAATATTCAATAGTACTTATCAGTGTACATATACAGTTCTCAATAATAACAGCAGAGCCAATGTATTATTTCCAGTACGAACGTCTGAACGTATTGATCACGTTTATCGTTTTTATCTAAGAAGATGAACAACTTACCAGAATATCACTATGATTATGTCTGTTGTCAATAATAATTGTCGTTTTGCATTAATTTTCTGTGTATATTTAAAAGGAAATTTTACTCATCATTTTGTCATAATTGGAAGTGCATTTGACATTTAAAATAAGCTTAAAACCCTCTTTTTGATTTTAAAAGTGCTCAATTTTACGGGGGGAGGACCCCGGACCCCCGTCTTTGGTGGAGGGTATTTCAAATGCTGGATCTTGCAGATTGTTTGCAGGCTGCTGTCCTACAGTCCTACCAGAGCTGAGCATAACATCAGCTGTTCATTAAATAATTATCAGGCGCCAAATTGAAAAAATAATACTATACTGTACATAGCCTACATACACACATACATACAGACAAAAGAAAATTTGAGTCAATACACAGATCTCACTTGGGCTAAATTTGGTCAATTATTGAATACAATGCAACACTTATACTCACCACCTTCAGATCTCGGAAAATACAGTAAAGAAAGCACTGTAACATAGGAAAGTATAATTTACAAAAGAGAAAATTTTCTACCCTTTTCAATTCATTCCTTTATTCTACCAGTGCCTATTATTTTTGTTCAGATTGTTTATGCAAAACAGCTGATTTATGTTTGGTATTAGTCACAGTCCTTCACATAGTTGCTTATGATAATGCTTAGATAATGTTGAAGAAATGTTTAAATACAGTGTGTCCCAAAAAATTGTGACTCCAGTACACACATGGTACAAGGTAAAACAATCAGAAAATGTCATTGGCAAAATGACCATTTCTCTTTGGCTTTCCTAATTCACCATTTTGCAAAACCAATGCAGTTAAACAACTGATGTTGATAGGCCATAATATATAATAGTTAGAGAAATGAAAATCTAAGGAGAGCTATATAAATAGTTCTGAGGCCTCTACCACAACAAAAATATTGACAACAGAACTTGTATATACAGAACTATAACAACATATATGATTATACAGAATGGCGCATAAAGAACGGATGTTTTTCAAAGTGCTATAAGAAAGTTTATTTGAATCATACATTTATCTTCCTAACACCAAAATACTAAGTAAATAACCCAATTTGAGAATTTGTATGAAAAACTCCAAAACACTTGAGTATATTTCAAAAATTACATAGGAAAGATGGCGCCCTTAATGCGTTAATGCTCATCAAAAGCCTTAAATTGGTCCTTAACGTTTGATACAGCAGCAATTGTCATGCAATCTCCTTCGCCGATGATACAGCCCTAATATTTACAGCATCTAACTGGCGAGAGGTCAGGAGTTTGGCAGAATCTGGTCTGGCCCAAGTCAAGATGTGGCTAGATCACCACACTCTAACTTTAAATATAAGAAAAAGTGTTTTCATGATTTTCTCACCATCTGAAAGGTCTATACCTGCAGACATATTTCGTAATGGAATAAAAATTCACTCAGACTACTGCGCCTATCATTATAACCATAGTGAAGGCTTACAGGAGGGAGATGGAGACTGTACATGTCAATCATTAGAAAGAGTGAGAGAGACCAAGTATTTAGGTGTGATATTAGATTCCCAACTAAAATGGAATACGCACATAAATAAAACTTGTAAAAAATTGAAACATATTATCCACAAATTTTACAGATTGAACGGTCTGGGAGATTTATCTATCTTGAGATTAATATATTTTGCTTATGCTCAATCTGTATTACAGTATGGAATTAGGGTTTGGGGTGGAGCATTGGACACACATTTCAACAAAATTTCCTTGATTCAGAGACATATAATAAAAGCTGCCCTTGGTCGACCCAGACGATACCCCACACATCTTATTTTTACAGAATTCTTAGTTTTAACAGTTAAACAACTTTATGTGAAAAATATTATACTTTATATAATTAAAAATAGAAACCTATTCACACCACAAATCAGAACTTACAATTTTCGAATGCAAGACAATTTTCAAATTAACAGAACTGACCTTACTGTATGCCGGAGACAATTCACATATATAAGCAATAGGTTGATCAATTTAATACCATCAAACTTAATTACAAGTAAGATAACAAAAACTAATATAAAAAAAATAGCAGACTGGATCAAATCAATAAACATAGCTCATTTTATTCACATATAAAGTATTTTTAACTACTTTTTTTATATAATTAGGTTCAAGTTCATATCCTTTTTTTTTTTTTTTTTCTTTTTCACTTCGATGGATTTGTTTGTGTTGTATTTTGTAATTGATACTCGCTGCCAGCACACAAACCTTAGAGGTTTTGCAGGCAGTGCCTAATAAGTTTTATTATCAAAGTTTATTTTTATGTAGGCTACTCACTGAAATTGTTTATTAATGTGCAAAACTTTGTATTTGTATTGTATTGTATTGTATATTCTCTTTGGCGAATAAATTGAATTGAATAAATTGAATTCGTTCATATGTATTGCAGTATTCAAATCTTCAATTTAACGATATTTACGATAGTAAACTTGAATTTCAAGTAAAGAAGAATCTCAAGCCAAAAAGCTCGACTTGAAACTTTCTGCTGAAGCTCCGTTGAACGACGATTGCAGATTATTCATTCTATTGGAAATATTGTTCTACAGCAAGTACGCGATTTTGCAAGGTCAATTGCGCCATTGATACTAAAACTGGATACTTTAACCTACAAAATGGTGTCGCTCTGCGGTCACAGACAGCACTTCTAGTCCACTGATACTATCCTACTCAAATCCATCCGTTCTTTTTGCGCCACCCAGTATTATACTGTATATAATGGCTGTCATATGACCTACCATAGTTCTTTGATCTCTTCCTGGCAGGATAAGCCAATACATGTCAGCATACTCATCTGAAATAAACAATAAATAGGTAACGAGATTAAATAAACATTACTAGAAATTAGTGGATGTCAAACTTGTATAGAAACATCACCCCCTCTCAGTTCTCATCCACAGAACATTTTGGGTTGGCCAAAATTTTCGTTTTGGGAAAGTCAGCTCAGTGATGACTTTCAATGCAGTCCTCCAGCCACTATAGTCTGTGCAAACCTTAGAATGCAGTAAGCGTTTGAATGGCAATGCTGTTTGTTATTGGGATATGGAAGCGCTGTTGCCAATGTTGCCATGTTTTGCTTATTTGTTTATTACTCCTCACTCACAGCTGTTCGCTCTCTTTTCCGCTCTTTCTCTTGTTTTGTTTACATTTCTTATTCTATCAAAACTACATAAATGAGAAAACGTTAGCACACCCAGAGACAGAATTAATTGAGAAGGCATTTTTCAACATTCAGTTTTTTTAGTGTCGTGGTTTGATAAACTCGAGCAGTCATTGGAGCCGACTGCATATAGTGCGATTCACGTCAAGAAGTCAGCATTGCTTAGATGGGAGTTTGCTATCCTTGTTCAGCACAAGGCAGTTGCTGATGTCTCTATCCTATTCGCACTGTGCATTGTTGTCGCACACAGTCCCAGCAAACACGTTTGGTGCAGTTTTCTCTTTCTCTCTCAATGAAACTTGGCATCAATGCTCCTCATATAAACAATGCTGACTTCTTGACGTGAATCGGACTATAGAATGTCAAGTTTTGAATACTCCTCCGAATTGGCTTTGCTGGCTACTGTGCAATCCGGCAACACTGCGCCCCATAAATATAAACACTGCAATCTAAGGTTTGCACAGACTATAGCTTTGCATTCCTGTTTGGGACTGCAAAAAATTTTAATTTGTCTTGTCTTTTGTCTGTCAAAGTCATTCTTATCAAAAAAACTATTTCGAATAAGAGGATAAATAGCATACTGATACAATGGGAATATTCTATAATTTATTATTTCTAAGATTCAAGAATGATTTCAAATGTTTAGTTGTGAATAACTGAATATCCAGTATTCATGCACTTTTCTGACATTCAGATAGAGTTGTTTCCAAGTTCATATCTTTCCACCTGTGGTTATAATAGAACATATTATGTGCAGAGCATGTCAAAATAATTCGACTAACTGTAATGAAATTGTGAAATTATACTAAAATATATAACTATACTAATATATAACATAACTTTAATATACAATATATAACTATACTAAAATTATGAAATTCTATAATAATATTATAACCAGAGATAATATACACTAATCTTCAACTGAAAATGTTGAAGATTAGCGCGAATGTATAGTGAATTTAACAGCACGTCTTCGGACAAATAAGTTAACTGGGCTCTGTTAGTTACGGTAGCCACAAATGACGTCTGTGCAACGAAAAAACCTGTTTGGTGGCGCGCTGTTAGTTATCGGCGGAGCAATAGCTAACACAGGACGTCTGTGCAATGAAAAGTTGACTTATGGCTCTGATAATTAGATAACAGCGCGCCGCTAACTTTATGTGTGGACTCTGCAACCGGGCATAAATGCATAGTTACTCACACAGCTGCCATTTTGTTTTTTTCACTTGTTATTTTTTATATCGAATAACTTTTTCTAGTAAATTTAATTATAAATCGATTGAAACATTATTTGTTAAGATTGGACCAATATTGATTGAGATATGGAAGCTTTAGTGATAGGTGACTGCTGGAGATTACTTGCACCTCTTTTTATTGTTTTTAAAATTCACACAAATAATCTAAAATCGCTTAAAAATAGCATGCAAAGCAGACAGAGACTGTTGCATTGTTGTAGCAGACTTTAGCCGCAAGCCCAGGATGCACTGCAACCAGCCTCCAGCGGTCACCTATCACTAGAGCTGCCATATCTCGGTTGATATTGGTCCAATCTCAACAAATAAGGTTTCAATCACTTTGTAATTAAATTTATTAAAAAAAGTTATTTTTTAAAAATTTTCGTAATATCAACGGTTTCCAAGAAACAAAATTTAAAATGGCCGCCATTTTGTTTTATGGATTTGAAAAATTGTTATAATTTTTTTGTAGCTTTGTCTAGTTGTCATAAATGCGAAGTTTCAATTCCATATGTTTCACCATTATTGAGATGAAAAATAATAAGTGAAAAAAACAAAATGGCAGCTGTGTGAGTAACTAAGGACTTCTGGACAATTTAAATACGATATTTAGATATGGTTTTTACCCAGGAACAATGCCCTAGAGTACTGGTAGGGAGTTCTGAAACACTCTGTATAGCTATTGTAACAAGTGGGGAATCCACTATAGGATGTCCATTTTGTCTAGGTATCTAGCTTACTTGAGCAGCTTCTAGTTGAAGGTTATTTTATTGTATAAATAATTTAATTGTGTATACTGTTCAGTCCTTGAACTTTGAATTATCATTTTTATCGTATTACATACGACCTTATACATACGACATTATTATACATACAGTACCTCTATATAGATTGTTTTCTTCAGCACATCTCTGATCTGTTGTAGGACTATAAGGCGTACCATCCCTTCGAACCTTGGGATATGTATACTGGAAAAAATACCATTTTTTATCACTTGAATTAATTTTGAATACCTATTAAAATCCTAAACAGGCAACCCTCTCACTCATTCCTCAAACCTAATTTTGAAAGAAACAACATCAAACATAACTTTTCTTACATTAAGTATATAGGCTACTCTGTTCACGGAGTCGAGAGACGGCCAAAACAAGCTGTTTGCATTTGTGTGCGTATAGTACAATTCCAGTTCACAATACGTTCATTCAAGGTCAGACTGAAATCAGGTACTGCAGACGATAATAAAAATAATATTATTTCAGTAGTTTTACTGTGAATCGGTCTAGCTGCTCCTAGCTATAGACTCTCGCACGCACAGGTTTAATTACATCGTCTCTCCTCTCCCTAAACAGACTATTCGCTGTGAGCATCTACGGTGTTGCGCTCTGGCGGATAATCCTATAAATCTTCGGGAGAAGATTAACATGGGGAAGGATAGGCTTATGTACGTAAAAATTAATTTATAATTGAAATAGAATTCCCTGTCGCTATTTTTCCTACTTATCGATTGTGGAATTATATTTAGAATGATAAAATTAACATATCCCATGTTCTTGAACATTATTATAATCTTTAAGTTTTAGAATCAACTTTGAAGCTTATGTTTCAAACAGACGGAGCAGACGAAGTAGTTTATCCACAGCTGAGATCATTCCCATTGGTCAATATTCCGAAATGGATTATGGGCGCGAGACTTCAAATCAATCATATGCTTTTAAACTGGATTTTTCACTCGATTAATTCAAAACTGAGATCCGATTTCTTTGTTGATTCAATTTACGTTTGGAAATATGGAAGGAATAGAAGCCGCAATTACTATTGTGAACGGTATTTATACAATTAGGAATACGACAATACTTTAAATGCATTGTAAATGCTTATTCCCTATTCTTTCTCATGTTAAACTAACCTGTTTCGTTCACTAAAATTCCGCGTGAGCGCAGGTGTCGATTTTATTATCCCCACCACCTACGTGCACACAGCGAATAGTCTCGCTCTAATCTTGGTACAGTAGGTATTGTATTAAAAGCATAAAATTATAAAAAATTATACTGGAAAAGGCGAATTGTTGAGCAGAGCAAGACGTAGGCCTATTCGAGTGAAGCTCAATCTCAGGCCACTTGAGTAAATCGATTGTGATCAAACTCGTCCTAGACTATGCAAACGATTTCCATGAAATTTCTCTCGGAAATGCCCATCAATCCATGTTGAATAATTCAATTAGTAACTAATGCTACCCTGGAGGAATATTCAAAGACAAAATGAGGACTAAAGACAAATAAGGAGTCAAATTGGTGTGAAATTAAAACAGATTAACATACAGTTAGGTACGTTGTAAGATAACAAAATGTTATTAGAATTAGATTAAATAATCTTAGTGATAGTATTTTTCTCTTTATTTTCTTTTATATGAACTTATCTTATATTCACTGTTGGAATAGATATTGATACACGAGCCTAGGCTACTGGAGTCAGATTGACGGACTTGAATTTTCGAGTTATTTAGCCATACGCTAAATAAATAAATAATGATAATATAACAGTGGAACATGACAACATTATGAAGGGCACTAAACTACGTCAAAATACACCATTTTCTGTTGAAAAATCCAAAACATTTCCGGGGCTGAGACCTCGGACTCTCCCCCCCCCTTTGGTTGGGGGGTATTTCATACCCCCCGGTGTTTGCCTCCCCTCCCGAAATCACCTCCTGGATCCGCCACTGGCAAACGTATGCTTGATTTGTCTGAGCTAACCAATCAGAAGTGAGACATCAAAATGTCCAAACTGTTAGGCTAGACGTACACCGGTTAGTCAAGACAAGACAAGATGACATTAGTCACGTTTAGTCTCAGTACTTCACATAGTTGCTTATGAAGCAACACACACCGATTAGTCATTGCATCGGTGTGTGCTGCTTCATAAGCAACTATGTGAATTTCTGTGACTAAACGTGTCTAATCTCGTCTTGTCTTGTCTTGACTAAGTGGTGTACGCCCAGACTAACTACACAGTATTGAATCTGTATCTTTACCTTGTTTTTTGTTTGTCAATGGCTCAACAGCCCTATGTGGGCTTAGGCCTACCAGCTGGTTGCCAGTTTCACATCCACTTGACTGAATCAGCAGAGGTGAATGATCATTAACCAGAAAAGATGTAACGTGTGGTTAGCACATTGACATCTCAACCATAAGCTAGTCTTCGCAACCCAGTGAGGGGAACAAAGCACTGCTGGATAACATTGTGTTAAGCAGCTATATAGTGCAATGCAACAATTTAATGTGCCTCCAAATATAGGGAGTGACTGACTAGCCTTACTAACGATTAACCAGGCTCCCAATGGAGGAGATCTTTACCTTGTACCGGTCTATAAGTGGTTCCTTATAAATAGGAATACCTTTTCTCGCTTTATTAATTCAACATCGAGTGCAGAATTGTCCAAACTAGATTTTGAATTCAAAGCAGGTGATTGCTGAGAGCCTGAATACGTTCTTTGAGCTGTTGGCGTCCTGGGAAGAGATACTAGAGGTGCTCCTGAACTGGAAGAAATCTTTAAAGACTTCGACCTTGGATGACGCTTGAGATATTTCTCATTATTGGAGTCATCAATGTCCTTCGAGTCAACTAGTTCGCTGTCTTTAAAAGACTGAAAATTGAGACATAATATTATACAGAGTGTTTCAGAACTCCCTACCAATATTCTAGGGCATTGTTCCTGGGTAAAAACCATATCTAAATATCATATTCAAACTCTCCGGAAGTCCTTAGTTACTCACACAGCTGCCATTTTGTTTTTTTCACTTATTATTTTTTATCTCAATAATGGTGAAACATATGGAGTTGAAACTTTGCACCAACATTTATGACAGCTAGACAAAGCTACAAAAAAATTATGACAATTTTTCGAATCCATAGAACAAAATGGCGGCCATTTAAAATTTTGTTTCTTGAATAACTCGGAAACCGTTGATATTACGAAAAATTTTCAAGGATTTTTTTTAGTAAATTTAATTAAAAATCGATTGATACCTTATTTGTTAAGATTGGACTAATATTGACTGAGATATGGCAGCTTTAGTGATAAGTGACCGCTGGATTTGAAAAATTGTCATGATTTTTTTGTACCTTTGTCTAGTTGTCATAAACGTTAATGCAAAGTTTCAATTCCATATGTTTCACCATTATTGAGATAAAAAATAATAAGTGAAAAAAAACAAAATGGCAGCTGTGTGAGTAACTAAGGACTTCTGGACAATTTAAATATATGATATTTAGATATGGTTTTTACCCAGGAATAATGCCCTAGAGTATTGGTAGGAATTCTGAAACACTCTGTATAGCTATTGTAACAAGTGGTAATCCACTATAGGATGTCCATTTTGAAGGTATCTACCTTCAAAGAATACCTTTTTAAAAGACCTTTTCAAAGTCTTTGCAATAATCTGCGAGATTCAGCATAAAGTTAGGCGTACACCGGTTAGTCAAGACAAGACGAAATTAGACACGTTTAGTCACAGTAATTTACATAGTTGCTTATGAAGCAACACACACCGATTAGTCATTGCATCTGTGTGTGCTGCTTCATAAGCAACTATGTGAATTACTGTGACTAAACGTGACTAATCCCGTCTTGTCATGTTTTGACTAACCGGTGTACGCCTAGCCTAAGAATTTACAAAATTGTAAAAAAAACCTTGTTTGCTGAGGATGAGAACAGCCTTGAAAGTGTTCAATTATGCACCATGGAAAGTTGAATCTAATACTATACAAAAGGAAGGGAAAACCAACTTTTATAAAAGAAATCTAGATAATAAAGTGAAACAAATTTCACCAAAAATAATACACCAGGTCAAAAATACATCAATAATAAATATAATTTGTAAATTATATTACAATAGTCTCTCTATTTATTTAATAAATAAATAGTATAATAATTTTACAAGTCAAAGAAAATATGGCAGATGAAAAAAAAAATTAAGTAGACTTAATGAATTTCTTCAAACAAGTATGGACATTGGGGAAAGAATTGTTCAAATTGAATAAACAAATAAATCATTTTGAAAATTAGGTCTTCAATAGAGACCTAGTCAAGTCTTCATCATTTTGTATGCCGTGATCACAAAAAAATTGATAATCCAAATTATTAATATTTATTACAATGAGGAAAACATCACTTACTTTTGCAAAGTCAACTATTTGTTCTTCCAAAAGTCTGGCATTTTCGTCATTCTAAAATTTGAAAAAAAAAATAGCATCAATAATTGTCACGAGAGACCTGATAGAATACCAAATTTTATAGAAATTATCATTTGAATATGAGAAGCACCGGGGGGTGTGGGGGTATGGAATACCCCCCAGGAAGGCGGGGGGTGGGACGCTCTCCCCCGGAAAATTTTGAAAATTTAAGTGTGAAATTACGCATTTAAGACCGTTTTAAACTCTTGATTACCCAGAGTTTATAGGCAAAAATCTATGGTTTGACTTGAAAATTTCTACATTAAGTATTTTTAAACCATAAGAATGTTTTTGCATTAACATATCTTATCTGACCCTTTGATCCTTTTTCAATGATATTACCATTAGCTATTACCATAAAGCTATACCATTAGCTATACCATAAAGCTATTACCATTTTATTTCAAGAATGGAAATACTTTCCCTTGTGAATTGGTTAGCTCTGAAAATGAATAGATAAATACAAAATACAAATAGACTTAAATAATTTTAATACAATCATCACGTAATCTTTAAAAAACTTCAAAACCTATAATACAAAATCTGCTCTTATATTCTTCTAGCCTAGCCTACTAATGCTGGTGGGCTCGGGGCGGGATAGTGGTGAGAGTCAGAGAGAGAGGGAGTAAGAGTGTGAGAAAGAGACACGTTAGCATTAGCAATATAGCAGGATCCATTTAACTTGTCATAAAACATATGATCGACGAGCATATGATCACAATACTTAACCTACAAATGCTGAATCTCGCAGATTATTGAAAAGGTATTTTAAAAAGTTATTCTTTGAAAGGTCTTCTTTAAAAAGGTCTTTTAAAAACTTTAAAGGTCTTTAAGACTTTCAAGCCTTTTGATTATTGTGTCGAAATCAGTTTAATTATTACTGGATCAGCTGATTTATGACAAGTTAATTGGATCCTGCTATACACCTTAAGCTATACTTTTGTGTTTAATTTTACTTTTGTGAAAATTTGTGTTTCAATTTCAAAATAGGCTATTTATTTCTGGAAAATTTCGTGGGGGTTTCAACCCCCCTGACCCCCCCCCCGCTGGGTACGGCCTTGGTTCTACCTCCCAGTTTTTCAGTAAGCTTTAGACAGTAAGCTGTAATATAGCTTCAAAGTATCTGGTGTGTGAGTTTGTCCACAAAAGTGTTCATAGAATTAAAAAAATTTAGATGTATTCACCCATGTCATTGTTCTAACTTTATTGTTTCAAAGTTATTGTATCCATCATTCAGCCCTCATATTTTTTGGAGGACCAGAAGTTTCCCCTCTTTTTTAGATTTTAAATTTTTTAAATTTGTTTTCCCCTACAAATTTGTAATTTCCTTAACAATTTAGTGACCCAACAATTTCTATTGTAATTCCTATCGTGATTGTGAAAAAAGAATTAAGATGAAGTTTCATTTTCACAAAGATAGACCATTTGGAAATGTAATCCTTGCAATTTTAAAGCGATAATAACCTATATATCAGGATTATTTTAAATTGACATAAAACAGCTGATTTAACATTAGTAAACGAGCGTACATCAATCAGCTGTTTTCTGACAAGTTAAATGGATCCTGCTATACTCATACTCTGTTCACTGAAACAAGTCAGTAAATGTAACAGCTGAGTGAGCTTGTGTGTGTGCCTTTTGTGAGTGTATTGCATGACGGCATGTTCACATTTCAGCGTTTGCAACTAATCGCGTATTCAGCTGATACGGATTGAGAGTGAGAGAAATTTAGAGCAGGATTTTTTAAATTGTCAGAAAGCAGCTGATTGATGTACGCTCGTTTACTGAATTAAATCAGCTGTTTTCTGACAATTGAAAATAATCCTGCTATAGTTATAACATGCCTTTGACTCGGTCGTCCAGCTGTTTTCCGATACACGCACGCACACTTTCTTTACGCGCACTGACTTGTTTCCGTGAACAGATTACCTGTATATTTTTCTCATTTAGTTGTCAGATGAGTATTGATACTTTTGAAGTTCGATATCGATTGTCGATATCTCTAGATGAGTAGACGTACAACAGTCTAACAGTCTATTGCCTGGTTGTTCAAACGTCTATTAAATTTAACCGGGCGATAAATCGAGGACAGCAACATAGTGGCATAGACGACAAACTAAACTAGCTTAAAATGAAGAATTGAGACAAAATAGTGTTGGAAAGCCTTGAATTGGATTGATTTCATTTGCAAAAATACATTACTCATAATTTTCATTAGATGTTATTACAAAATAATATTCTGTGGACAAAATTTATGAACTGCACTTCAAGTTATTATCAATGAGGCAGAAGGAATCTGGTAGTGGAAAATACTAATGGCATAATTTTTTTATATCAGCTGGTTGTGCACACATTTCAAATTGTTGAAACCTTTCTACTCGGTTAAAAAACGGGGTTAAATTAACCGGTGCTGATTGAGGGATTAAATTTTTTCCAGTGGGTAATTTTTTCCATAGACATCAGATATAGCAGGATGCAATTAACTTGTCATAAATCAGCTGATCGACGAGCATATGATCACAATACTTAACCTACAAATGCTGAATCTCGCAGATTATTGAAAAGGTCATTTAAAAAGTTATTCTTTGAAAGGTCTTCTTTAAAAAGGTATTTTAAAGACTTTAAAGGTCTTTAAGACTTTCAAGCCTTATGATTATTGTGTCGAAATCACTCTTTAATTATTACTGGATCAGCTGATTTATGACAAGTTGAATTGAATCCTGCTATAAATATTTTAACATGTGGTTAAAATTCTATCAGATGGGAAAGTACAAGTTTCAGTTACCAACCAAAAGTCTGTAATATTGTGGCTTAATGCAATTTTCGGAGCTTGTTCGTTTCGAATGAACATGTAATTTATTAGAGAATGTTAATGCAGTTGATTTTACTAGTTATTTAGCTAAAATAGATTGTTCTGGTAACACTATTTCAGTTGAATTTTTAATTTCAAATTAGTTTGGCGCCCATTATGTTGCGTCCCCGATTTAACGCCCGGTTAAATTCAATAGACGTACGAACAACCAGGCATTATGTCTAACAGGAAAGTACCCTAATTTCACTCACCTGTTCTATATGAATATCTCGTATAATCTTTAAATTATTAGATGGAACATTGGTTGGTGTTGAACGACCAAAAAAACGTGCAAATAAGGCGGCAATTCCTTGGCAAAAAGTAATTCTGTCGCTGCTTGTACTTGACGTCTTCTGAAAAAATGCCAGTAAAAATATCAATTAAATATTTATTTCGCTGCTTACTGCATTAGTCGTATCGTTCCGTCCTCGAGAATACACAAATATAGAAAATAAAATGAGATTAAAATAAATTTGGAAAACATTTTAAATGGTTAAACATCGATAGTAAGTCAATGCTCACAGCATTCATCACAGTCATCTTTATATAAAACAGGTGAACATGTTTTTTGTAACCTCAAATTCTCCATGGTTTCTCAACCGATTTTGTTAGTTCACGTCTCATTTGAAAAATCTTATTGAAAAGCTGTTTGATATAGCAGGATCCTCTTAACTTGTCAGAAAACATATGATCAACTAGCATAATATGATAGGTACTTAACCTACAAATGCTGAATCTCGCAGATTATTGAAAAGGTCTTTTAAAAAGTTATTCTTTGAAAGTTCTTCTTTGAAAAGGTCTTTTGAAGACTTTAAAGGTCTTTAAGACTTCTAAGCCTATTGATTATTGTGTCGAAATCACTGTTTAATTATTACCGAAACAGCTGATTTCTGACAAGTTAAATGGATCGTGCTATATAAGTTCTTACATTTTGAAAAAAGTAATCATGGGTATAGCAGGATCCAATTCAACTTGTCAGAAATCAGCTGTTTCAAAGAGCAATATCACAATACTTAACCTACAAATGCTGAATCTCGCAGATTATTGAAAATGTCTTTTAAGAAGTTATTCTTTGAAAGGTCTTCTTTAAAAAGGTCTTTTAAAGACTTTAAAGGTTCTTTAGACTTTCAAGCCTTTTGATTATTGTGTCGAAATCACTGTTTAATTATTACTGGATCAGCTGATTTATGACAAGTTAATTGGCTCCTGCTATATGAGGAATGAACGATCGAAGTTTCAATTTTTGCCATTGCTTTAACATAGGGACAGGTGAGTAGCAAATTTTCACATTTCAACTTATGATTTGATGATCAGCTGTTTTGAAACAAAAAATTTTTTTCATTTTGTTCATTGCACCGGTAAGGGCATTATTTGTGCAAAGAGAGAGAGAGAGAAAAGAGAAAGATCGAGAAATCGTAAGAGAGTACTGGTAGTAGAGAAGGGAAGAGAGAGAGAGAGAAAGAGAGGGGGAGGAGAGGAGAAAGAGGAAAGAGAGAGAATAGAAGAAGAAAAAAGGGAAAAGGAAAGAGGAAAGGAAGGAGGAGAAAAAGGAGAAGACGGAGAAAAAGGAGAAGAAGAAAAAGAGGAAGAAGAGGAAGAACGAAAAAAATAATAAGAAAAAAGTAAGAAAAGGAAAAGAAGAAGAAGAAGGAGAAAAGAAGAAGAAGAACAAAGGGAAGAAGGAGATGGAAAAGAAGGAGAAGGAGGAGGAGGAGAATTAGAAAAAGATGAAGAAGCTGAAGAAGAAAGACGAAGAGGAGAAGGCGAAGAAAAAGTAGAAGGAAAACAAAAAGAAGAGAAGTCGAATAAGAAAAAGAAGGATAAGAAGAAGAATGAGAAGAAAGAGAAGGCAAAGAAGGAGATGAATAAAAAGATGAAGAAGAAAAAGAAGAAGATGGGAAAATAGACTTTTGCGTCAACATTACCTTGTATTCTAGTTACTATGGTTAAAATTGTAGTTTCTTTAAAAACTAAAAAAAAACGATATTTTTAAAGATGACAAACAAAATCTAAAATAACTTGCCGAGCTTTCCTCCACTGCTTTGTTATCTTCTTTATTTCCCTTTTTCTTTCCTTGGAAAAGTCCACCCATGCCACAGCAACTAGAAACCTTAGTTTGGGCAGCTGCAGAGTCGGCTTTTCTCTAACAAAAAAAAAAATGAATAAAAATGAATATATTTTCATAATATAAAATGTATATATTCGCTGTGAGCATCTATGGTGTTACACTCTCGCGGATAATCTTATGAATCTTTCATGGTAGATTGACATGGGAAAGGATAGGCTTATGTACGTAAAACTTAGTTTATAATTGAAATAGAATTCCCTGTCGCTATTTTTCCTACTTATCAATTGTGGAATTATATTTAGAATTATAAAATTGACATATCGCATGTTCTGAAACATTATTATAATCATCAATTCAAGTTTTAAAATCAACTTTGAAGGTTATGTTTCAAGCCGACTGAGCAGACGAAGTAGTTTATCCACAGCTGAGTTCATTCTCATTGGTCAATATTCCGAAATGGTTTATGGGCGCGAGACTTCAAATCAATCATATGCTTTCAAACTGGATTTTTCACTCGATTAATTCAAAACTGAGATCCGATTTCTTTGTTGAATCAATTTACGTTTGGAAATATGGAAGGAATAGAAGCCGCAATTACTATTGTGAACGGTATTTATACAATAAGGAATACGACAATACTTTAAATGCATTGTAAATGCTTATTCCCTATCCTTTCTCATGTTAAACTACCTGGTTTCGTTCACTAAAATTCCGCGTGAGCGCAGGTGTCGATTTTATTATTCCCACCACCTACGTGCACACAGCGAATAGGTACTCTAAAATATGCAAATTTTGTATTGATGATGAAATGCATTGCCACTATATTGTTTTAAAACATGAAGTTGGAGATATTGTAAAATACAGACTGTATAATCACAGTGTGGTCATTGATTGAGTGGCCGTAGTCAGGTTTAACAGGCCTTGGACCAACGAGGTAGAATATAGTAAACCATATATTCAAGTTTATCATATTCTGGTTTACTATATTCTAGCTCGTTGCCTCGGACAAAATCACCTGACAGGGCCCTTTATACCGCTGGCCGGGGGGTACGGAATACCCCCTTTTAAAAATTTAAATAAGCGTTGCTTTGCGCTGCACGGGGTGGTTGATAATATTATTAATATAAATATACAGTATTTTCTAAAATATATTATATAGATACCGTTTTGGAGGGTCCAGCCGAGGTATATGTCACCTAGAAAACAAAAGTATGCATAATTTGTCAAATAAATCACCCAATATTGAATCAGAATATTAGCCTAATAACAAAAAAATAGTCTAAGCTGAGCAATAACCCTATCCCGTAGTCTATTTAAAAAAAAAATCACTCATAAATAATGATGGCTCACTAAAAATAATTATTTAGTGAGCTTGAGAGATTAAGTGAATAAAATCTCTACTGAAAAGAACGAAAACAGTACAATCTATACAGGGTGTCCCAAAAAATAGTGACGCAAGTACTACCACAGTATTCTACAAGTCAAAACAAACAGAAAATGTTGTTGGCAAAATGCTGATTTCTCCTTAGTTTACCTGTAATCCGCCATTTCTCGAGTCCATCATATCTCGTTGAAAAAACAAGATTTTCTCATGAAATTTGATAGGGGTATAATTAAAGGTGTGGTTTACAAAATACATGTATCAATAAATTTCAATATCTGTTTTTTCCAAAATGGCGGCCGACTAAAAGTTTTAATTCGATTTTACTGGAGAAATATTGCTTTTTACGATAAAACGTAGAAATACAAAAATGTAGAGAATTTTATTCTAAATATAAAATGGCATATAATTTTAAAGAATCGGATAGTAAATAACCGAGATATGGCTATTTGAAGATCACCACTTCTGTGTTTCTTCATTTCTTCAGCAGTGAGACATGAGAATAAATTTATGAATGCAAAACATGATTATGTTTGTTTGAGTTCAAATTATAGAATGATTCTTATACCGTAATAGATATTCGAGAAAAATACATTACCATTAGAGAAACACAAAACATCAGTAGCAAACATTTAAAAATTAACACTATTTGAGACATTATTGTTTTTAAGAACCGCAGCCAAAAATTATTGTTGATAAAATTGATGAGTATGAAGAATATTTTTTCGATGAGTTTTTCTCGATACTAGTAGGCTCCTGAATGTTATTTAACTCACTACTGTTACACCAATGACAGTGTTACTAGATACCACGTACCTACTAATAAATTATTAATGTTGGGACACGAGCAGGGGTATTTTTGTACTTTGCAAACGTCATAGGCTAAGCCCCTGCGCCCACTAAGCAACTGCTATCCGATTTCAATCAGTAACCCAGCGTTGCCAGATGACTTTGGCTGATAGGTTAGATTACCCAATTACAGCCGAAAAACAGCCAAATGTCATCTGGCAACATTGGGTTGCTGACTGAAATCAGATAGCAGTTGCGAAGTGGGCGCAGGGGCTAAGGCAACTGTTTATGAAAAATTCGATCATCTACTTTAATAGCGCAGGGGCTTATACTTATTCAGACACATTACTAATCAATAATGAAGACAGCATAGATTTTGTTATTTATGTTTCGATTATATGGAGGAAAATAATATTCCCATTCAAGTTTCTTTAATAATTATATATTCTATTATTTCACCCTAAACTGTAATAATTTACCAATAAGGATATGTGATTGTTGAGTTTTAAAGAACTGTTTTCTTTTATTTCTTTGCCGTTTCTCTGAAACTCTTGAAACGCCGGAACTCTGAAGTTTATGAAGAGTTTACCTGAAATACTGCACTATTTTTCCAAGTATCACATTACATCCATTGAATTCTGGTCCATTATATTAACAACACTGGCAATAAGCAACCCCTAATTCTATGTTTGTCTGTCATAAACAATGGAAGAATAATTTTTTATCTTTCTAGTCATCGCTAGAATGCTAGTAGAGTTGATGGTTCATAATGTAAAAATGGTTTTGTTAATAAATGATTTTTTCAGCCAGTATTTCGTACTTCAATAGATATTTCGAATGAAAGTTAATGGATTTCATTAAAAAGAGCGAAAACTTTCAAGTGTCAAGAATACAATATTAGACTATTTTGTATTACTTCATCAATCGCAAAAACCATTTAGCTCCGCCTAGTGCTAAAAGTAGGCGTGACTATCCCCCTCCCACCGACCAATCACAACGCAGTATCCAATTACCAGCTGACCGGCAGCTACTTCAAGTTTGGAACCCTGTTGGTGCCACTATCTAGCGGTGAATTCTTGAACTAAGTACAGTCACCATTTAGCTCCACCTAGTGTTGAAAGAAGGCGTGACTATCCCCCTCCCACCGACCAATCACAACGCAGTATCCATTTACCAGCTGACCGGCAGCTACTTCAAGTTTGGAACCCTGTTGGTGCCACTATCTAGCGGTGAATTCTTGAACTAACTGCAGCCACCATTAACTACGCCTAGTGTTAAAAGTAGGCTTGACAATCCCCCTCCTACCGACCAATCACAGCTCAGTATTTCAGCAAGTCACCATTCTGTTATGTTGGCCAATGGAAATACACCTTGTAACGTAACAGTTTCCAAACATCTTTAATCTTAAACTAGCTTTCGAAGACTTTGGAGCAGTTTGCTTTCAAGAATTGTGAAATACAATGCATTGCTATTGCTAAGACTAAAGTAGTAGTTCTGTGAACTACTGTTCTACGACCTACGACCTCGCGCTCAGTACTATTTTCCTGTTAGGTATTCTCAAAACCGAGAAATGAATGAGTTGAGAACAACTTTGAAGAAAAAATTCATTGAATTGAAGCTTTTTACTCTAAATAATTTTGGATATCCCTAGATACCCTAGAAAAAGAATATTTCTTCACGAATAGGCAATCAAAGGATTTTTTTCGTACATAACCCTACGATATCCCTCACTCACGAAATATGAATTCATAAGAACTGCTATAGAGGATGAGGAGGAGGAGGAGTAGGAAGAGAAGGAGTAGGAAGATGAGGAGGAGGAGGAGAAGAAGGAGGAGAAGGAGTTGGAGGAGGAGGAGAAGAAGGAGGAGGAGGAGGAGAAGGAGGAGTAGAAGGCGGAGGAGGAGGAGAGGAGGAGGAGGAGAAGAAGGCGGAGGAGGAGGAGGAGAAGAAGGCGGAGGAGGAGGAGGAGGAGGAGGAGGAGAAGAAGGCGGAGGAGGAGCAGGAGGATGGGGAGGAGAAGAAGAAGGCGGAGGAGGAGGAGGAGTAAGAGGAGGAGGAGGAGGAGGAGGAGTAGGAGAAGGAGGAAGATGAGGAGGAGGAGGAGGAGGAGAAGAAGAAGAATGAGACGGAGTTGGAGGCGGAGGGGAAGAAGGAGAAGGCGGAGAAAGAGGAGGGGGATGAGGAGGAGAAGGAGAAGGAGTTGGAGGAGGAGGAGAATAAGGAGGAGGAGGAGGAGGAGGATGAGGGGAGGAAGAGGAGGAGGAGGTGGAGGAGGAGGATGAGGAGGAGGAGGAAGAGGAGAAGGAGTAGGAAGAGGAGGAGGAGAAGAAGGAGAAGAAAACAGATGGAAGAAGAAGAGTGGATAAATTTTTTTATCTCAAACAATTCCATTCCAAAATGCTCCACTAAGATAAGTGATAGTCAACCCAGGTGCCTCAACAAAGTTCGCAGTACGTGAAACGTCTTTAAATTAAAATATTCTGAAGCACGATTCTTGTGTTTGAGAAGCATTTCTACACAAGAGTTCTCGCATTTGAAATTGATAGACATCAAGTTGATCATCATTACTTCACTTGATAAATTATTAATATTAATATTAATATTACTTTACTTATTAGTTATATGTACTGTTCATCACATTAGCTGATAACAGGAGCGAGCCCAGAAACATTTTTTTCTGTTGGGGGGGGGATATCCCCCCCTGTTTAAATCTAAGTATAATATATATAAGTATATACCAATCCATTTTGTTCTATAATTTTGAGGGATGATATATCCCCTAAATCCTCCCACCCTAGGTTCGCCCCAGGCTGATAATGGGAGCAACAATTTGAAAAAAAAAGTAAAAGAGCTTCAAATCTTGTTCAATATTTTGCAACACCTTAAATCGGGGCCTCACACTAACTTAAAAGCCCCATAGAAACCTATATTTACTCAATAAAAGTTTTCATATAATAAAAGCGGGACCCCGCGGTGATGGCAAATAAAACAATCAAATTTTTCTTACAATAAAATGAAAAAGTAAAAGATCTTCAAATCTTGTTTAATATTTGGCAAGACTTGAAATCGAGGCTCCACAGCGACCTAAAAGCATATTTACACAATGAAATATGATAAAAAAAAGGAAAAGAACTTCAAATCTTATTCAATATTTTTAACCTCTTAACTGTTAAATTTTAATCTTTTATTCCATGCTATTACAATTTTTCACATAATTATCTCGACTACCTTTGCCTTGAGGCACACCAGTGAAGATTTCTTATCATTGAAGTCTCTTATCATTTCAAACAACTTTTAAACAACTTTTTTGGTCTCCTCTCAGTTTTTTTTTCGTATGGCTTTTATTGGTGGGGAGACCCTTATGGGTAGGTTCCATCTCGCCTCATTGCACAATTTTTTGTGTCTTTTTTCTATCGGTCACCCATCCACCGCTCAGTTTAAAAATATTGTACTAATTGAGCGGTTTGTACTAAAATTAAGAGCGGATTGTACTAATTATATTTTATCCAATCAACTCAACTCATACTGTAGTAAAAAATAATTTATAAAAAATGCATGGTAAACCACTGCTGTTTCACTATCTGGAGCTGACAAAGGACCACCAGACCCCCCACCTAAAGTACGTTGGGCCCCGCCAAAGTCAATATTGTCCAGGGCCCCGCAAAGCCTAGATCCGCCACTGAGCGCACGCGAATCGAATTGAGCACGAGGCAACAATCAACAACAAAACTTAGAAAAAACACAATCTGAAAAGAGAATAACGACGAAGAGAGAGAGAGATAAGAAATCGAGATGAATATGACAGAAGCCGGGTGTACGAGATAAGCTGAACTTTAAAAGACGCGCGCGTTCATTGTCAAGATGTTGATAAGGGCAGGTGCGAGCGAAAAGGACAAAGAAATAGCGAAGGAGGAGGAAGAAGGGAATAGGTTGAAAAAGAGAAGGAGAGAGAGTGAGAGAGAACGAAGAAGAATGTGTATTTAGTTGAGAAGTGAGGAACAAGTTTTTTCTGAGGCAGCTGTAGACTCCAGCGTCAGCTGTTCTATCCACAGGCAGGTGCGGACTGACAATAAATTTGGTTCAATTTTTCGATTTTTTCCATGCTTCAATGTATTACAGGAATTCAAAAATTTGGATTTGCGTTCAGCTACGGGATCTCAGAAATCCCATTGAGGGAATTCCCATTGAGAGTATTTGTGTGAGTGTGAGATATCTCAAATCAAATCAAATTCAAATTTATTTCCTTTTTGCCATAATACAAAATTCAAAATAAATTAAATCTTACTAACATTTAAAACAAAATCAGGAAAAAACCTGCAATGGCATAAGCCTGAGCGCAGGAAAGCTAAACAAAAACTCTCTAAATTAGGCAAAGCTTACACGAATACTAATTCATTAGACTGTAATACAAAATGAAACGAAGATACAAATTGAATGTTGTTAGTTACGTGAAGAAGAGGAAAATGAATGATACTAATGACGGATGAACCTTTGTTATGACAATGAAAGGAACGGGGATGATGAATTAAGCTTATGGATTTGAAAAACTATCATAAAGATACCACAATATAAAGATATTTTATTGCAATCTGCATTCAGAATCTAATCACAACGTGCATGTTGTAAGAAGGAATTTAAAGATATAATTATAATATACAACTAGAAAACACGCTGTATTAATTTTGCATGCTATCTTTGACATGGAACCTTGGTACTGGTAGAAAATTTGGAATACACTTTTGATGAATTTTTTATGATCTCTATGTTTTTATCATCCTAGCCCTAGATCATACTTTCAACTCATGTTATTGATATCACAAAGCCTCTAATAAGTTTGAAAAATCATATGATTTTCATCTTCCTCTTCTTCATCGTCTTCTTCTTCTTCTTCTTTCTTCTTCTTCCTCTTCTTCTTCTTCCTCTTCTTCTCTTCTTCTTCTTCTTCTTCTTCTTCTTCTTCTTCTTCTTCTTCTTCTTCTTCTTCTTCTTCTTCTTCTTCTTCTTCTTCTTCTTCTTCCTCTTCTTCTTCTCTTCTTCTTCTTCCTTCTTCTTCTTCTTCTTCTTCTTCTTCTTCTTCTTCTTCTTCTTCTTCTTCTTCTTCTTCTTCTTCTTCTTCTTCTTCTTCTCCTTCTTCATCGGCAGCAGATGCAGGTAGAAAATCTCAGGTAGAAGAATCTGTCTTTTCACATTTTACCGTTCTCACACTATTCTGGCCGAAGCTCCTTCCTTCCTACTCACACCTGGGCCGTTCGTCCTTCTTTTCTTTTGTTCTGCTTCCTTCTTTTGTTCTCATTCGTCACTCTTCTTGTCCGTATTTCCTTGATTCGCACAATCGGAACAAAGGCCGAAGCAACAGTGTACCTGGTTTTTGGTACCGGAACTCAATTTCAAAATCAAAAATATGCACCCCTCAAACTAGAGCTGATGTGCTACGGTGGTAGTGGGAAATGAATGTAGCCTACTTTCGACTCAGATTTTAGCAAATATGCACCCCTCTAACTGAAGTAGACTAACGGAAATAAAACTAAAAGAGTTTTGGAGATTTCTACTCAGATTTTGCGTGGATGAAATAGGGGGGTATAAAAGAATCATTTATCTCTTGTATGTAATATTCTGAGAGACTATTTAAAAAACACTTTGAAGTAGAAATAACTTGATTTTCACTTACATCGTGACACTCATTTCATCCTGGTGTAGGACATCATCAGATTGGCCTTCTTTTCTAAAACAATTTGCAATATCTTCGCAATATTGCAATATTTTTTTCAATATAGTGTTCTTGAAATAGTGTTCTTGTAGGATACAGTCTTGGTTTACCTAATGCTATTTTTATCAGTAGTTTCTGGATATTGAAAAGTTGTTGTAGGTGTGATTTGAATGCTTCTCCACAAACTCTTATCCCATATTAGAAAACTGATTGTGCATATGTGAAGTACATAATTTTTGTGATTTTGGGATTATTTAACTGACTGATTTTGTAGAATTTCGATGCAAGATAGTGTGATGCAAGATGTGAAGTACATAATTTTTGTGATTTTGGTATTATTTAACTGACTGATTTTGTAGAATTTCGATGCAAGATACTTAGAAGGGATGAGTCTAGTAAAACCCTACCATAGAAAGGGGGAATACTGATTATTCTCAATTCCCAACAAAAAAACTCGTGTGTTCTATTGTTATACAGTAAAGCTATGTGGGAAACATAACATTCACATTGCCTCTAGTTCAGTTAGGGTTTACTGAAATCAAGTTTTTTGTTTAAATTCAATGAGACTCGTTCCTGAGCAATAAAAGGGTTTCGAAGTTTTGCGTTTTCTTGTGAACGTTGACTGCTTTACAGTTTTTAAAAGTCTTGTTCTCTTTTAGATTGAGGGTGTACATCCCTGGAACATGTTACGAGTATATTTTCGATAACTAGAATCTTCAACTCCCGGGTATACTCAAGAAAATGCCAACTTTGGCCCATGCCAAAGTTGCCCCTTATAACTTTGGTCTGGGTCGTCAAAGTTGTCCCATATTTGCACTGCATAATTTTTAAAACAGTCTATTAATGTTCAAGAGGATGCCAAAATTGATAAGAAGATTTCCTGGTCGGTGGCGAAGCGTGGTATACTTAACCGGTCATCGCCGGGTATATTTCCTATAGGACATATACCCGGCGATGACCGATTAAGTATACCACGCTTCGCCACGGTTCCTGTTTCAAGAGCCTACCAAGACTGGACTGATGAGCATCTGGAGAAATACCTAGCAGATATCAAAGATTGATATTGAGTTAATTGACTTATATGTCCATCTGAGTTCAGAATTAGGAGGCTACAAAGAAGATCAAGAAGACGATAGTCACGTTTAGGTGGCACCACATAGCTTTATAGAAACACACGGATGCAATGACTAATCAGTGTGTGTTGCTTCATAAGCAACTAGGTGAAGTACTGTGACTAAACGTGACTAATCTCGTCTTGTCTTGACTAACCGGTGTACGCCTAGCCTAAGAGTAACATAAAACTTGAGACACACCTGAGTTCTTAATTATTCATGTAATTGGTCGTATTAGAAACAGTGCAACATTGCCCAGATATTAATTTCTGCATTAAAATCATGTGAAAAAATGACTGGTCGAATTGTTCGGGCAACATTCAACCACTGGTAAAAAGTTGTTCATGGTGTCATACAATTATAAAATTTCAATTTCGACCACACCCATTAATAATAGCTATATCATTAGAGTTCTCTTGCAATATTTCGATCTCATTTGACTGATTTTTGTAAATTACAACAAGCTTGATAAAGTTTGATGTTGAAAATTGGTCGGAAGTTGCACCAGTTTACTGGTACTTTACTTTAAATTACTCTAATGCCCGGTTTTTCAGTCGCTCAATAGACATTTTATGGATCCAATAGCACTATTGAATCAATAACCATGTGTTTTCAAATGCAAAAAAAGTTATTGATTCAATAAGTTTATTGAACGACTGAAAAACCGGGCATAAGTAAAATACAATACTTTTAAAGGGCCGCTTCGCCAACGCTGCTGCTATACATCTAGCTCAAGCCTCATTCGGAGAATAGGAAAAGCATAGAAAAAATATTGAGCTTCAGCTGTTGCTTAAGCAGCGTTGGGGAAAGCGGGCCTAAGTAAAGCACTTCAGTAAAATACTTTGAAGTAAAATACTTTACTTCTCTGTGATAGATTGAATTGTTTCCCTGTCGAAATGCGCAATAAAATGAAAAGACTGCAGCACCATCTGTGAACAGAAAAGAGCGAATTGGAAATAGTTACTCTTCATCATTACAGATAGCGCCACCAGTAACAGCACAGGGAATCCTGCATTATCACCAGGAAAATCTGTCTTATCTAGTGTCTAGGAGAATGTGTTCCTTCTCTCTTTTCTATCTAATATCCTTTTTTCCAACTCCTATTCACAGACAAGGGCTTCTCGGAAGTCTTTTTGTGAATTAGTATTTTTGATCGCATCAGTTATCAGTTATCACGCATGTTGATGTCCATCTTCATCATCTTTTCTTTATCTCTAAATTGTAATAAATACAAAATTTCATTATCATTTGAAGGAAAATTATGTTTTAAGTCACTTATTTCAGTTATTGTGTTCTATTATTATTCCAATTTGACATTTTACAACTTTGTTTTTCATTGTCATGATGATTGTTGGTTTAATTTGATTTGTAATGATGATGTGATCAATAAATTTCAAATTTCAAATAATAATTATGAAAAAAGTTCACGTCATACCTCAAGTTTGCTAATAGATAACTACTCATATGAATTATAAATTCATCGTTATAAATTGTTGTATTCATTCTCAAAATGAAACACCTTTAATAATTTGGTTATAAATTTCATTTTATTCTTATGGCAAATAAATGATTTGAAATGTGGCAACTGAGGAGAATTTTCTCGTTTGCAAGGCTAATTCCTCATCAGAATTAGGCTGGCGTACATCGGGTTTAAAGACAAGACGAGATTAGTCACGTTTAGTCACAGTAATTCACATAGATTCCTGTCAATTTACCCTGCAATGACTAATCGGTGTGTGTTGCTTCATAAGCAAGTATGTGAAGTACTGTGACTAAATGTGACTAATCTCGTCTTGTCTTGTCTTGACTAACCGGTGTACGCCTAGCCTTAGCTACACAGCAATCTGCATTTAAAGAAAGGAATATGTAAGGGAAGACCTCTGCTGCAATTTAGATTCCTTGTCAATATTTACCCTCATGAATACTAATAATTGGCAACTTAGGGAGAATTTCGCGCCTTTCCGTCCTCAGTCACAGTGCAATTTGATTCCGTAGGCAATTTTTTCCCTATTCCGTTGTAAATTCTGCTTTCAGCCACATCAAAAGGGAAATTTACCTGCTGCAAGGTAAATTCCAAGTCATTGCACCCTCATAATAATTAATAATATGCAATTTAGGGAAAATTTTGCTCCTTTCCGTCCTCAGTCACAGTGCAATTTGATTCCATAGGAAATTTTTTTCCCTATTCCGTTGTAAATTCTGCTTTCAGCCACATCAAGAGGGAAATTTACCTGCTGCAAGGTAAATTCCGAGTCATTGCACCCTCAGAATAAATAATAATGTGCGATTTAGGGAAAATTTCACGCCAACCCGCCCTCAGTCACCCTCAGTCATTCCATCTTAGGGAATTTTCCCTGTTCCGATGTACACTCTGCCTTCAGCCACAGAGAATTTGGCATCATGAGGGAGTTCTTAGGAATTTTCCCTGTTTCGATGCACACTCTGCCTTCATCCACAGAGAATTTTGCATCAAGAGGGAGTTCTCCCAGGAAATTTACCTGCTGCAAGGTAAATTCCGAGTCATTGCACCCTCAGAATAATTAATAATGTGCAATTAAGGGAGAATTTCGCTCCTTTCCGTCCTCAGTCACAGCGCAATTTTATTCCGTAGGCAATTTTTTCCCCTATTCCGTTGTAAATTCTGCTTTCAAGCACAGAAACATTGGAGGGAATTTTCCCAGCTAGAAGGTAGATTTGGCGCCAATTCACCCCCAGCGCTTAGGTTGGCAGCAGTGATGTCGCCGGTTACCGCGTGCAAAAACGATCGTTGCCGGCCGGTCGACTGTTGGCGAGGTGGTGGGGGAAGGCTCTCGACCAATCACAGCGCTCCCTTCAAAGTTGGCGGGTACAGCATGGACATAGAGTGCCCCAGACGCCAGCATTCAAGTCAGTCGTTCGTTAGCCATCTTACGGGTCAGAAGTGTTGAACTGTTTTGTTACCATCTCAGTGAAGATTGTGCTACATCCGATGTAGTAATTGCTGTTGTGTACTATAGAAAAATAACTTACTCCTTCACAAAACACACACACAGATTTGATAGGTGCGAGTGACATTCACAGATAGACCAGCGACACAATTTTTGCTAACAAACTTTTCTACTAGCCTGTTGTTGATTTCAACAATAGCAACAAAAATTCTCTGTCATCGAAGTGTATAACTGCTACCGCTTTTTTTCTACAATTTTCACACAAGTTGATAACTAAGAGATAACTATTTTTCTACCAAATAACACTACTGTACAACATCATCCATCTTATCGTGTTGCATCAAGATTCATCCTGTGTTGAATAGTTTGTTGAGTAGGCTACCTAGTTAGTGGAAACAAACTTGATCTGGTAGTAATCTACTAAATCACCAATGCTTGAAACTGTTCTGAGTTCTGCCGATATCAAAATGCCGTCGAGTTTATTCTGCGATATTGATAATGGACGATCGACAGGGGCGGGAGTTCCCTCGCATAGTTATGAGGAACAGCGGGCCTTGCAACTGGCTTTCGAGTTGATGGGGATGAATGATGGTTCGGCTAACTCCTCGTCAGTGGTTGACTCTGATGCCTCTATTATTCCCAGCAATTTTGTGGTGCCAGACGAGTCACGAAGCAAGAAAAGCCAGAATATGACCGAATGTGTTCCTGTCCCCAGCTCTGAGCATGTGGCTGAGATCGTTGGAAGACAAGGTATGTTTGATTTGTTAGTTTGCATGGGATCTCTGTAAAGTTTTAGGGTAGCCAAAATCACCCTGAAATTTTGTTAGTTTGCATGTGATCTCTGAAGTTTTAAGTAGCCAAAATCACCCTGAAATTTTGTTAGTTGTAATGGGCCAAGTTAAATTAAAATAAGTGAGAATCAAGAACTGTCATTATGTGAATAAAACAAGTTAAAATGAGACCAAAGATTCAAGACTAATATTATTCAAGTGTAGCGTGTAGCCTAAATTTCATTGATAAATTAGATTTAAGAATCAAAGTACCGGTAGGCCTATTTAATGACTGGCAGTTAAAATAATGACAACAAAGATGTAAGACCAATAATTCAGGTGTAATTTCATAAAAAATTTTACTCACCTGGAAACTTTGGATTTTTCAACAGAAAATTATGTATTTTGACGTCATTTTGGGGATCTCGGGAGGGGGGGGGCGATTGCCCCTTTGCCCCCCCTTGGATCCGCCACTGTCATGTAGTAAGATAGAATTTGATAATACCCACGAAATCTATTAAAATAATTATCGAATTGTCAGTAGCCTAATTTACCATGAAATCTATCGATTTGTCAGAAATTCCCTCCTGAATTGTATGTGAATGTTGATCATCAGGATGTTCTGGATGAAAGAATTCTGAACATATGTATTAGACAGGCAAAAATATTGAACAACTAAATATGTTGAAATAATTTTTTCTGAGTGTGATACCCACATGAGCTCTAGACTTGTGCGTCGGTTGCCCCCAAATTGACAATTACTATTGCCACCTGAGTTGAAAAGGGTTCCACCTGAATCCATCTGAATTGTCAAGAGTTGCATGTTAAAACGTTCAAATTAACAGGATTCAAGTTTCTTGAATATTTTCTAACTCCTGAATTGTCAATTACCCTCTGAATTGCTAATAATCACCCCCCGATTCGTGATGTGGAATCATTTATGTTTTATAGGCTAGCTTGTGTCTTGAATTGACAGAATTCACCCCCCTGAATTTCATTCTAGAATTTCTTACTATTTATGTATTTGTTCTAAACCACGTGCTCTCTATGTCGGTACAAAGATAATCTGCTTGATTAGTTTACTATTGTACTTACCAGTAACTTGTTCATGAAGTGTTTTATAAACATCGATATGCAGGATGTAGTTGCAGTAAATAAAATGAGGAGGTTTGAGATAGAGGTATTCTAGCCATATTTATCCATAATTAGAAACCATTCCTGCAATTTTTAACTTCTTAAAAGTGTCGAAAACTGAAGTTCATACTTTGTTATTTTTCTAAAAGATTTTTAGTGTTGAAAATCTACTTAAATTTTAGGAGAATGATTTATGCATGAAATAAGCAAGCATGTGCAAGGACCTGATTTTTCCCATTATCTATCTATTTATAATTTTATTTTTGAGTCATTTATTGATAAAAAAATTAATAATGTCGAAAACTTGAGGCAGCTCAAGACTGGAAAATATTTACGAGTATTTCATATAATATAGGCTAAATCCAAATATTTTGAAAGTAATCTATCAGACTTGGCTATTTTTGGAAGAACTAGCTTTTCCATTACTTTGAAATAGAATTCAGGCCTGCACCAATGATAAAAATTAATCAATGCTATCATCCTGATAAGAAGACTTCACATTAAATTTATCAATTCAATACCTTGAAGGCAACAAATCGATTACTAACTCAATTAATCTTCAATCAAGTTGGTTGAAATTTTTCAATTTTTCTGAAGAAGAAAAAGATGTACAGTATCAAGGCGTTGTTTATGGAAATAAGAAATAATTAAGTGGATAACTCCACAGAGAACAGACTCATTAGAAATTATGCATTTTCTATGATAACTTTTCTAAAAAATCTTATATTTTAGAGTAGGATAGCCTACACATTATAAGTGGATTCATATCACATAATCACTTTCAAATTTCTTGAGTCGGGATTCTCTTAGATATCTGTATTATATGTATCTGTATTTGTAAATAAACTCCCCTGAGTGCATATTGTTGGCATTCACAGATATTATCATTATCAGATTTGAAATTATTCTATTATTTTGAATAAGAATAATACGTAACAAGACATCGTTTATTGAAATGAAAATAATTAGGTGAATAACTCCAACAAAAATACGTTATATTCTAGACATTGACACATATTTAATGGTTTTAATACACATGGTAATAATCACTTTCAATACACATGAAATGGTTACGTATCACGTTCTACACACATTAAATGGTTACGTATCACACAATTTGATACAAAACAAATCGTTGCGTATCACGTGTGAAGCATGGTACAACACTAGTGTTTTATAACCTACAGACGACGACAATGTACTCTTGAATTTGCTGAGGAACCAAATCGGTAACAAAGCAAAGTGGAGACTTGAATGGAGGAGAAGAGAACGAGAAGAAGTGTGAGGGAGAGTAGAAAGAGAAGTGTGAGGAGGAGAAGAAGGAGAAGAAAGAGGAGCAAGATAGTGTGAATGACTGAAAACTGAAACGTTGATGTTCTTTGTCTGGAGGAGTCCGACAGCCTGGAAGCGCGCTAGCGTGTGTGTGCGTGCGTGTGAGAAACGTGCGTTTCAACATTTTTCTCTGTGTGGTGTTGTACAGTTTCAGTCCGCACATTTTTTGAGTTCAATTTTTTTGTCGTTTTTAGAGCGGTTCGCTAAAGATTTTATGATGATTGGAAGCACCACTAAAATACGGTTGAATAATTTGGGGGTTTTGTCTGCTCTCTCTCTCCTCTATCCTCTTCCTCTCTCTTATTCTTTTTCCATGTTTATTTCCTCTCTTTATGTTCACCAGAATTTAGGTTCTTTCCTTCTTCATTCCTCGTTTTACCTTTAATTATTTCTTCATGTTTTCATTCTGAGTCTCTACTGAAATAATCCAATTCGTCATTTCCTTTTCTCCTCTCCAAATTTCTCTCCCTCTCTCTCTTCTCTCTCTTGAATATACATCTCCTAGAATGGACATTAATGTGTTTTAACATCATCCATTACAATATTACATAATTACATAATACATCTGATATGTTTTGTAATCTGCATGATTTTTATATGCCAATTAAACATAATATAAACTAATCTGTTGCTTTCTCTCTCTCTCTCTCTCTCTTTTTCTCTTACTCCCGATTATCCACATGTTCTTATTATCACTTCATTCCTTTCTCTTGTTCATTTTCTCTTTCAGTGTTGTATTTCTTGAAAAATGAGTTGCCTTATCACCTCTTTCTTGATCACTAACTCTCTCTCTCTCTCTCGTTCTCTCTCTCTTGTTCTAAACCACCTGGCGCTTCGAGAGAAGTGCAGCTGCCGTCTGTCTTTATTATCTGAAAGATGTTATCCAGTTTTCGGTTTGGTTAAGAGTCCTTTAATATACACTTTTGGAAAACGTGCTGTAGTATGTAGCCTACTCTAGTAAAATGTTTCATCAAACTTATCTTTGAAAACTTGAACACGCCAACCTGTAATGTGCATACAGTAGTATTGATTTGACAAGCATTGCTATCTGTGCTTGTCTAGTTTTTGAGCAGGCAGAAGTGAAAAGGAGAGGAATTAGTTTGAGAAGAAGAAAGAGAAGGATGGAGAGGAAAAGGAGAAGAAGAAGAGGAGCTTCCTTCTTCAATTGTTGATTGTTCAATCGACATTAGATTGTGTAGTAACGATCTTATCTGAATTATGTTAGATCTATATTATCTAAATTTATCTAGGCCTAATCAATGTTTTTCAAATTAGAAAAGAGGCAGTTATAGGCGTGAGTTCGTGAACCTTCCATTGAGTATCATTTGTACATAACTGCAAAAAAGTAAATAAATGTGTAAGGGTACAGAAGAAGAATAAGAAAGAAAAATGAGGATGAGGAGGATGAAAAGGAAAAGAGGGGGAAGGAGAAGAAGAAAAGAAGGAGGAGAAGAAGAGGAAAAAGGAGGAGAGGAGGCAGAAGAAGGAAAAGGAGTAGGAGAAGAGGGTGCAGAAGAAAAAGAAGGAGGAGGAGAAGAGGGGAAGAAGAAGAAAGAGGGGAAGGAGAAGGAAAAGGAGAAGAAGAATTAGGACGTGAAGAAGTTGAGGAAGAAGAAAGAGAGGAGTAGGAGGAAAAGAAGAATGAGAAAGAAGAAAAGAAGGTGGAGGAGAAGTGGATGCAGAGGAAAAGAAGAAGGAGGAGGAGGAGAAGAATAAGAAAGAAAAATAAGGATGAGAAGAGGAGAAGAAGAAGAAAAGAAGGAGGAGAAGAAGAGGAAAAGAAGGAGGAGGAAAACAGAAGAGGAAGGAGTTAAGGGGGAGAAGAGGATTAACAACAAATAAAAGAAAAAAACAGGATGAGGAAAAGGAGGAGGAGGTGAAGAGGGGGGAAAGAAACGGGAGGAGGAGGAGATGATGTGGAAGAAAAAGAAGGAGGAGAAGAGGGGAAAAAGAAGAAGAAAGAGGAGGAGAAGGAAAAGGAGAATTAGGAGGTGGAGAAGAGGAGGAAGAAGAAAAAGAAGTAGGAGAAAAATAAGGAGAAGGAAGAATAAGAAAGCACACCACATCATAACAGAATCGGTCTTGAGTTGACGAAGGAGTCGAGAGACAGGGGATGAATTTTTTCAGTTGATTCTGTTATGGCTTTCTAATGTAAGAGGAGGAAGAAAGGAGAATGAACGGAAAAAGGAAAGAGAGAAAGAAAAGAACCTTGAAGCAAAAAACGCCAGAGCCTTCCGGCCATATGGCAAACGTATGTTTGGGAGAATCGAGCCCACAACATCATTGTATAGATACAATTCACTTCTTAATTCTCATATGTGGATGCTCCTGCACTGTAGAAAACTGTGTTCCTACAAAGAAAAGAACATTGTGGTAGGATTTTGGACGAGAGCCTGTTGAAACTTCCAATAAAACTATCATTTAACTATCATCAACTATCAATTAAAAATATATGACTGAATACATGAATTGAACAAAAACAAAATCATGAAAGTGATATCGATTGTCTAATCTCTCCAAAATTGTTGAGATGCAATGTGGAGTTTTCGATTCTAATGAACCAACTTTCTCGAGGGTGATGCCCGCTTGAGCTCTAGACTTGTGCGTGGGTAATGGAAAAAGTGATAAGGTGATCTTAGTCCTAGAATCATGCTACGAACATTGCAACTCAGTCACGCATCCTGGAAATTTGGTTCCGAATTGTGAATTATTTGGTGCACCTATGTGAATTACTGAGACTAAACGTGACTAATCTTGTCTTGTCTTGTTTTGACTAACCGGTGTACGCCTAGCCTTATGTGTAATCTACTAACCTTACTAATCTACTACCTTAATCTACTAAGGAACACACACCGATTAGTCATTGCATCAGTGTGTGCTGCTTCATGAGCAACTATGTGAATTACTGTGACTAATCTCGTCTTGTCTTGTTTTGACTAACCGGTGTACGCCTAGCCTTATGTGTAATCTACTAACCTTGCATGTTATGTACATTGTAAAATGTAGCCTACACTCATCTGTTGGTCCGAAAAATGAAAACTTATGAAACAAGAATGACGGTGGTAGAAATGAAAAGTGTCCCATCACACTGTTGTGAATCTTTTTACACCAATGACCACACTGTGATTATACAGTCTCTGCAATTCAAATACGTCTAACAATGTAGTGTCTTCTAAAAACAAGTTTAAACTTTGATTTGTGAAACTTTGTTTTGAAAAAGATGTTGCATACGAGCCTAATAAAATGTCGAAATGACTAGATTCATTTTCAGTTAAGAGTTGAAGACAAGAGAGAAAGTGCAACCTTGAGTTTAGTTAACCTGACATTGACCGTGTCTTGGAAGAAGTTCACAGCCAACAAGAACAATGAAGATCAAGAAGGCATTGAACTGAAAAAGGAGCCAGTTGAGAGTACTGACTGCAATCCAGTCAGGAGTTGCGTAATGTTGTAAAATGCTGAGGTGCTTCACAGCCGGTTAGTTAATCGAGAATCGAATCGACAATCGCATCAGCTAATCGACTTGAGAGAAATATCTCGAATCTCGAAAAGCTAAGAAGCACAATGTTCAGAACAATCCCTATTTCTAATGTAAAACGATGAAGCCGTTTTCAGCCGGTTATAGTCAATCCAAACAATACTAACAATATCCTACAATACAGTAAAAGGTAAAAATAAAGTTGTAAATACTAGGAGACATAATCTTTCTATTGAAGTTTCCCGAAAACAGTGAATTGGAGGGTGTAAAATGATTATAACCCTTCCTTAACAATAGATTCCTTGTTCTATTCCTACCCCCATTATCAAGGAATGTGATATTTTTTGTTAGATTTTCAGAGGCTCTGGCTTGGGTTTACAGCGTTGAAAAGTCTTCAAACTTTACACAAGATAAGATAAGTCTCTCACATGCCTAAAGTACACCAACAAAGTAGGCCTACAACTTCGTTCCTTTAAACTTTTCAAATAAATTAGAGCGTTCGATAAGTAAGAATCGTTACAAAAAATAATTACTGTCAAAAACGTTGTTTGGTATTGTAAATTTTTAATTTTTACGAGTGTAGACTCACAATTTCTGCATTTAAACATTGTTTCCGGCATAATGCTCTAAAAATATCTTTGCCAGCCGAGAAGTTCTGGGTTACTTATTGCGCATTACAAGCCATAACAATGACTTCTCTTTGATAAAATCTTACTTAGTTGAATAATCTACGGACAAACATACAGTGCCGGTAGTAGTATGATAAAATTATGAATGAAACTTTACAACATCCTTTATTGACTTGCTCCGATTTCTTTCCTTTCTAGTGAAGGTACAGAGACAGTATAATAACAGTGTGGTCGTTGCTGTGAATGGGTCTATAACATTGTATTCGAAATTTTTTCATTCTTGCCACCACCATACTTATTGAAAATTTTTGAATTTGTTTTGGGATTACAGGCAAACATTAACCCACTCACTCATTTTTCAAACTTATTTCAAGAGAAACATCATCAAAAATAACTTTTCTAACTCTCTACTCTTGGTATTGCGTTAAAAGCTTAAAATGATGAAAACTAACACTGGGAAGAACAAACTGTAGGTAAGAAGTGAATCACTAAACATAACACATGATTTGCGTTTCATTTCAATGAAAATCTTATGGGAATTGGAAAAAGTATGGTGGATTTGTCCGAGCTAACCAAGTGTGACATGCAATGTCCACACTGTTATTATACAGTCTCTTTAGGCGAAGGTAATAGCGTGTAACTATCCAAAATAAATTATTGACAAGACTTCAGAATTGTCACTATCACAAAAAAATGGCTCTAAACATACTGCATGTGCTCAATATAAAGCGACACACAAACTTCAGACGTATATCATGTAAGGCCTCAGTATTTCCTGCTATTATTGATAAGAAGTACTGGAACAAATTGGATGATGTGGTTTCAACGTTATCAATTCATCAATAAGTTCCACAACTTAGTTTCACAGTTAGGCTAGGCGTACACCGGTTAGTCAAGACAAGACGAGATTAGTCACGTTTAGTCACAGTAATTTACATAGTTGCTTATGAAGCAGCACACACTGATGCAATGACTAATCGGTGTGTGTTGCTTCATAAGCAACTATGTGAAGTACTGTGACTAAACGTGACTAATCTCGTCTTGTCTTGACTAACCGGTGTACGCCTAGCCTTAGTCTTTCTACGTACCTTGCATATGTTCATTATAATCGCTTAATATTCCTTGAAATCATACTATAGTAAACTTACAGAAGTATAGCAGGATTCCTTTAAATTGTCAGAAAACAGCTGATTGATGTACGCTCGTTTACTAACGTTAAATCAGCTGTTCTCTGACAAGTTAGAAGAATCCTGCTATAAGTTTATAGTACAGCTTGTACTTATAGTACAAGAAAGTCGTGCTTTATGTTCCTTGAAATCAAACTTATTTTTAGATCAAGAAAATATATTAAACTTGTGTAGGTGTCAATTTTCTGACAACCATTTCAAAAATAGCATGTATTCCTCATTGGTTACGGAATTCAACTGAACAATACAAGGAACTTTCTTGAGCCTTTCAAAAATCTATTCTATTCCATTATTGTTCTCTCCTATTCCATCATCTATTATTGTTCTCTCTTTCTTTTTCAACTACTACACCCTCTTCTTCTTCTTCTTCCAGCTCAATAGCGTTTCCGAGAAACCGTCAAAGAGCTTGTGAAAACAAAATGGCGGATTGGGTTATAATAAAAGTTTGGAAATAAAGGAAAGAAGAAGAAGAAGGAAAGCAGTCTATTTTGACCTGGCTGGAGGTCTCTTTCTTTCTCTACCTGAAAAGGTTCTTTTCCAGAAATTCACACAAACACACCATGAATAGCTGGCCTAAAAGTTTCTAGATTTTAATAAAGCCCTCCGTAAAACTTTGAATAGAATGTCAATAGCAAGTCTTGAGTTTACTCATGTGTGTAGATACCCTCAATAGGATAGGCACAGTACGCATTCACCGAAATAACTTCTATTGAAATAGTTTTCAATTCTTTGAACCTGTTTGAAGAGTATCACTACAGAAATAGCTGCAATTACGATTTAGAAATATGTTGGGGTTCTTTGAACATGACGGGCGCATAGGAAAAATAGAAATAGGTTGCAATTCAATTTTAGAAACAGTTTTAAAATTCAAACAATTGAATTGTTATGTTGAGTGATTCACTTTTCCTCCCCACAATTTTTGTTTGCCAGTGAACGTTTTCATAATTTTCAAGCCCAGTTTCACACAATATTGTCGAATTTAACGTGTTAACAATAGGGAAAATCGAACTCTTGGTCTACAGTGATGTCTCTATTATCAGCTGAATAAAGCTTACTTACTACTGCACATCATCCTTGCGAACACTACTTTGTCTTCTATTTATAGCAGAATTTTTTTAACTTGTCAGAAAACACCTGATTTAACGTTAGTAAACGAGCGTACATCAATCAGCTGTTTTCTGACAATTTAAAAGAATCCTGCTATACCTTGATTATCACTGATCAGATCACATATAATTAGACACTATATAATAATTATATTTTAACAGTAGCTTAGCTCGTGTCCGATTCTAATCTCTCCACGGTCAACTGAGCATTCGTTGTGTTGAGCACACCTTGTAATCATGGCTCGATGCTTTTCGGCATATGTTCTATTTCCTTTAAAAATTACGTATGTTCGAAAAAATAGCTCTACCCATTCTCCAGCATATGCCATAGAAATATATCTGTACATAGTTTTGTGGCAAGCTCCAAAACACTGACTATGACTATAGTAGGATTCTTTTAACTTGTCAGAAAACAGCTGATTTAACGTTAGTAAACAAGCGTACATTAATCAGCTGTTTCTGACAATTTAAAAGAATCCTGCTATAACTATAGTGCAAGACAGATGCACTTGGCCCAGTCAAAACATCTGTTCTCTAGAGTTTCAAGCGACAGAAGGTGCTTGTTACGCATCGGTGATGGAAAAACAAACTCAAACTTGACTTCCTCACAACTGTGACTTCCAAAACCCCCGAATTTTGCTGTTAGAATTTACCGTATTGCCCTCTCGCGGATAAAAGACTTCCAAAACCACCGAATTTTGCTGTGAGAATTTACAGTATTGCCCTCTCGCGAATAGTTGTATGCAAATTGTTCGAAATTGATGTCAAAATGTAACAAGTATAGCAGGATGCATTTAATTTGGCGGTTACCGGCTGATTTGGCGATCAGTAAACAGCTGATGTTACGCAGCTTTGACACAATAATCCAAAGACTTATAAAAGTCTCAAATACCTTCAAAGAATACCTTTTTATAGGACCTTTTCAAAGTCTTTGCAATAATCTGCGAGATTCAGCATAAAGTTAGGCGTACACCGGTTTTACAAGACAAGACGAAATTAGACACGTTTAGTCACAGTAATTCACATAGTTGCTTATGAAGCAGTACACACCGATGCAATGACTAATCGTTGTGTGTTGCTTCCTCAGCAACTATGTGAAGAACTGTGACTAAACGTGACTAATCTTGTCTTGACTAACCGGTGTACGCTCAGCCTGAAAGATTCAGTATTGTGTCAGCTGTTTACTGATCGCCAAAACAGCTGGTAACCGCCAAATTAAATGCATCCTGCCATACAGTGACATTCATTTAATTTGAAGCTTGGCATTAGATAGATAGGGAGATATCATTTCTTATCGTTGCTGATGACCGTAGAATACGATGGCAAAGAAATAATATATTTTATCTATCTAATGCCAAGCGTCAAATTAAGTAAATCTGATTATAAATTTAGTAGTGGGTTTATTCGTAAAATAAAGGATACTCTTTTTTTTAATTTTTCACTGTACAATCCTCAGGATCATGAATTGAAGTTGGAATCTACAGTATTGCCCTTTAAAACATAATTTTATGCATGTTTTGAAAGAGTTTGATAAATGTAAAGGTCTTCTTTATACATCAATGGTAGAAATAGAAACTATCAAATGCTCATTTAACTAATTGTATTTGTTTAATTTCAGGTTGGTGCCTTTTTATTGGCTGAGACGTGCTTATAACAGAAAATGCATGTGTGGTGAGTGACCTAATGGCATAAAACCCTGAATTTAAAATTTAAAATTTTGTTTCTTGAATAACTCGGAAACCGTTGATATTACGAAAATTTTACAAGAATAACTTTTTTTAGTAAATTTAATTACAAATCGATTGAAACCTTATTTGTTAAGATTGGATCAATATTGACTGAGATATGGCAGCTTTAGTGATAGGTGACTGCTGGAGGCTGGTTGCAGTGCATCCTGGGCTTGCGGCTAAAGTCTGCTACAACAATGCAACAGTCTCCGTCTGCTTTGCATGTTATTTTTAAGCGATTTTAGATTATTTTGTGTGAATTTTAAAGACAGTAAAAAAGGGTGCAAGTAACCTCCAGCAGTCACCATGTTGGCAAAAGTATTGTGGCGGGAATTAGAAATGTTTCAATACACCGTTATGCACCTTTTCACACCAATGACCACTATGTGATTATACAGTATCTGTAGCTGTAGTACAAGAAACTATTTGACAAAATACGAGTCTTGAAGAAATTCAACTTTCTGTCAGAGTTTATAAATTTCTTGTACACAATTTGTCAGAAATTTCGAGAAAGGATCACCGTACTTAGAGAATGACTACGGAAAGAAGATCTAGAAGATGACGTAGAATAAGAAGAAGATGGAGAAGAAGAAAAAGGAGTAGTGTGAGTAGGAGGAGGAGAAGAAGAAGTGAAAGAAAACAAAGCAAACCAGACTTCCTCACCAGTTTCCCACAACATCCTTTCGATTTCTTCTTTGCCAACTTCTTCTTCTGCTTCTTAGATCATTCCTTATCCACTTCCTCTCACTCTTCTTCTTCGTCTTCCGTTGACCTTGACATTGCTTTGTCTCAGTTCTATGGCCTTCTTTTCCTATCATCGAGCTTCCTTCCTTTCATTGAACCTTTCCTTTCCTCTCTGAAGTTGGTGATAGTTGGTTTACTATAGCAGGATTCATTTAACTTGTCAGAAAACAGCTGACTTAACGTTAGTAAACGAGCGTACATCAATCAGCTGTTTCTGACAATTTAAATGAATCCTGCTATATTTGTTGAGCATGTATAGTAATTTTTTAGTTTGGCGGATGGATCAGCTGTTTAACACACCGATTAGTGCATTGGTGTGTGCTGCTTCATAAGCAGCTATGTGAATTACTGTTACTAATCTCGTCTTGTCTTGACTAACCGGTGTACGCCTAGCCTTAGGAGACGACGCCTGACAAGACGACATTAGTCATGTTTAGTCACAGTAATTCACATAGCTGCTTATGAAACAGCACACACCGATTCAATAACTAATCGGTGTGTGTTGCTTCATAAGCAACTATGTGAAGTAAATAAATAAATAAAAATTTTCACTGTCATTCAACAACAGTTATAGACAACGCCAAATACAGCTTAGCTCCAGTACTGTGACTAATCTCGTCTTGTCTTGACTAACAGGTGTACGCCTAGCCTAACACTGACAAAGGCATATTGTAGGTTAGAAGTGAATCACTCAACATAACATATGTTTTGTGTATCATTCCAATGTCATCTAATGGGGATTTTGGCTGGATTTGTTCAAGCTAACCAATCAAAAGTAAATAAATAAATCAGGGGCGGATTAAGGTCTGTGTTTTGGGGGGGGGGGCGGTTTAGGAAGGTCAGTTCCGGGGGTCCGGGGGGTCTCCCTTGGGAAAATTTTGAACAATTAAGAGTGAAAAAACCGAAAATTTCACTGATGAAAAGTATGTAACAACCTGTCAACCTCAATACAAAACCTCAGTATGAAACAAACAGCCTCAATAGTCCATCTGGATACATTGAGATTTGAAGCCAACTTATGGATTCGAAATAATATGTTAATAATTATGACATCAAATGGCCACACTGTGATTATACAATCGTGACGACTAGTTAGCAGCTGTCACCCAGCCCGTATCATTGAGCATTCCTTTGTCTAAGCGATCGTGGTCAGCCACCTTGCAAGAAGGTCTACCCTGGAAGAACAAAGAAATCTGGATTCTTCTGGACAGTAGTCACTTCACACGGCCTTCACCGCCGCTCTTCGCGAATAACGATCAAGTTCTCCATGCAAGTTCATTAAGCTCGATGAAGGACGTTCAGATTGACTGTTTGTGGCCCCGACGATAAGGTCTAAACGGCGGTTAGTCTAAATGTTGATCTTGGATTAGTCACATTTCCTCCCTTCTCCTTCTGCTTCTTTTCTTCTTCTTTTTCTTCTTTTTCTTCTTCTTCTTCTTCTTCTTCTTCTTCTTCTTCTTCTTCTTCTTCTTGTTCTTCATCTTCTACTTAGTCTGGGTTCTTTCATCTTTTAGTTGGCGTTTATGTACAGTTTCTGTTTCTTCTTCTTCACCTTATTTCTCTTCTCCTCCTTCCCTTTTTCCTTTCACTTATCATGTTTCTTCTTCTTCTACTTCTTCTTCTTATTCTCCTCCTTCTTCTTCTTCTTCATCTTCTTCTTCTTGTTCTTCATCTTCTACTTAGTCTAGGTTCCATCTTTTTAGTTAGCGTTTATGTACTGTTTCTTTTTCTCTTTCATTTTCCTCTTTTTCTTCACCTTATTTCTCTTCTCCTTCCCTTTTCCTTTCACTTCTCATGCTTCTTCTTCTTCTTCTTCTTCTTCATCTTCTACTTAGTCTAGGTTCCATCTTTTTAGTTAGAGTTTATGTAAATTTCCTTTTTCTATTTCATTTTCCTCTTCTTCTTCACCTTATTTTTCTTCTCCTCCTTCTCCTTTACTTCTGCTTTTCCTTCTTCTTCTTCTTTCTTCTTTTTCTTCTTCTTCTTCTTCTTCTTCTTCTTCTTCTTCTTCTTCTTCTCCTCTTCTTGTTCTTCATCTTCTACTTTGTCTAGGTTCCAACTTTTTAGTTAGCGTTTATGTACTGTTTCTTTTTCTCTTTCATTTTCCTCTTCTTCACCTTATTCTTCTTCTCCTCCTCCTTTTTTCACTTCTCCTGCTTTTCCTTCTTCCACTTCTTCTTCTTCTGCTTCTTCTCTTTCTTCTTATTTTTTCGTCTTATTCTTCTTCTTCGTCCTGTTTTCCTTCTTTCTCATCATCTTCATGACCTTCTTCTTGTTCTCCCTCCTCTTATTTCTCTCCTCCTCCTTTCCCTCCTCCTACTCTTCTTCTTCTTCCTCCTCCTCCTCATCCTCTTCCTTCTTCGTTTCAATCTTCTTCTTCCTCTTCTTCTTATTCTACTAATCCTCCTCCTCCTTCTCGTTCTCTTTCTTATCTATTCTTAGATCTAGGTTTCATCATTTATGGCTGGATTCCACGATTCCAGTAGACGTTCAGGTTACTGGAGGCAGGTGGATCATATGATCGTCAACTCTATACAAACAAGTAGTCCAATGCACACTGACTGGTGTGCATTGGACTATTTGTTTGTATAGAGTTGATGATCATATGATCCACCTGCCTCCAGTAACCTGAACGTCTACTGGAATCGTGAAATCCAGCCATTAGTTTGAATTTTAGGTCCATTCGTTCTCCCACTTACAAGCACATAGCTTTTGTGGACACCGCCACAAAAAAAAATAAAAACATGACCACTTTCAGAAGAAAGCTGTAAAGGACAATAATAGAAGTGTACAATAAATTCTGATTGTTGTGACAATAAGAAAACATCAGTTCAATTCAATAAAACTTGGGAGTGAGTGGATGAATCAGGCATGTTTTGTAAATAAGGGTGACCTGACTTTTGAGTGGTATTGTGGAGATTAAGCCCATCCCAAACACATAAGGGAGCGTGCCTGCATCACACTGGTCTAGGAATACATTTAATGGATTATAAGGGTCACAACACTGATGTAGGATATATTGAATAGGATTGAAAAGCAGACATCTGAGTTTGAAACTCTTGAAAATCGCTGTACAGAGTGACACAGAAAAGGGATTTTTTGAAATAACCTAACGAGGGAAGGAGAAATGAACTTTCTAAGTACAAGGGTGAAAACATAGAGAAAAATTCTTGCCATTTAGGGCCGGTTCATGAGCTCGGGATTTAGCCAAGTCCTAGACTAAAACGGGTGGCTACCGTAGCATCGACAAACGTTTGTCTCGACAGGTTAGTGGGTTAGCAGCATAGAGAGCCCTTAGTACATAGTGTCGAGGATAACGTTTGTCTAGGACTTGGCTAAATCCCGAGCTCATGAACCGGCCCTAACTGTTCTAATAAATGAATTTCGATTATTGGAAACAATATCCTTTAGTTGATGACCATTCGAGCGTAGGCTATGTATTTGTGGAAAAACAAATAGAGCCTGCAGAAATTCAGTTTTCTATCTTTTTTTTTGGCGCAAACCGCATCCAAATCGGTCCACTCAAACTTCTCCACGAACTTTCCAAAATCTACTCTACACTGCACCAAACTCGTAATATAATATTAATATATCTTATATTATCATAATATTAATATATCTTATTCTATAATAGATTCTCGTGGTCAGTACTCTTACCACGAATTTTCCGCAAATAGAATTTTCCGCTGAAGAGATATGAATCGAGAATGGGCTGGTCCAGTACAACTGTGTACTGCCCCGTTGTCAGAATGGAATTTACCACCAAATATAACCTACTAGCCAGGTTTGGAATCGATAGTTCATGCATATGGGTAGTCGACAAACAAAAGGTCAGAGGGATTATTCCATTATGTAACAGGTGGAAAGTAGATTTTAGCGGTTCAGTCAAAATTAGGGATGGTTATCGATACATCGATGTTTGAAAATATCGATGTTTTTCTACCATACATAGATCTTTTCCCAATCGATGTTTACTCTTCGATATTTTTAAACATCCATGTTTTTTAGACATCGGTGTTTTCCCCAAATTGAAAAAAAAATCTATATTAGTTTTTAATATTTTTGTTGTTTTTATTCCTTCAAACAGAATTAAAATCAACTGCTATTGAAATAAGTGATTTTTCTACTTTTTTTACTTGAATTTGGCATAAGTTCCAGTGTAAGCAGTAATTAGCACAATCACCATAGACAGAGTAGGAGTAAAGTGAGTCATTTGTAATCTTTAATCTGGAAATTTTCATCTTAAATAGTAACTTTATACAGTAGTAACTAAATAGTAATTTACTGAGCTACTAATTTCAATAATGTGAGAGCAGAAATATTTTCTGGCCAATCAATATTAATTTACAAAACTCATCAAGTATATTTTTAAAATTGTAAGATGAGCAAAGTACCCTATTATGAATTATGAGTAGGCTTACCATTTCTCCGGGATTAGCCCGGTAATGCCGGGATTAATATGTGTCTCAGGGGAAATCTCCGGGATTGATTTATCTCCGGGATTTTTAAAATATAGGGAGAAACAGGGAAAATTTGTCTACTAAATTGAAATATTCATACTGCTGCAGACTCAGAACTTGGTTGAGGCAAAGGAATTCATTTTATTTGTTGTTTGTTCTGTGCGATAAAAGCTGTAAGAGCTCCTCAACATAAAATAAATGCAAAACTTTCATGTGTAGAATTTTTTGAAAAAAATAAAGGTGATAAAGTGTTTTTGGGGAAAGTGATCTCTTCAGAAACGTATTTAATGTGGAGTTTTCATTGAAAGAAGAAAAAACATTTTCAAGTCAAAGACAAATCAAAATTTAAAAATTACATTAATATTAATCAAAGCCTTGTTCAATTTTTATTCCTTTGAAAGTAGAATTTTGATGATTTTATTCCATTTTTCTCATTTCATTTTTACTTGAAATTTCATGAATATTTTTGTTTTAAAATTTTTCAAAAATAAAATACAGAGAAATAATATTCATTAATATTATGTAGTGGAGTTCAATAATGAAGTAAGGTAAAATTCAGTAAAGCTTGTTCAACTATTCAATACCCCTTCTCTAGTCTCTGGAAAATTGCCGGGATTGGGGTCGGAAAAATATGGTAAGCCTAATTATGAGCAACAATACAGCTTCAGTGGCGGATCCAGAAAATTTAATTAATTTTCATTAATTTTATTGAAAAGTTATTAATATTTTAGTGAATAAATTTGAAAAATGTTGAAACATCAATGTTTTTCACCCATCGATGTTTTTTCTATCAATATTCCTAGTCAAAATGTATTAAGGCTTTTATAATATTGTGATAAATTGAAAATAATTGTTTACTTTCTTCTAATTGTACATGCTGTGATGGATAAATAAATCAGAGCAAAATACACACTTTCAATGGCGAATTCACTGTGGGAATGTAAATAAGGCCCCGAATCCACCATTGCATAAAATTTGCAAATAAACATCAGTTGACAAACATTCTGATTTGCCCGTTGTATCCATTGCTAAATAAATAAATAAACTAGTGGATATTTGTTTAGGGAAAATGTTCCCATGGATTTCATTCAATTCAGTTGCTTGTTCATTGTCCAGAATTATCTCTGTGCTTTGGTCATGGTATAAGTTTTTCGTTCAATTAATAATTGTTTGCGTATATGTATAATGGGCTATTCTTTTCGATTTTAGTTTGATCTAATTGGTTGAGTATTATCAACAATGAGAATGGGCTACTCTTTTGGAGATTAGATTGATTTAATTGGTTGAGCATTATCAAGAATGAGAATTGATTTGACATGAATGGATTTGTTATCAAGTCTGGATAATTCGATTTGTAAATATTTTTGCTAAGCTCTGGCGCCAGTCTATACAAGAATAGAAAACAAACCGTGTAATGAGTTATATCTTTTGTTTCTCACGCTGTGTGTTTGGACAGAGTGCTGTTTCTTTTTCTGTTTGCAGTTCTACTTTCAATTTCCTCTTGCCTCTATTCCTTATGGCAATACTGACTGAATGTGCAACTTCTCTTTCAATTTGCAGTTCTTCTTCCAATGGTCTCTTGCCTCTTTTGATTGTTGTTGCATGAAAATATCATAGAATTTTAATAAATGCCTATTTGAAGAGGTAATCAATCAGCGGGAAAAACAATTATTCCATTCTTTAAAACTTTAAACTCCAACATAAATTTATTGCAATTTTGAATGCAATATTATTTTCAGACTGATTTTCGTCCACTATCCTCTTCCTCTGAATTTTATTGTTGTTCTTCTTCTCCTTTTTCTTCTTCTTCTTCTTCTTCTTGTTCTCCTTCTTCTTCTTCTTCTTCTTCTTCTTCTTCTTCTTTTCTTGCTTTTTCTTCTTTACATTCTTATTTTTTGCTTTTTCACCTTTTTTCTTCTTCTTTACTTCGACGAAATAAAGGAAGGAGAAGAATTGATAGCAGGTGCAGGAGTAGTAGAAGAAGAAGTAGGAGGAGGAGAAGTAGAAGAAGAAGAGGAAAAGAAGAAAGTAAGGGAAAGAAGAAGTACTGGAAGATACTGGAAGAAGAGGAATGAAAGGATGAAGAAGAAGAAATAATAGTAACAGAAGAATAAGAAGCAGGAGACGAAGTAGAAATAGACGAAGAAGAAGAATGAGAAGGAGCAGATGTGAAAAGGAAAAGAAGAAGGAGCAGAAGTGAAGAAAGAATAATAGGATAAGAGGAAAGAAGGAGAGAAGAAGAAGAGGAAAATGAAGGAGAGGAGAAGAAGAAGAAGAAGCAGAAGTGAAAGAAAAAAGGAGAAGAAAAATAAGGAAGAGGAAGAATGAGAAGGAGAAGAGGAAAAATGAGGAGGAGAAGAGGTGAAAGAAAAAGAAGAAGAAGAAAAGTAAGGTGAAGAAGAAGAATAGGAAGAGGAAAATGAAGGAGAAGAAAAATAAGACGAAGTAGAAGGAGACGAAGAAGAAGAGGAAGAATGAGAAGGAGCAGAGGTGAAAGAAGAAGAAGAAGAAAAATAAGGTGAAGTAGAAGAATAGGAAGAGGAAAATGGAGGAGAAGGAGAGAAAGGATGAAGAAGAAGAGAGGAAAACTAATGAGATGGAGAGAAGAAGAAGTGAAAAGATGAAGAATCTCGACAAGAATTAGTAGCATTAGAAGAAAAAGTAGAAGGAGGAGGAGGAGAAATAGAATAAGAAAGAGAATTAGTAGAAGGAGAAGAAAATGAATGAGATGAAGAAGAAGAAGGTGAAAAGGATGAAGAATGTCGACAAGAATTAGTAGCATTAGAAGAAAAAGTACAAGGAGGAATAGAATAAGAAGATGAAAAGGTAGAAGGAGAATTAGTAGTTGAAGAAGAAAAGGAAGAGTGAGGAGAAGAAGAGATTCCAGGGAGACTTGACCGGACATAGCATTTTTTTATTTGAGCACGCGGACTGGCCATGAATAGACTCGGCAGGCTCCGACAGAACAGGTTCAAGCACTGACCTGCCTCAACACTTTGTCCCAGTGCGACAAGCGATGAGAGAGAAAGAGCGAGTGAGAGAGAGAAGTGAGAAACGCAAAGGAGAGCAATAGAGCACGAAATAAGAGTGAGAGTGAGTTGGCGGTGCGAGGGAGAAAGTAGATGAGCGAAATCGACGCGAAGAATGAGAGAGATAAGTGATGAACGCAAAGGAGAGCAATAGAGCACGAAATAAGAGTGAGAGTGTGTTGGCGGTGCGAGAGGGAAAGTAGATGAGCGAAAACGACGCGATGATGAGGAGGAGGAGAGAGTAGGTGACACGAAGTGGATGATAGATAAGAAGAGGTTATGAGGTAGAAAGAAAATGAAGAGGAAGAGCACTAAGAAGAGGAGGAAGTGATGGAGAAGAAACTGGTTACCAGCCACTTCTTTCCTTGTTCACTCTCTTCTAAATTCCCTTTCTAACGTGATCAGCTGTTGTTTTCCTCTCCCATCAATTCCCTTCTCTTTCCTTTGTTTTTCTTCTTTGTTTTCTGTAATTATTTGTAGTTTCTGACTTCTATTTATCATCTTATATTTGTTTTTTGCTTGTCCGTCTCACTACCTTCTTTATCTGCTTGATTCGTTCTTCTACTCCTTCACCTTCACCTTATTCTTCTTCTCCTTCTCCTTTCACTTCTGCTTCTTCTCCTTTCTCTTCTTCTTCGTCTCCTTCTTCTTCAACTCCTTCATTTTCCTCTTCTTATTCTTCTTTTTTTTTCACTTCAGCTTCCTTTCCTTCTTCTTTTTCTTTCACTTCTGCTTCTTCTCCTCCTTTTTCACTTCTGCTTCTTCTCCTTCTTCTTTTTCTTCTTCTCCTTCTCCTCCTTCATTTTCGTCTTCTTCGTCTCCTTTATCTCCTCCTCCATTTTCCTATTCTTATTCTTCTTCTCCACCTTATTTCTCTTCTCCTTCTCCCTCTTTTTCTTTCACTTCTGCTCCTTCTTCTTCTTCGTCTTTTTCTTTGTCTCCTTCTACTTCGTCCTCTCCTTCTTCTACTTCTTCTTCTGCTTCTCATTCTTCTACATCTTCTTCCCTTCTTCGTCTTCTTCCTTCTCTTCTTTTCCAATTATGTTATTTTTATCTTTCTGAAAAATGTCACATAACCTTTATTTGAACTGTTTTCATAAATTGGGAAAGGGACAGTTTTGGGCGTAAGCCCATCGATTGTCAATTGTACATTACTGAATAAATAAATAAATAAAATAGTGGATAAGTGGGAGAAGACAATGGAAGAGGAGGAGGAGTAGAAGAGGAAAAGAGAATGTAGTAGGAGGTCTGGTCTGGTTGAGATCATCTGCACAAAGAGAAGAGTTGGAAATTCTTGTTTCTTTTACTTTATTTTGAATTATTTTATTTTCACGCATACAGACTGTATCACCTGTCCACTGGACATTTCTTTGTGTTTCTGTTTGCATTCTTCTTCTTTTTCTTCTTCTTCCTTCTTCTTCTTCTTCTTCTTCTTCTTCTTCTTCTTCTTCTTTTTCTTCTTCTTCTTCCTCTGTCTTCTTCATCTACCTTATGGCTGGATTTCACGATTCCAGTAGACGTTCAGGTTACTGGAGGTAAGCCTGCTACCAATTCGCACCAAAATCGTTAATGTAGAAAAGAGTTGATGGCCGCGGTTACATTGAATAGGCTACAAGTTAGTAGGAATTGCATGTATTCACATTCAATATAATCGCGTCCTTATAATTATTGTTTAACTCCACTCCTCGATTGAACCCTCCCCACCCCTACGACTAGCGCCACTATTATATCGATCTGCTTCGGTTCAAACCACTCAGAATAACCCCTACGATAAAGCGATCATAGTGACAAGTGACATCCCTATTCGATTGTAATGTGTGTAACCCACAGAGTAGCAGAGCGAGACATAGAATAGTTGAGACGTCGCAAAAGTGAATGATGGCCATTGAAGGGTTTGTTATACAGAGTGATTCTAAAATAGACCTGATATTAGAATTAAGAAAATTTCCATTATACATGGGTCCTAAAATGCTTCGTTTACCCTGTAGTCGCCATTTTGGCTTTTCACTTTCTTTTTTTTTATCCTTAATGGTTTGACTAATTTTGTTGAAATTTGGCATGGTCAAGGCCAAGGTCTGCTGTAAAACCAATGAAGCAACCTTATCTGACGATATTTCAAAATGGCGGGCTACAACAAGTTTTTGAGTTATTTCAATGCTGAATTTCAAATTACTGTCAAAGGTGAAGTTTTACCTTTTAGGGCCAGTTTCTCCAACGACAGTTTAGTTTAAACTTAGGTTTTACCACTCACTAGAAACTTTTTTGTCAGAAAGTTCAATGTCCGAACAGCTGACCAACATCAGCTGTTCGAACATCGGACTTTCTGACAAAAAAGTTTCTAGTGAGTGGTAAAACGTAAGTTTAAACTAAAATTTGGTTCAACTGTCGTTGGAGAAACCGGCCCTTATAGTAAAGTTTTATTAAAAGCTCTTTGACGTGTCTGACAACTCCTAGGGCCAACTGGATTGGATAAAATATCAGCAATCTGCAACCGACTGTACTGGGCGGCACCTCAGCAAATTGGAAGTTCGCAAGCGAGTTCTCCAGCCCAAGGGGCTAACTAGTTATTTATAAACTATATTTTTATTCTAGCTTAATAAAATGCATTGAATACATTGATCCAATTTTCTAAGGACAATAGATTCTTGAACCTCTCCAGAGATTAATCCATGGAGTGAATTATTATTTACTCTATAATTATAAATGATTCCTTCCCATGTATTAATGTAGAATTAATGTAGAATAAACCCCTATTCTCTTCCATTTTTATAAATACGACACGCAGGTTTTTGCTCAGAGCAATACGGGACTTGCTGTATGCAGTTATCGTGAGAGGGTGTGATAGTACCCCTCTGTCCGTGAATCCCCCCGCGGGGGTGGTGGGGAGTAAACCACCCCTTTCTGTTGTATACGCACTGCAGTAGTCCACCCTAGTGGTTGCTATGGATACCATCCCCTGGCCGAAAATCCGAAATACCGTGCACTTCTGAACTTCCCTTATAATAATCACCGTCACACAGGTTATTCGGATGATGAAAATAGACTCTGCAATGTACTGATGAACTGTAATAAATCTCTAGAAATAATATCTCTTTATCTATCTATCTATCTAATGCCAAGCGTCAAATTGAATGAATATCACAATTGTTTTTTTTTATAAATACGTGTAAAACTTTCCATATCAGTTATGTTATACAGCTGCTGAGGAATAGCTTTTTTATGTTGAGTTGCACCAGAGACAATTGGAACTAGAATTGTATTAGTATCCAATTGTCTCTGGTTGCACCAAGCAAGATAAATTTTAATCCAGGAACAGTACAATGCTAATTAAATGGGATCAGCTGATTCAAAATAGTTGATCTAGGTTGGTGCAACCCAACATAAGTGACTTATTTGATCTATTAGGCTAGGCGTACACCGGTGAGTCAAGACAAGACAAAACGAGGTTAGTCACGCTAGTCACAAGAGAATTAGAACAAGAAGGGGGAGAAGAATAAACAGAAGAAAGGAAGATGGAGATGGAAGAGAAGAAAGAGGAGAAGAAAGATAAGAAGATGAAGGAGAAGAAAGAAGAGAAGGAGGAGAAGAAGAAGAGCGAGAAGGAGATGGATAAGACGATTGAGAAGAAGGAGGAGAATTGGTAACTATTTCATGTAGTTCAATAATCGCAGTTTTATGAGACCTGGGGTATCCTAGTTGTTTTATAAATACGTGTCAACCTTTCCAGATTAAACCTTAATAATTTTTTTTTGCAAAACTTCAACCACTAAGGTAAAATTTGACTAAAATAACTTCTAGTTCAATGAATGAAATAAAATAATAAAAACTAAAATAAATAAAAAAATAAAAAATGTATTGGGATCCAATAAAGTTTGAATCCCACACCATTCGATTTTCGATACTGTAACTACAAGGTCAAACTAGTAAATCAATAAATAATAGTTCCTGATTGTTATCACTTCCCAAACGTTGAAAACAAAAATTAATCGAATTTTTATTTTTCTGATGACCTTAGATAACCTAGAGTTTGTGTGAGTTATTGGAGGGACTCTTTTTGACCTTACATGTAGAATTAGTCACTCCCCTAACTGTTTCTCAATTATTATTATGACTCTTGGGGGTCATAATCTGTCATTCATTTGTCAACACATTTCAGCTCTAGTTGGCAGTGTTGAAAAATGAAGGAATCAGATCAAATTCTTTATTTGCATTTTTGATTCATGTATACCTTTATAAATCATGGGATAGGACACATTGTGTATCACAACAATGATACGTGACGTGTATTGCGTATCACAGCAATGATACGTTTCAATTCTGGTTGACAGTGTTGAAAAAGGCTAGGCGTACACCGGTTAGTCAAGACAAGACAAGACGAGATTAGTCACGTTTAGCTACAGTAATTCACACAGTTGCTTATGAAGCAGCACACACTGATGCAATGACTAATCGGTGTGTGTTGCTTCATAAGCAACTATGTGAATTACTGTGACTAAACGTGACTAATCTCGTCTTGTCTTGTCTTGACTAACCGGTGTACGCCTAGCCGAACAAAGCAATAGAACACATTGTGTATCACGACAATAATGCGTGTATCATGAAAATGATACGGAACGTTTGTTACGTATCACTACAATGATACGGATCGTCTGTTATGTATCAAGCTAGACCGCGACCAGACAAGTCTATTATCATTATAGTCTTTCTCTCTCCCACTTTTCTCACTCGCTCTCTCTCTCACTCTCTCTCTTTTCGCTTGCAGACAATGAAACTAGACATTGACTGATATTATTACTTCGCTTCTTCGCCGTATTCTCCTTGCTAGACCATTGGCCCGTAAATTCGGCCTTGACCTTTCTGTACACTAGTAGTGTACCTTTTTTCAAGTGCATGGTCACCATTACGCCTCGTTGACCAGTTGTCACGTATCTTAACCACGTTACGGCTTACCGCGCTCACTTAACTTACTTGAACTTAATTGCTCAACTCAATTAGCTTGCACAAGCTCAACCTGCTCCTCTTGATTAGAGATTGAAAAGAAAGGGAAACTATTCTTGTATTTTAGACGCTTTTTTTCTCAACCGATAATTTGAGTCGAAATCATATGAAATTGTTCAGTAAAATCTTGAAAATTATTTCCATGACAGAAATTCTAAGGCTAGGCGTACACCGGTTTGTCAAGACAAGACAAGACGAGATTAGTCACGTTTAGTCACAGTACTTCACATAGTTGTTTATGAAGCAACACCCACTGATTAGTCATTGCATTGGTGTGTGCTGTTTCATAAGCAACTATGTGAATTATTGTGACTAAACGTGACTTATCTCGTCTTGTCTTGTCTTTACTAACCGGTGTAATCCTAGCCTAATTTTAAAATTTAGATTTCAGTTATACTTAGCTAAGTTTCAATTATATTTAGATTCAGTTTTACGAAAAGCCGTTAAATTTAACCGCCGTAAAATGACGTCATTGCATTGATGTGAGATTTGTTGCATTGGTTCCGTCAAATGTCAACATTTTACGGCGGTTAAATTTAATTGTTGTTAGAGTTTGAAAGCTTTAATGTATTTAACGAGGTTCAACTGCACATACGCTGTTTCATTCTGGGTATTTTGATTTCAACTCATTCTATTTAGAGTTTATTTATTAATTTTTATTGAAATTAAGAGATTATTCTTCTTCATTCCTCATTTGCCTATTGTATTTGAACTCCCTCCATTTAGAGTTTTATTAAATATTTTTTTATATTAAGAGTTTCTCACTTTTATCGGCTTATAAAAGGCTGGAGATTGAGGTTTCATCAAAGAAAAATCTCTTCATCTTTTGAATAAATGAACCAGTATTTTGGTTTAGATTCCTTGTATTACACGCGTAGTTTGTAAATAGACAACGATCTATCAAACATAAGCAGATAAAGGCTGATTTATCAAATTGGGCGGAAAACTCAAATTGCTATGACTTGACAGTATTTATCATTCAATTCTTATATTTTATGCTGAATCAGCATATATTCGTTTGTTTATTTTTCGCTTGTGGAACTAATGAAACCGATTTGTTTTGGAAGTTCAAGGCTCAAGAAAATTTAGATTTTTAATATTTAGGCTCTACTCACACTTGGAAACTCAAATCGCGGAAACTCAGTGACTCAGATAACAAACATGTGTTTTCAAATGATGACGTTCAGACAGTAAGGTTTTGCAGGATCGTCTGAGTGACATAATTTGAAAGCACACGTTTGTTATCCGAGTTGCTATGAGTTTCCAAGTGTGAGTAGAGCATTTGAATTAAGCGGGGCCCAATTTTTATGTGGATTATTTTCAAATTACTATTGATGCCTGTGCAGGTGTGATTTTTTTCTATTAAATGTGCTGCTAAAGTTGAGTCTAGATTATTGATGTGTTCCTTGTATCGATTAATGAAAGATCGACCTCAATTCTATCAATTTTAACTTGACCAGTGCTTAGGAGGTCACGTAATTTCTAATAATGTTTCTTATGAAATTGATTCAATAGCAAGATGCTATCACCAGAGAGAGATTAGAAATGAAATTTATTTTATTTTTCTTCCTATTTTCCATCATACTCGCTTGATGAATTTTTTTCCTTTACTTTCTGCAAGGAACACAAAAAGGAAACAGTATTAACTGCACTTCTTTTCAATTTCCATGATGATTTTTTTAAATAGCGAGAGAGATTAGAAATAAAATTTATATTATTTTTCTTCCTATTTTCCATCATACTCGCTTGATGAATTTTTTTCCTTTACTTTATGCAAGGAACACAAAAAGGAAACAGAATTAACTGCACTTCTTACTTCAATTTCCATGATGATTTTTTTTAAACGCAGATGAAGTATTGGAAAAGTAATATTGTATTCAATACGGTAGTGCTTTGGATAAGTGAACGACAGTCGTAGGGTCAAACTGCTACATCAAGTCATGATCATAGCACCATAGACCAACTCTATAACTGTATAGTTAGTCTATGATAGCACGTAGAACAGGTCGAATTTCGCTAACTCTGTAATTAAAACTTAATTCTGAAAAGAGTGAACAGTCTGTGAAAGCTGTTACCTATTTCCTCGTCCATTGTTGATTCCTACTGGACGAAGTTGCTAGTCCAATGAATAGATTTATAATTTGTATCAAATAGTAAATTAATAATAATGATCTTAACTGGTTGATACGTTTCAACATGGAAATTAATTGTATGAAATAGTAATTTAATTATCTCAACGGGTTGATGCTTTTACATAGATAATGTTATCAGTGATGGAATTATTCGAGTTTGCAGTTAGTTTGATAACAGCTATCGAAGTAACTGCAGTTAGTTACTAACTACGCATTTTCATGAACTTGTATAAACAGTAGTGATATCATATTACAGTTAGGCTAGGCGTACACCGGTTAGTCAAGACAAGATGAGATTAGTCACCTTTAGTCACAATAATTCACATAGTTGCTTATGAAGCAGCACACACCGATTAGTCATTGCATCGGTGAGTGCTGCTTCATAAGCAACTATGTGAATTACTGTGATTAAACCTGACTAATGTCGTCTTGTCTTGACTAACCGGTGTACGCCTAGCCCAAGTGGGGTTAGTTATTGACAGTCCAGGTGACTTAGCAATGTGAACAGACTGTACAGTATTCATTCACACCAACATATCAGTTTGTTTGTAAGCTATATAATACAGCAAATTCGTTCCCACGCAGTAAATGTTGATTGTAAACAAACGTTCAAATTTCCAGCACACATTCTGCTGTTTTTATTTTTCTTCTTTTCAAGTGGCCTGTTCGGCAATTCCAGCTCCACCCTGAACATTGTCAAAGCTTTTCAAAGTGAAAGCGAGCTTCTACTTCAACAGAAATTATCGACAAGACATTTTAATACCATTATTTATTGAATTTCTATTATTATTTAAAAAATACTCGGTCCTTGAGATTCCATTGGGGAGAACGGGACTCGTACTTGTAACAATCCAATGGAAAGGCGATATTTTGTATCAAAAGTTTCCTGTAAGAAACTTCCGTATCAAGAACCACGTGCACGTCACACCTCCGTATCAACCGGATGCAACGCAACACGTCTGTCTACTGACACAAATATTTTTACGACTCTCCAAGAATTGAATCGGAAACTTGGGCGAGAAAAAAGAAACATTGAAGTACAGACTCTGTATAACACAAAGAGAATCGTCTGGTTGGTCCCACGGTAAGAGAGAGAGTGAGAAAGAGAGAGTGAGTAGAGAGAGGTAAAGAGTAAGCAAAGAAAGAGAAAGGAGAGACTGGATCAAATTGAATTCATCTGAATTACATCATTTTCCCCATGAACTCTGAATCGAAATAGAAAAATTAATGGAATTTAATTTCAATTTGACATGGAAGTAATCAACATTCCAAGTACAGTACTAATAAAATTTCAAGCCAGCAAACAGAAGAATCATTCTACGATTTGAATGAAACTGTGAAGTCTGGAAACAATTAACGTCAACCTTTACAATACGTGAAAACAAAACCGAAAATAGAGTTACGTTGAAACTAGAATATTTAAGATGGTTATTGAATACGAAGGTATAATAGTGAATAAAACAAACAAAGAATGTAGCCGATTACCAAAATGGGTAAAAAAAATAATTATTAAAAAGATGGATAGAATTTAATTGATTGGTAGAACTATTGAGAAAGCATTATACAAGTGTAGAACCATAGATAACAGATTAGAATAGATTATAGATGATAGAATAGAATAGATAATAGATAACAGATTAGACTACTATCGTTTCTCTATGGTAGAACCTATTGCTTGTAGAATGTATTTCAATTTATTGAGTTCAGTTACAATACAATCAATGATGTCCCTCTAGCTATGGGCTATTTGAGGGACTTATTGAATTTAAATTGAATACGGCATAGCACCACAATAGCCGACATTGCTCAAGATTAAATGATTAATAAATAAATAATAAATAAACGTAGATTGGAATCCACTTTCCTCCTCCTTTGTATTGAAACATGAATTAATGGAGAGAAAAAAATTAGATAAGATTATTATTTATTTAATATTTATTATTCATCATATATATTTTTTATCCATGTGAATTACAGCATATATAGGCTTACATCGTATATTATGATGGTTGTATATGATCGAGATTCCTCTATCAATTCGATTTATTGAACAAAGCAAATTATTCGATTACAAAAGATTATTAAAAAGATGTATTCAGTATACAAAGAATTATATGATTGTGCTGTACCCATACTGCAGACTATTTGTGTCCATTCTTCGAGAGGGATATACTCACATACCTGAGAAAGAGAGAGACAGAGAGTGTGAGTGAAAAAGAAGATTATGAGAATAATAATTGAAAAGGGACCGACGCTCAATGAAAGTGAGTACAAGATTCGGAGAGGATGTGACGCAATATGAGTAGCCTCCACAACATGGTGTGTGTGAGAGAGAGAGCTAGTCTACTAGAGAGAGACTTTCTGGCGGGAAACCGTTTGATTGGTCAAGTGACGTGACACGTTTTTGACAAAGAACGAAGGAGAAGAAGGAATAGGAGAAGAGGAAGAAGAAGAGGAAGAATGAACGTAGTAGTAATACAAGTCTATTCAAATATGAGAGACAGCTGCCGAACGTATTTAGGGGAGTCCTTGAACTCAAAGTTCTTTGTTTGGTGTTTAGGTTGGTCTCTATGTAAAAATAGTACACGACTTGTGTGAGACTGATGGAGTAAATGAAGAGAGATTAACGATAAAAAGAAATAGAGGACATGGAGACGAAGTAAAAAACAAGAAAAATAAGTATTGAATGGTCGGATTGAGAGACTACTGTATTTAGAAATCTAAAGGGATGATTAGATAATTGATTAGATAGATCTATCATTGATTAGATAGATTAAACAGTAAAACCTGTCTTAGGTTAGGCGTACACAGGTTAGTCAAGACAAGACAAGACGAGATTAGTCACGTTTAGTCACAGTATTTCACATAGTTGCTTATGAAGCAGCACACACCGATTAGTCATTGCATCGGTGTGTGCTGCTTCATAAGCAACTATGTGAATTACTGTGACTAAACGTGACTAATGTCGTCTACTCTTGTCTTGACTAACCGGTGTACGCCTAGTCTTACAGCTTTTTGAAACGAAGAAGATTCATCAACTTTGATACGGACATATTAATATTGTTTAGAAATAAATATTTATTTCTAACGTGACAGAAGCTGTAATGTGTTACAATAAATTAGAATATGTTTTCCTGTATAGCTGTTGATTTCTGGTCATATATCGATCAAAAGTTCACATAATAAGTGGTATTTAGCACTGTGTAATAGTTGGTCAAGAAGACAAGACGACATTAGTCACGTTTAGTCACAATAATTCACACAGTTTATGAAAACACACACCGATTAGTCATATCAGTGTGTGCTGCTCAAAAGCAACTATGTGAATTATTGTGATTAATCTGTCTTGTCTTGTCTTGACTATGTACTCTAATCTAAGGGACTACCTATGTATCGTGATAAACACCATAGCCTAATGCCTGCGCGTAAGGGGGAATCTGGCGATTGTGAGAATGATACAGTTATTGAGAAGTATTCTTATTCTTCTCTACCTTCCTATAGTATTGATTCAATATTTAAATAATTTTCCCGATCCATTTGAGATCTAGTTAGAGGTAACTTGTTTGAAACTCGAATGAGGTTGAATAACCTCCTCTCAGGATGTTCGCGGTTAATAGCTGTGCTATTTAAAGGGGGGAGATTTGAGAGGAAACCTTATATTTAAAATGTGAGGGGGACTAATTAATCGGAAGTATCGCTGTTGTGGGTGGGGGGGGGGTGGGTTGGCAGGGGGAGGGGTCTATTACTAGTCGACGACGGTTTTTCATATCCACTCTGAATCAGGTCAATTCACAGAGAGTGATTTATGATTGGAGACAATGGATGTTGTTTTCTAACTAGTATTTGGTGGTTGGGAACCCATATTAGATAATGTACATGGTTTACTAATGTTCAAATAAGGTATGATTATGAAAATGATATAAATCATAAGGCTAGGCGTACACCGGTTAGTCAAGACAAGACAAGACGAGATTAGTCACGTTTAGTCACAGTACTTCACATAGTTGCTTATGAAGCAACACACACCGATTAGTCATGGCATCGGTGTGTGTTGCTTCATAAGCAACTATGTGAAGTACTGTGACTGAACGTGACTTATCTCGTCTTGTCTTGTCTTGACTAACCGGTGTACGCCTAGCCTTACTTGGGAATTGTGTAATATCTGAAAATTATCTCTATTTTAACAGTCGTCATCTCTCATCATCACCCCTCTCATTACCCACGCACAAGCCTAGAGCTCATGTGGGCCTCTAAAAAAAGAGGAAAAAGAGATTATGGTTGAGATTTTTTTGTTGCCATTTTTAAAGATTTTTTGTTATAGCAGGATTCTTTTAACTTGTCATAAAACAGCTGATTTAACGTCAGTAAACGAGCGTACATCAATCAGCTGTTTTCTGACAATTTAAAAGAATCCTGCTATACCATTCATGTGATACTCATGCAAAAATCATGTGAATGTGACTTCATGTGATTTGAAGCAAACCCTTTTCTCTGCAATTACAATTTAATTACAATATCACAATCTAACAAAAAATAGAAAAATAAATTAAACTTTCATGTGACTTCATTTGATATGAAGCAAGCCATTTTTCTCCTGACATCACATACCAATCACGACAAGATATTCTACTGTATGATCATCAGATTTCATAGCAGAACTGCTGAATTGAAAATAATCGAGATCGACTAAATCTATATTAATAAAAGAGAGTTGGTGTCTGTACGCTCGCTTATAACTCGAGAACGGCTTAACCGATTTAGATGATTTTGGATTCGTTTGAATTTTTAAAGCACTGGTTAACATAATATCTATTAAAATATAAGAAAATCCCTTTATAATTAATAAATAGTTATTACATTAATGACATAACCTATCAAATATTCACAGAGCTACGTTCAAACTTGCCGGCACGAATGTGTACCTACAACGGAAAGATGATCGCAATTTAAGATCAAAGATTGCATATCCTAAGTCTCCGTGGCTCAGTGCAAGAGTCTCTGCGTGATAACCTAGGAGGTTATGGTTCAAACCCCGCTCTGGATGTTTCTTTTGCTCAGGTTTTCTACTCTAATTATTTTTACGCTACAAATCATCAATTATTAGGAATGAGTTATCGTTCGTATTATGCATGTTTTATTGTTTCTAATAATAAAATTGAAGAATGGGAATAAAATAAAAAATAAAAATAAAATAAAATAAAAATTTAAAAGAAAAGAAATAAATATGAAAAAATTCTTTTAATTAGAATAGGACTGATAAAAATTGAAGAACGGAAATAAAATTTGAAAAAAATAAAATTAAAAAATTAAAAATAAATAAATAAATAAATAAATATGAAAAATTCTTTAATTAGAATAGAACTGATAAAAAATTGAAGAGCGGAAATAAATTAAAAAATAAAAAAAAATTAAATAAATTAAAATAAAAAATTAAAAAGAAATAAATAAATATGAAAATGTAATTGTGGGAGGTGAGCATTTGGGGAAATGGAAGCATTTCGGGATGACATTTTGCATGAAGGGGGACATTTGGGGGAAGAGTGCGATAAGTTCCGGGACAGCTTGTAATGAATATAAGCAAGTCGGTTGATCAAAACTTGTTTACTCAAGCACTTTGACATTATGTTTGTTCTAGGAAATGCATTGATTATTTCTATTGAAGAATGGTACAGTCATTATATTACAGTTCATGATCCCGTATGCTAGGAATAATGTGTATGCTACAATGTTTGAAACAAGCTTGGAGCAAGTGAAAACAAAGTAATCGTGATTTCACTCATATCTTGTTTTTTTCTTTTTGTTGTTCTCTGTATTCTATTCATTAATTTTTCATAACTAGCCATGCTTGTTTGTGATTTTTGCACTGGGTTTATACATGTTCTTCTTCTTCCTCATCCTAACCCCCTCCTCCTTCTCCTTATTCATCACCTCCTCCTTCTTTTCCTTTTTTTCCTTCTCCTTCTCCTTCATTTTCCTCTTCTTCTTCACTTTATTTTTCTTTTTCTTCTTCTTTCTCTTCTACTTCTCCTCCTCCTTCTCCCCCCCCTCCTCTTCTCCTCACCTTTTCCTCCTCCCTACCCTCCTCCTCTCTTCTCCTCCTCCTTCTTCTTTCTCCTTCTTCTTCTCTTCCTTATTCTCCTATTTTTTCTCTTACTCCACCTTCTTCTCCTTCTACTTATTCATCGGCTCACCCTCTACTGGCGTTGCCGCAATAACGCAGAAGTGCGCAGTAAAATCGTCGCGTAAAAACGCACGATTTCCGTATACTGCAGCACTCAGCTTGGGAAGCCACCCTACAAAGTGGCTACTACTTTTTCTCTCTACAACCTGAAGAGGTTTACCTACCTCCATAAAAAAAAGCAGTGTTCCTTTTACGAGTTATGAAGAATAAGAAGAAGAAGAACATAAAGAATAAGAAAAGAGAAGAGAAATAGAAGTAAGAAGATGTAAAAGAGAAGAAGGAGAAGGGAGGTGGTGAAAGTGGTGAAGAAGAAGAAACAGGAGGGGGATAGGATGAGAAGAAAGAAGAGAAGAAGAACAAGGAGAAGGAAGAAGAAGACGATGGAGATGACAGTGGAGGGGGAAGAGAAAGAGGAGGAGGAAAAGAAGAATAGGAGGAGAAAGAAAAAGAATAAGTAAAAGTAGTAGAATTAGAAGATAGAGAAGAACAAAGTAAGGAAGAGAAGGAAGAAGAAGGAGAAGAAAGAAAAAGAAATAGAAGTAGAAGAAGATGTAAAAGAAAGGAAGGAGAAGAAGAAGAAGAAGAAGAAGAAGAAGAAGAAAGAAGACGACTGAGATGACAGTGGAGGGGGAAGAGGAGGATGAGAAGGAAAAGAAGAGTAGGATAAGAAAGGAAAAGAATAAGTAGTAAAAGTAGTAGCATTAGAAGAAAAAGGAGAAGAACTGAAGGAGACAGAAAGGGTAGAACAGGAAGAAGTAGCAAAAGTAGAAATAGAAGTGATGAAGAAATTGGCAAAGAAGAAGAAGAAGACAGTTAACAATAAAATGAGAATGAGAAGAAGACGAAGCAGAAACAGAGAATAAGGAGAAGAGTAGTAGACTTCTACTTCTATGAAGAAGTAGAAAAGGAGAAGAGGATTAAGTGGAAATAGTAGTAGAAGAATGATACATAGAAGAAGGAGACGGAATAGAAGAGGTCGTAGAGGAGGAGGAGAAGAAGAAGATGAATAAGGAGAAGAAGTAGACAATCAAAGGTGGAGGAAAAGCCGATGAAGCAGAAAACGTTGAATATGAAGGAGAAGAGAAAGGTGATGATTACAAAAATGAAATGAAGACGACTGGCGAAATGGAAAGAAGCAATAGAAGCAGACTGACCAGGAACAGAGAAGAAGTCAGGAAAGAGGAAGTACGATAAAGGAAAGAAAGGAAAGTGGGAAATACTACGGAGAAGGAAGCTATCTTCCTTCTCTGTGGAAATACTGCTGTAGAACAGGCAAGCTTTTCAGGGGCTTGGCTACAGCCTCGTGTGTTTCTGGGGTCTGGAAAATGGGTTTCCCTTTTCTGGGTGGTTTCAAAAAGTGGGGGGAGGGGTAGTCCACCCCTTCCAACCCTCAAAGGTCGATGACTGCCTTATTGATCAGTCTGCTACTGCCGCTGTACTTACACTGGGTGCTCTCTAAAAGTTTCTCTCTCTTACTCGCTTTCTGTCTCACTCCCTCTCGCAGACTCTCCCTATCTCTTCCTCTCTCACACTCTCTCTATCTCTCTTGGACCCATGCAGTCCGAAGGCACAGAGCATTGAAACAATTCCTTTCCATTCTCTCTCTCTGAGTTTTAGTCTCTCTTCAGTCCGGAATTTGGTTATCTGGTTAGCTTTTCAGAGTTTTCCTGCCAAGCTGGATTTTCGCGACCAAAGTTGTCAATTTCCTACACTCTGTAGGATACTCCTTTCTTCTGCTTCTTCTATTTCTTCTTCTTTTCCATCTTCTTCCTTTTCTCTTGCTTCTTCTCCTTCTACTTCATTTTCTTTTTATTCTTTTCGCAGCTCGTTTCGTCATTTTCCTCCTGCTCCTCCTCCTCCTTCTTCTTCTTCTCCATCTTCTTGTTGTTCTTCTTTTCCTCCTCCTCCTCCTCCTCCTCCTCCTCCTCCTCCTCCTCCTCATCATATTCTCCTCCTTCTACTTCTTCTTCTCCTTCTCTTCCTTTCTCTCTAGAAGTTGAATGTGTAATAACAATGTAATATAAAATAAACTAATAATATTGTTTTTCTTCTGCTTCCAGGTGGGTCCTCTGAGGTCTTGTCATTCTCATTGTTCTAAAACAACAACAAATCAATCTTGGTTTGATGGTGCGTGAGTACAATCATGTTTGCTAAAAACGTAAATTATTAAGGAGGTCGGTTAAAACCAGAATTTAAAATGACGGAGATTATGATGATAGATGTTGATGATGATGAAAGATGATGATTTTCAATAGAAGAAATAGAGGAGGAGGAGGAGGAGGAAGAAGATATCCCACTTCCTCGTCCCGCATCCTTTTTGCTTGCAATTATTGTTTTCCACAGTTCCCTCATATTTCCCTTTTCTTCTGTTACATCTTCCTTCTAGAATTGCAAAACATGAGATCTGATATAGGGGTTGTAGTGTGAATTACAAGAACACGTGTGTGAGATGAAGAGGTGAATGGACTTCTTATCTAACTGTAGGAAAGAGATCAAAATTTAGTACTCTGTTTCCTTAGTATTAGATTAGGATAAGTCTTATTGCTCGATAAGAAGACTTGATGTTGTCAAAACCACATATTTAATAAAACAACGAGATACTGCAGTTTCGGTTGTTACACCATCATCAATCTCTTGTACTAAAACTGAAGTACAGTGTAGCAGAATTTATACTCGTGACCGAGCGCTGTGATTGGCAGTTGAATGGCCTAACAAGGTGAACAACTGCCATTGGCCTAGATAAGCTCCTCCCACAATGGGCGGTTCCTGGGAGGAGCTTATCTGGGCCAATGGCGGTGTTCCTGTTAGGCCAATCAACTGCCAATCACAGCGCTGCTATCTGCTACACTGTACAGTCTTCTTATTCAGTATGGATAACTACCACAACATCACCTTCACTACTACAAAGAAAGTTGAGTCTTATTGCTCTAAAAAAATATATATAACAAAGTGATTCACTTGTAACCTACATTTTGCCTTTGCCAGTATTAGTTTTCATTCTATTAAGCTTTTAAAGCAATACCAAGATTAGAGAGACAATTTTTAATGTTAGAAAACTTGTTTTCGATGTTATTTCTCTTGAAATAAGCTTCAAAAATGAGTGAATGAGTCGCCTGTAATCCCTTATCAAAATTCGAAAATTTGGCAAAAGTATGGCGGCGGGAAAAAATTATCTCTACATATTGTTATGGAGTGATTCACACAAATGGCCACACTGTTACTATACAGTATACACTCTCTGTAATGCAACCCAACACAAGAACTGACAGCGTAAGGAGAGAAATGGACTCATTGATTTTTTATTTCTTCCACTTGATTGAGGACAAAATTTTTGAGATCCAATTCCAGTCGAGTTACAGGAGCCGAAAAGTCTTTGTTCTCTAAAGACAGAACAAAACTTAACGTCCTCCTTATTTTTTTTACTTCCTCACATTTTTTCTCTTTTATTCTCTGCCTCCTCTCTTTCTCAGGTGTCCTTCTACCTTATTCGTCTTTCTTTAACACACCTTCAGCTTTGTTCTTGGTGTAGTCTACTTACCCTCCCCCCCTTCCCAAAAAAATAAAATAATAATGCTCTGATCCTTGAGCGTTGAATATTCATCACATTCCATGACATACAAAGACACAAGAGAGTTTTTCGAAGAGAGAGAGGGAGATAGTGAGAGTGAGTAGTGTGTGAGTATGAGAGACAGGTTCCAAAAACAGCTTCAACAAATAGGGATATTATTCTTGAATAGTTCGGAGAAGCCTAATTTTTTTGCAAAATTTTGAAAGTCTCATGCCCGGTTTCTCAGCTATCCCGGAGCAACTGCTATCTGATTTCAGTCAGCAACCCAGCGTTGCCAGATGACATTTGGCTGTTTATTGGGTAATCTAAGGCCAGGCGTACACCGGTTAGTCAAGACAAGACGAGATTAGTCACGTTTAGTCACAGTACTTCACATAGTTGCTTATGAAGCAACACACACCGATTAGTCATTGCATCGGTGTGTGCTGCTTCATGCGGTAACCATGTGAATTACAGCGATGACTGGCAATGTATCGTCTTGTCTTAATGTGTCTTGACTAACCGGTGTACGCCTAGTCTTAGAATCAATAACAGACAATGTGTTACCGACTGTCTTAAATAATCATTGTAACCTGCTTTGTTCACGATTGCAATTTACTTCTACCAGAATCTCACAAACTAGTGTTATCACAAAATAACGGGTTTCAAGGAGAAATAAGAAAGTTTCGGGACAATTTCCTGCAAGTCTGTTGATAAGACAGTGGAGTTTCGTATTTCTGTTATCATCTAAGTGGCAGGAAGGCATAATCAGCCTGTTAGAAAACTTTTAGATATTCGTTTTACATTATTCGGTCGAGTAAATTATGTCATTTGACTCTGGTTTTCGTAAAGTTGTGAGTTGAGTATTCCTATATGTGTGGAATAATAATGTTGTTCACATAGTGAGCAATACTTGAGGGTGATTCTCAAATTAGCTGTAAGCTAGTGAGAGGTTGATACTGTATTGAGATATTATCTTAACGATATATGAACAATACATATTAAAACAAATATTGTGTAATGTTTATGTTGTGGAAAAAAGATAAAACTTGTTGACAGCTCAAATTTCATTATCAAAATAGTACCCTATCTTGACATAGTGGGCCTACAATAATCTGGCGGTACTAGTGGGGTTTTACACAATAATTTTCACATGGTGCAAAATTTTAACAACAAATAAATCAATGTTGCTTCTAAATTTTCAACCCAAGAATTTGAGAATTTTACGAGTGAAATTGGTAACAGATTTCTCATGGTTCAAACGTAGTGGGTTTACTTTTTCATGTTGTGTATGTAATATTCTGGGATGTGAAGTCAGAGTGTTTCGTTTTCCGGGTGAAAAATTGTGAATCTTGAAAGATATGGATTCATACCAATTTTTTATCCGACCCTAAATTTTCCGGACTTTTCACTAAATTCTTATGAAGGGACTATTATAGTTTTAGGCAAAAGTCTTTAATTAGAATGACGTTTTATGAAAAAGTAAGCTCGGGATTTACATTCCTGGGCAAAACAGGTTATGTGGCAACAGTTTAGTTTGAAGTTAGTGGGTTAGCAACATAAATAAATAACATAAATATTATAATAGGATATTCGGTAAACATCACACCGTTTAGTCTGGGACTTAGCTAAATCCCGAGCTCATGAATTGGATCTATTTTTTCTGCTTTATGAAAAAAGCTCTTGTTTGCGTGGGTAATGGGGAGAATGATGAAGAAGTATTTTGTGAGGTAAACGCTCTCCTAGTTTTTCTTAGGAAGATGAATTAGAAGATCCTCACTATATTTGCTATTTTTGAAATTGGTTCAAAGAATATCTGGTAAACTATCTCTTGGGATACATGACGATAATGATTGTTCAATTTTTCCCACCCACTACCTGTGAATAAATAAATAAACACTTGAATACTCAATTCTACATTAGAATTTGGGTCGGGGGTTGTGGCAAATTATCGGAATTAATGGAGCACTTCACGTGTTCTTGTTGAAAAAAGATTTGATGAGGCAGAAAACATTTTAAGGTCATTGTATGCCAGACAACAAAGGATCGCTCAGCCTCCAGCCGAAAGACTGCTTCTTGTCCAGTATTAATTCACTTTCCGGTTCTGCTGTCTCCAGAATTGGACCGAAATTGTAAGAAAACACGATATTTTGTGGCCAGGATGTTTTAAATACTAAAGGTTTTATCTCGACTGTTATGCTTGTAGGCGTACACCATTTCTAGTCAACTGCTCGCGTTAACAAGACAAAAGATCATTGTTTAGTCATCCCCGTCAATGTATAGCTGTTGTGAGTATGATACAACACCGATTAGTCATTCTGGTATTGTGCTGAAAGTGATTCTGGATAGTGCAATGGCATAGGTGAGCTAATCTTGTCGGATAGTCGGAATTCGGATGACTTGGAGTTCTACTGCTTGTAATTTTGATGGACAGCAATTTTTCGGGTGAAACACATTCATTGTCTGTTGGGAGATGACGTACACCGATAACATAGAGCACATCCGGTGTTCATTCTTGTTGAAGAACGATACCATTGATGAAGACGTGACGAAAACATTTGTCAAGTGACTTCACTTGTTGCCATGCTGTGACAATACAGCAAAGCCTGGTTTCGAGCTGGTTTTTGAGCCGAACTAGACTGCTTCTTGTCCTCAACTATGTTAATTCACTTTGAACCGGGAGGTTCTGTCTTGTCTCCAAATTGGACCGAATGATGGCAGGAGGATTAACCTACATTGGCACAGATGAGTGCTCACTTGAACACTGCAGGGACTTTAAGTGATTGTATCAAACTAGGCAATTAAAATGATAATTGTCAAGACAAGAGACTAGATTAAGATTCACGTCATTCAATGCAATGTTTGATATTTGGCATGAAGATGCACACACTGATGCAAATCTGTGTGTTGCGATCACAAGTACAAATAACCATAAAAGTGAATTACTGGGCTGACCAAACGTGACACAGAATTTCGTCTGACCTTGGATCTAAATGATAAAATATATTCGTCACTGTGGCCTCATAAGATTTGCCTCTTCCACAATCATTAACTGACACAAACTGTTTCGGTGTTTTTGAGGCAATTTTGGTAAGGGAAGGCTCATTCATTTTTAATAAAGATGTTATAAGTGAGATTAGATGTTATTCAATTAATAAGTTTTAGATCCAGATCAAACACGATTTCATAATAGGTTGACGAGACTTAGCATGGCGGCTTGCAGTTTTTTTAAGGCGTGGACTTGGATTCAAAATAAATTACTGTATTCGGAGTCCAAATTTTTTGTTATACAGTAGTTGTGTGAATAGTTTGTATAGTGCGAATTTCACGTCAACAAAGTCAGCATTGCTTCGGATGGTGTTAGTTGCTTCGTTATGTTGAATTCAGCAACAAGGCAGTCAAACTGGTCAAAAGCTGATCTAGTACATCCTATTGACAAATGATAATGTGCCCCCTGCCATTGTTGTCGCACAGGCTTCACAAGTCAAATTCGGTTAGTCAAGTAATGACAAACACGTTCTCAGTCTAGTTTTCTAGCACCTCTCAATGAAACTTTGGCATCGATGTCTCCCCATTGGGAGCAACATAAACCTTCTAGTATGCGACGCTTTCAGACGGAACAACAATTACTACTAGATATGCGTTACATTGAAACATATTCGAATCATATGTTATGTAATCTGAGCAAAGACACATTTGTGATAAATTTGCCTTTCTATAGTTTTTTATCACAGATCAAATACGGACCAAGACGTCATCATCTTCAGCTTTCAACCGTTAGCAATTACTGGCTACGGTATTTGGTTTTTGTGATTGGGATTTGGCTCGTCCTGAACTTCAAATAATCTCTCCACTGGCATCGACAAACTGTGGCCTCGATACTATTTTTAGAGCTCTCACATAGAGGCCACTAACCCGGTTGTATTTTAAACGTTTGTCGATGCTACTGTAGCCACCCGTTTTAGTCTAGACTTTTACAAACTCTACGCCGTCAGCTCATGAAATTATTTTTTAATCAAGTTAAACAATTTGTCTTGTTTCATGTTGATTCTGGTCAAAGTTTGACATCAATGGAGTGAATAAATTCATTCCTTGTCTGCCTGTACTGTGACTCAACTATTTGCAAAATGTGCAGTATAAAACATTTGGCAAAAATATGGCCAGGTGCAATGAGAATCTAAAAAATGTCTCTCTGTAACACAATGCTGACTTCTTGACGTGAATCGGACTATAGCTGTTGTGGGTATTGATGTTGTGAAATGAATCAGATTCGCCGCTTTGTGTGGTAGACTCTTCTTTTTCTTCTTCCCTTGCTTCTTCCTCCTCCTCTTGTCTGCTTCTTTGTCTATAATTATTATTATGCTCGTTGCACCTTGGTGGTGTTAAGAACCTCTCCCAGCGAAGTTTGGCCCTATGCCCGATTTCAATGCTATATTTACATCATTCTCTCACTCACTTCACTCACTGGCTTGCTTCTTCTTCTTCTCCCTCCTCCTCCTTCTGCTTCTTCTGCGTCATCTTTTTCCTATTCTCCTTCCTCTTTCTCTCCTTCTTTTTCCGCCTGTTCTCCTTTTCCTTCTCTTCTTCTTCCTCCTTTTTCTCTTCTTCTTCTTCCTCTACTTCCTCTTCTTCTACTTGTACTACTTACTTTTTTATGTCACCTCTTCTTCTTTTCACGCCTCTTCTTCTTTTTCCGCTTCTTCTTCTTTCTCCTCCTCTTTTTCTTCCTCCTCTCCTCCTTCTTCCTCCTCTTCTTCTTCTTCTTCTTATTCCTCCTCTTCTTCCCCTGTTCTCCTTTTTTCAGCTTTCTTCTTCCTCCTTTTCCTCTTCTTCTTCTACTTTTTCCTCTTCCTATTTCTTCTCTTCTTCTTCTACTTCTACTTCTTACTTTTTATGTCGCCTCGTCTTCTTTTACCACCTCTGTTTCATCTTCCTCCTCCTACTCCTCTTCTTCTCCTACTCCCTCCTCTTATTCTTCTACCTCTACTTCCTCTTCTTATTCCGCTTCTTCTTCCTCTTCTTCCTTTGCTTCTTTTTTTCCTTCTTACCTCCTTCTTCTCCTCCACCTTTTCTTCTCCTCTCCTCCACCTTCTCCTCTTCCTCCTCCACCACCTTCTTCTCCTCCTCCACCTTCTTCTCCTCCTCCTCCTCCTCCACCTTCTTCTTCTCTTCCTCCTACCTTCTTCTCCTCTCAACACCTTCTACTTCTCCTCCTCCTCTACCTTCTTCTCCCCCCCGTCCACCTTCTTTTCCTCCCCCACCTTCTCCTCCTCTTCCTCCACCTTCTTCTCCTCCATCTCCACCTCCTTCTCCTTCTCCTCCTCCTCCACCTTCTTCTCCTCTTCTTCTACCTCCTTCTCCTTTTCTTCTCTTTTTTCCTCTTCTTCTTCTGCCGCCTCTTCCCCCTCTTCTTTATCTCCTTTCTCCTCCTCCTTTTTTTCTGCCTCTACTTCCCTTGTTTTTTCACTTCTTCTTCCTCTCCGCCTCCTCCCATCTCTAATCTTCCTCCATCTCCTCCTCTATTACCTCACCTGTCTCTCTTCATTCTTCTTCTCAATAGATCACACACGCTCCTTTGTTCAGAGGAAAGCAGACTTTTGTCTGAAGCACAGCAGTGACCTTGAAACTCGAGAAACTGGTGATGAAAACGGGAAAAAAGAATTGGGCGAACGAATGGAGAAAAGATTCTACTGGTTTTCTCAGCCGGCGTTCTTTACTGCTCATTATCAATATTACTTGTCAATCTTGTTCCCTTGTCACTAGTAGGGTTTGTGGAAAGACAATAAAGTAGAGGTGAAAGAAAAATATAAAGAAAGAGAGAACAATAATTATATCAGAGATCTATGTCATACAGACACGAATTGAAAACGCAAATCTCTTGAATCTATTGAATGAATCAGTCAGCTCAATTACACGTTCCATCACGAGTAAATAATATTTGAGGACTCTACAACCTACCTTTGATAATTTATTATAATGAAACCAAAGTTAATCATGAAATCATAAATTATGAGTTGATTGTAAAATATAAAATGTTTCTTCTTGTGTCTTTTGCAAAAGAACCCCACATTTCTAATGAATAATCTAGTTAATATTGGAGAGCTCAATAACTTTTCTTTGATGATTTATTACCATAGAGACTAAAAATCATAAATTTTGACCTAGTCCCAATTGTTAATTATAAAATGTTTGACATTGAAAATCTTACTGCCAAAAAGTGTTTCAGAATCGTTTGAATGAAGTAAGGTTAATAATGTAGTATGTTCATGCTTATGCGGTTGATAAGTGCAGCCTATTTGAAAAACATAACAGCTAATATAATGCGTAGTATTCGTAGTAAGATATAGTACAGTATTTTGTTTTTGAACTCAGTTTCAGGTATGTAGTGAAATTAAATGTAGAATTTTCCGCAAAAGGTCCTACGTTTTTAGAAAATATCCCAAATAGTTTTCATTTTTAAATTTGTCGTTACAGTTTCATCTACCCTAAATTTTTGAACTTTCAATATCTGTTTCTATTCGAAATAGGGAGTTTTTAAAACTATAGTGTTTATAGTTTTTAAAATGTATTTAGGAATGAATTTTAGAAGTCTAGTTTCTTGTATTGCGTGTCTGATAATATTCACAATGGTACATTTTTCAGAAGCCCTGTATAACAGGTGCAAGGCGTTTACGTACTAAACATTATTGTTGCACAATGAACTTATAAGTGTAGAATGTGATCGCCTTTCCTATGTTTGACAGGATTTTTTTTTGAAACAAGCCGCTGGCTATATATTTCAGGTCCTTTCCTAATCAAGAATAGAAAGAAGGTAGAAAACAAGACACAATAACGTTTTTCGGTGAAGATTTAGACCAATGATTATAACTGAGTTCCTCGGAGAGGCTGTAAAAAATTTGGGAGGTCGTCTGCGGGTTCTTTGGAAGAAGATGTATGAAAAGAAGAAAAATAATTAGACAGAGATAGAGAAGGAGAAGAAGAAGAAGAAGGTGTATTAAACCCAACAGATTCGGTGTTCAGAAGAGAAAAACGAAGACAAAAAAATACGAACAACAAGATAAATACTTCTTTGTGGCGCTATGTAACAAAAGAATGGAACCACGCATTAATGAATACTTTGCCCCAAAAAACAGATAGTTAGCGGTGATCTAGAAGGAGAAGGAGGAGGAGGAGGTGGTCGAGAAGGAGCGATTGAGTGTGTGAGAGAGAGAGAGAGAGATGAAAAACAATAATAGAAATCATCGACTGTCGACTACCTATCTCATTTTGTAAGCGATAAAAAACCAACACTGGCGGTTGGCTAACCTGTGTCACAAAGAGACATTTGCCGCCAAAAGTCGTCGTGCACAACCTGTTATTTGCGCGCGAAATACTATTTGCAATAATTTCCAGCTCAATCGTTCGGAACTCGTCGTTTAGCGAAATCAATGTCAGACACTTCCTGCTTTGTCCTTCTGCGTTACTCCTCCTCCTCCTCCTCCTCCTCCTCCTCTTCTTCTTCTCCTTCTTCTTCTTCTTCTTCTTCCTCTTCTTCTTCTTCTCCTTATTTTCCTACACCGCCCTATTCTCTTTGTATTAAAAAACTGAATTTGCAATATTTTCCGTATTGAACACAGTTGGGCATTTATTTCAAATTTTGGAACACAAAAATTATCGCACACTTTTTTCACTGCAGTTACAAGCTTTCAATTAGTTCCATTATATTTGAATTTTTCGGCCCCCATGGTATAAAATATGTGTGGGTTTTTCTGTTCTTCAAGTTTTGAAACATGCTTAATTTATTAGTTACTATAATACAATACAACATGCTACTACTTGAATGTTTCAATTTTTAAAGGACAAACATTCATTGTTAATAAGGGAGAATTAGAATGGAAAGAAAATTAATATTGTAAAAAGTTGAAAATTTATTGAGTACAATGTAGCGTAATAGAATCTCTTTTTCTCTATTCATTCAGTTGTAAATATTGGCAGTTGTAGTCTTTTAGTCTCTCAATTGTAAAGAATGAAAGATAACTTCTTGCTATGTACAGTACTTACACTATTGGCTATCCACAACAACTCTCAGTTGTATTGGCAGTTTTCAGAGTAATTCTTCATTGCGAATTCTTATTGGAGGGTTTTTTATCGTTAATCAATTTTTATGTATTAAGAATTCGGGAACATCATGATTGCAAGTAATCTAAAAACCAGCCTTAACTTCATGGGTAGTCTGTCAGTTGTATTGCAGAAGTCTTCAGAGTTCTTCATTGCGAATTCTTATTGCATGGTTTTTTATCGTTATTTAATTATTATGTATTAAGAATTCTGAAACATCATGATTGCAAGTAATCTAAAAACACACCAGCCTTGAATTTATGGGTAATCTGTCAGTTGTATTGCCGAAGTCTTCAGAGTTCTTTATTGCAAATTCTTATTGCAGAGTTCTTTATTTGGATTTTATCATGTAGGCTAATAAGAGCTCTTAAAAATCATGTATATTGATCGCAAGTAATCTAGAAAACACACCAACCCTTAGTTGAGGGGTACTTTCAGAAGAATAACATCAACCGTTACTTGCTCTATTTAACGTATTTCCACCCCTTCTTGCTTTTGCGCACCCGAACACATTCTGAATAAATAATTTGCTGAGAGGGGTTGAAAATGCAATCCAGGAAGGAGATGAAAAGAAGAAGAAAAAGGTAGAGTAAGAAGAAGTAAATGAAGCTAAAGAACTGAACCTCCCCATTATAGAAGGGTCATATCTGGTTACGCAGGGGGCTATTGAGGATTTATACCAGTGGTGCCAATCGTTTAGTTTCGCATGAAAATATCCCTTTTATCGGCCTAAAAGCTTTGCGAAATCACTGAACTTTTTTCTATAAAATGGAAGAGCAGGAATGATTTGAGGTGCAGTAGTAGGTGGTGTAAAATCTGAAATAAAATTACATTAACATAAAATAAATGAACATTTATTTACAAGTGAATTATTTATTATTTCACAATAAATTGCAGTGCATTTACATATATAAATGAACAAATAAATCGAATCGGAACGGCAGAAATATTTTTATCCGAAATATTAAGGTCCGAAAAATGTCAAACTTCGAATAACAAAAGGTTTTCTGCCGAACTTTCGAATTGTAGAGGTAATATTAAAACTCAATAGGACCAAAAACTTTGATTAATCAAGGTAATGTCTATGAAATCTTCGATTTATAAACATGTGGTTGGGTTCTAGGGGAATTGGAAAATTCGATTTATCAAGGATTTCGATAAATTAACGTTAGATTTATCAAGGCTCTACTGTACAACTTGCCCAATGGTGTCAAGTGTATTGGAGAAAAGGGTCTACCAAAACGTAATACTCTAGCATAGACTAACACATAGGTGTAGCATGGACATAGGTAATGGATTTTCTTCGGTCATAGCTTTTATTCACACATATCAACACGTTTAATATTTGATTATTGATGATAAATGATGATTATTTAGTAAATACTAATTAATAATGATTATTCAATGAATATTCCCAATACAAAGACAGAATTCATTGACCACTTGCACAAAATCTCAATTAATTTTAACCGCAGTAAAATTACGTCATTGCTTCGCCGTCAAGCTTCGTTGATTGGTACCAATAGATGACGTCAATTTACGGCCGTTAAATTCTATTGGATTTTCGTGCAACTGGCCTTGTGTGTGTGATTGTAGGTAGAATCTTGATTCTATCTATGGCAAGTCAGTCTCTTAATCCTAAAATAGAGATGATTACTTATTTCTGTCCCTAGTAAATTTACTGACACAGGTTGTTTGCGACGGCTTTTGCTTCTTCTTCTTCTTCTTCTTCTTCTTCTTCTTCTTCTTCTTCTTCTTCTTCTTCTTCTTCTTCTTCTTCTTCTTCTTCTTCTTGTCCTCGTCCTCTTCCTGATCCTCCCTCTTCTCCTCCTCTTCTCCTCCTCCTCCTCCTCTCCTCCTCTCTTCTCCACCAGTTCCTCCTTCTACTTCTCTTACAACTCCTTCTTCTTCTTCTTCTTCTTCTTCTCCTCTCCTTCTTCTCCTCCTCCTCACCTTCTTCTCCTCCTCCTCCTCCTCATTCACTTTCTTCTCCTTTCCATCTTCTTCTTCTTTCCCTATTCTTCTCCTTTCCATCTTCTTCTTCTTTTCCCTATTCTTCTTCTTCTTCTTCTACTTCTCCTATTCTTCTCTTCTTCTTTATCTTGTTCTTCCTTCTTCATTATCTTTTTCTTCTATTTCTAATTCTTCTTCTTCTTCTTCTTCTTCCTCTTCTACTTCTCCTTAATCTTCTATTCTTCTTTATCTTGTTCTTCGACTTCTTCATCATCTTCTTCCTCTACTCTATTCTAATTCTTCTTCTTCTTCTTCTTCTTCTTCTTCTTCTTCTTCTTCTTCTTCTTCTTCTTCCTTCTTCTTCTTCTTCTTCTTCTTCTTCTTCTTCTTCTCCACTTTCTTCTCCTTTCCACTTCTTCTTCTTTATCTTGTTCTTCGGCTTCTTCATCTTCTTCTACTTCTATTACTAATTCTTCTTGTCTGTTCTTTTGTTCTGCCTTTCTCTATCTTCCTCTTTTCACATCACTGTTCAGGGTTTTGTTTAGTGAATATAGCGGGCTAGTGAGCACTGGATTTTAGATGCTGCCTGCCAAAGCGGCTGCAACAGGCCTATGAAATCTTGAAATTTCTGGAACTCTGATGCTCTGTGACTTCTAAAAATAGTTCACGTGTCTCTCTGCTTCCTTTGTTTCCATTCGAATACATCAATCACCCTATGTCTCTTCCTCTACTTATTCTTGTTCTCCTCAATCCTCTTCTAAGGCACTTCATTTTGTTCTTATTTTTCGCATTTTCTTTCTTCAATTGATCTCCCCAATTGTATTGCTTCCATTATTTCATTAGCCTACATCATAGGTTTGGACGAATTTTGTTTTCAATGTTATTTTCATCTCTCCTTTTCATATCCTCGTTCTTCTTCTCCTTTTTCTTCTTGCTGCTTATCCTTACATCTACTCTAATTATCTTGTAATTGGTGCCTAATTATTATAATATAGATAATGTGTCTTCTTGTTAACATTATGCTATTAGAATCATGCAAAGCTCCTCGACCACAGACAAAATATAGTGTCATTATAACACTTTAATGACAATAGTTTGTTCCTACCGACCTATTTCATAGGCTACTTACTCTATTATAATGGGAGGAAATATCAGCCACCTTTTTTATATTCGTATACGGGATATTATCGGTATCAACCCTATTTTATTTTTACTCATTGTAGTATAGATCTCAATCTTTATTAAAGTCGTGATTTTCAGTAATGCCAATATTAATGTAATGTCATGAATTTTCGGTACTCTCAAGTGAAACTTGAAACCTAATTATTTGATTCACCATTCCAAAAAAAAAAACTCATCTGTGCAATTGTAATTATTTTACATGACTTGTTATTCTAGTATGACTTGGTTTATGTCACCTACTCACATATTTAAACGGTGGCTATTTTGTTCTATCAAATTGTCTTTTTCTAATAGAGTATTGTTATGTTTGTGTTGCAGGTTGCAAAATCAAGGCACTGCGCGCCAAGACCAACACCTACATAAAGACGCCAGTACGCGGAGAGGAGCCTGTGTTTGTTGTGACGGGACGCAAGGAGGATGTGGCCAAAGCCAAACGGGAGATCCTGTCAGCCGCCGAACATTTCTCGCAGATCCGCGCCTCCCGCAAGAACAACCTCACCGGATCCGGCCTCTCTCCTCCAGGACCTCCTGCCAATGTCCCCGGACATGTCACCATCCAGGTCCGAGTGCCCTACAGAGTTGTCGGATTGGTTGTTGGCCCCAAAGGTGCAACCATCAAGCGCATCCAACATTTGACGCACACCTACATTGTGACACCTTCCAGGGACAAGGAGCCTGTGTTTGATGTTACAGGACTCCCAGAAAGCGTGGAAGCTGCCAAAAGGGAAATTGAATCTCACATTGCAGCTCGTACAGGCACAGCTTCTGCAGACCCTCTCTTTGCTGACAACTTCCTGAGCAACACACCACCAAATGTCCTCAATGATCTGTACAAAACCGGCTTGGGAAGCTTGTTCAACTACATGGACAACCTTCTGACAACAGACAACACCAACAGCACCATCACAGGACTCAATGGTGTTGACACATCTGCGTTCACCAACAGTTCTGGATGTAGTTCTGCGTCTTCTGCATCTTCTGCTTGTGGCACAACCAGAGATTTGGGATCCATTTGGAGCACATCAATGGAACGCGATGAAGGAATTGGTGATTCACCTTCCTTTGACACAGCAACTGCTCCCTCCAGCATATGGTCGTTCCCACCCACATCCCGACCTTCCCCGCCCCAGAGCACTTCCCCAACAGAATCTGTCTCTGGCAAGCGGGACTGCATTGTCTGCGGGGATAAGGAGGTGACTGCTGTGCTGGTTCCTTGTGGCCACAACATGTTCTGCATGGATTGCGGAGAGAGGATCTCACAGTCTGGCAATTCAGCTTGCCCAGTCTGCAACACCACTGCTCTGCAAGCAGTGCGCATTATTTGCTAAGTCAGTGGAATTCTTGCACAGCTTTGGAGAGTGGGAAGAACATTGTAAACCTAGGTTGATAGAGTACACTATTTATATAGAGAAAGAACTATACTACTTCATCATTTTCATCAAGTAAGCTTTAGTATCAAGGATTAATGTGAAGGTCTTTGAAACCTTGGTCTTATCAATGATTCATGTGAACCATGGTCTTAACAAGGATTTATGTGAATCTTGGTTTATAAAAACCCTTTGAAATCTTGGTCTTATCAATGATAGATAATTGAAGATCAAGAGAACACTATTTGTTTTTTTACACCTTGATATACAACTATTTGACATTCTTTTTATTTTTTAAACATCCATTTTGAGATGAAAAATAAGACAAACCAGTATTTTTCAACATTTTTCAATCGGTTTAATAGAAAACCTGTTTTTTATGAAGCATGAGACAAACTAATACTTTTCATCTATATTTATTTCTGTGATTTTCACAGTCCTGTAACTTTATAACAGCACCCAAGTGACACAAAATTGGTTTGTGTTATTCAGAAATGTTTCTAAAAGATGAGTTTTTGTGTTAATTTTACAAGAATGTTGAAAAATGCTTGTATGTTGTTTTTATACACTACTTGATTCGGAATTGAGGTGATGTTAGTAGTATTCTATTTTTCTCACATTTCCAATTTCTTTTAGAAACCTGTTGTTTGAAACCCACTCTCTGTAAAGCACTGGTAGATGACGTCATTTAAGAGATCAGGACTGAAGTCTTCCTTAGTTTTGACTTTTCGCCGCTAGAGTGCAGTGTACTAGCTGAGCCTCGCACATATTTATCAAGTCAGGGCCCCCCTACCTCGTTAATCCACTACTGCCAAAACCTAACCTCAAATTATTATTATTCTTGTTGCTACAATTACAGTAATCTATCTAATTTAACATGTATCCGTAAGAAATCTGATAAGCTTTCTCAAAGTTGACAACTGGTGAATACTATCACAAACAGTACAGAATCTGCTATGTAACACTGGTTTGCTCTCCAAGTGCAAACTATCAGCTGCAAAGTTTGTTGTAATCTATTTGTAGGGGTCTTGATTTGATTCCCGCCAAAGTAATACTATTATTTTATTTTTTTAAATGCAACAAAATGGTCTAACTCAGTCCTATCATTTTATAAGTAGAGTACATGTGTGTTGAGTATTGTATCTCACAGGTGAGACAGGCTAATTTCAATAGGAGTAAAACTATTTTAGGCTCCTATTCAAGTTCATACTGACATCTATTACTTTGACAAATCGAACGATGCTCTGAAAAAGACATACATGAGTTGTAGATGATAAAATCATGTTTTTATTACTGGTTTTTGAGTACTACTAACAACGTTTAAGGATACGCACCAATCTCATCTCAATGGTGTTGTATAAATTGATGATTCTCTATATTTTTATGTTGATTTTTATTATGTTGATGTTTTAGTTGTTTTTATTATTAATATTATTATAATTCATTTATAACGGACTATATATTGTTTGATATATTATTAATATTTTTGTATACTATTTTCATTGATGGGTCAAAAGAAATAATTTATTGTGTTCAAACTCACTTTGATAGTTTTAAGTTTTTCCTCTTTGAAAAATATTTTTGTGAAGTTTACATAATATATTTGGTATTAGAGTTTTTCATTTATTTATGGATATATATTTTATAATTTTTAGTTGTGTTGATGGATCATCTTATGGTTCCCTGGAAGTTGCTAAATGATCACTATTTTGTTCAATTTGAAAAGACAGTGATTTTTCTCAAGATAGTTAAGCGATTTTCAGTTTTGAAAGTGATACAAATCCCTTTTTCAACTTCAAAGTATATAGTTATATCAGAATCAATCCTATAACCTAAATATTGGAAAATAGCTTCTCAACAAATTCTTAGTGAATATTTGCCATTTGAACAAACTGTAATATAGGCTACCATCCAAGTTTATCAAGAATGATAGTTCTGTTCATAAAATCATCTAAGATCAAGGTACAGTACTATTATATTTGCTGTCTGTCATTCAGTATGATATAAAATATACCAAGCAGTTTTATTTTTCCAATCAATTGTGTATAATATGATATGATATGAAAATTATGCTGACTGATAGTATATAATTTAGATATAAATATTATTATAAATAATAATCTAGGCGGCATTTCATTGAGATATCTTGGATAAGGAAATCTTTTTTTGTTTCTGACAACTTGAGGATATAATAATTATTTCATACATTCATGATAATATATTATCCCACCTTTAGGAGGTAAACTGTGAAGAAATTGATATTTTCTAAAATTATTACAGAATAGTTGAGGAATCTTGCAAGTTCATTGCTGTTTTTTAAAGCTTATCCATTACAATCAGTACTAGGTTTGATTGGGAAATAGTTGATAATTCGGTTAGAAACTTTTCTAGATAATAGTTCAAAGCTTTCAGAAGTTTTCCCATGATTTGACAAAGAAGTTTAATTTTTTTTTAATTTTTGAGGGCCTCTGTAATTTTTTATTTTTATGTCACAGGCTGTGATCGATAAAACTGCCATCATAAAATAATCATGGCACATGCTGTAATAATTCATCTCATTCTATTTAGCCTCTCCTAGAATAAAATTATTGCTTATACAGCAAGATTATTTTCAGTTAACTATCAGGTGCAGTTATAGATAGGGTGCAGTTGTAAATATATAGGCTCAACAGCATGTGTCCATCTTAAATAAAATTATAATAAAGAAGAAGAAAATGCAATCTTTTTTATATTGATGAAAGAATAAATTTAATAATGAGAAGTTATGTAACCTTATATGCATACACTTCTTTTGAAAGCATTCATTATTTGTAAAGTAGGATAAATTGAGATCCACTTGTATATCCAATCACGTAATTTGTCTCAATGCTGATTAATGTAAGTAATTCATGAAAATTTTGCATTTTTTCCAAAACACCTAGTTTGTGTAATTACATTAATCATCTGCCATTACATTGATTTATTACATTAATCACAAACATCCATCAGTATGGAATGGTTGCTTTTGAAATTCTCATCTAGCTAAAATCATTTCTTGTTGTAGACTATGACGAAATTGAATTTGAACTTCAACAATTTTTATGAATACCTTAGACTGCTATAATAGGGCTGTAGATGAGACTTAATTATCAAATAATCATTAAATTAATTACTAATATAATAATATACTCGAACATATCCCAATTCTTTATTGTTGACAAGTTTATCTATATTGAAGAATTCTCAGTAAGCATCTACTGTTATATAGTGAATTTATTGTGTTGATTATGAAGTAATAGGGATGTACAATATTTTTTATATTGTGATATAGAAGTAAGTTTATTTTTTCTTTTAGATTTGTTGCTCTTGGTGAGGACATTTGATTTTGTTTTAATGCTTCTGGAAAATTGAGTGAATGCTACTCAGTTTTTTTACAGTTTGAAGCTAGCTAAACATTTTTTTCCCGTAGAAAAACAAAAGTCTAGTAATCTCCAGTATAACCCAGAATAAGTAAAATAGAAATTTGAAGCATCAAAGCCCAAATACATTCCCAAACAACTAATTTTCTCACCGAAAGTTTAAAAAACACAATTTTACATGATTTTTCTTAAAATAAATGTTACTGCATTGTCAGGTACATGCATTTTGCAATATAGGTGTTGTCAGTTGTTACTTAGTATAATAAATCTGTCAGAAAATAAATAAAAAATATTGAAGCAAATATGAAAAAAGACTTGATGAAACTTAACACCACATTCTTAAAAAAATTCATGCATGTTCCAATCTTGAAGAGTCTGTGTCTGATGTTATAAAAAGAGAACAAAGATCTATAGTTTCTTCATCATATGAATATATTTCTTTATCATTTTATCTCATATTGATTAAATATTATTTTTTTATAATAACCCCTTCTTTCCATAATTTATTATTAAATTTTCCAAAAATTCTGTAGTGTTCAGTTCTTCCCCCCTCATGATCCTGATTTCAATCCTTGAAAATGCAATATTTAAATATAGCTGAGAATAGTTCTATCCAACATACATATATAAATATATTTAGAAACTTACATGTTTTCTGATTATATTATATTCACTCTTATAAATATATATTTATATACATAATTGCTGATAAAAGACAGAGGAATTATCAAGAATAATATTTTTAGTGTTTCAATATTCAAAGTAATTATGTTTTGTGAATTATATATGAATAATAATTTACTATGTGTGAATCATTATAAGTAGATAATATAGTATACGCACTTTCTTATTATCAATATGTGTAGCATATAATAGACAAATAAATCATTATATTTGAATATGAATAAATATCTTTTGATTGTCTGTTAGCAGTTGAAAAACTATTGATTTTTATTATTATTGAATAGGTGTGTATTTTACTACTTCTATGTTATTTGTAGTTTTGTACCATTGGATATCTTAACAAGAAAAAAATGACGAAAAAAATTTATTATCTGCTCAAAATACTACTGTTTTGGTGCAAAAGTACGTAGAATTTGTACATTTATAAATTTTGTAGTAATTACTGCAATTATTATAAGTGTGTGTGATTGATCCACAATAAGTAAATGCTCCAAGTACAGTAAAAAATTCAAAGTTTCTTACATTAACCAACAGCAATCACTACAAAAACCCATTATCATATTACATAGTTAAAATGTGAAAGTATTGTGAATTTTGTCTTGTTAATGTTGATAAATATAACTTAAATAACTATTGAAAGTTTTCAAAAAAAATCCATTTGAAACAAATCAAATACTAAACATTGAAGAAAGGTATGTACTCAATACTTTCCCTTAGATGTTCCCTAGTGTGTAATTAATTGAATACTGGAAGACATGTATTTTTCCAAAAATCTAGTTTTTTCCATTTGTGAAAAAATTGTACAAAATTCAATGAGCAATATTTATCCATGACAGATCAGAGTTTTCTTTTTGTAGTTTTCAAACTTTTCTTGAAAGTGTTTTGCATCTGAATAGACATTTTCAAATTTTATAATCTTTGAATTGAAATTTCTCTAGGTGTGAAAATTTTTTGCTTCACTTCTCTCTAATCTAAACTTAATTTGAAACTATTGTGTGTGTATATTGTGCATGAAAATTAATAATTAATCATTCATAGGCTGTTTATAAATGAGTGTTTATAAATTCTGACTGCAAGTTGAATTAGATACTTTTCCTTCATAATTTTACTAAATAAATACAGTAAGGCAACTAAGCTGTACTGCTGAGTAATAATGAATAATCTTCCATCATGTCTCTGCTAAATCTAATTCCATTAATCTGTAGTGATGTTATAGGGTGAATTGTTATATCAGAATCATTTTTGTATTATGTAAAGTAGTAGTCATTGACAAATGGGATGCTTATCTAATTAAATAAACAATGATAAAATTATAATAATTGTAACATTATTTTTTCAAAGTGTAAGTTAACGGTCACTAAAGTTGAAACATTAGGCCAAATTTTTCCTGTATGCTGAACATTAATTCAATCTGCACAATACAGAGAATGTTTTTAAAAAGTAATAGCGTAATATAAGTATATTAAACAAATTCTCCATTACTAGAAAAGGAGATTATAGATATATATGGATATTTGTATGAATGGGATGAAAAAGATGGTATATTATATATGGTGTCGATCTTCTATTTTATTATACATACAGTCCTGATAAAAGAGTGTGAAAGTACACAAGCTAAATTGAATTAATAGAGCTATTGTGAATTGCATATGTGAACTACTTAATGAAAATCAGATAAATTCTAGTTACTAGCTACAATAATATATTATGAAAACAGAATATTATATCTTTATTATTAGCATGAATGAGTATCATAACACACTATTGAGATATGTAATGTACTGTTATATAAGTAATATATATAAATTAGCAAAGTGGGAGTTATTTTCTATAAGTTAAGTGTGCTCAAAAAATGGAAATGGGTTGTATAACATGGTTAATGTTGCATTGTATTTCAGTGCAAATGTTCCCTACTAAATCCAGTATATACTTTGTAACTTGAAAATACAATGCAACAGAATTGAGATAAGGCAATACGTGTGTTTCCAAAATACTTCAAACCAAAAAAAAAAATTGTTAGTTTTTTTTAATAAATCTGCATTTTCAATAGATACATTGATGGTATAGTGAAGGTTTAGGGTTAGAAGTTCAATATCATTGAGTTCTTTCAGCCAAGTACAAATTTTTTCATGAGTTGTCAAAAATTTATCTGAGATCTACAATCTTCACTTCAAATAAAATTTTTGAATGACAGTCAATAATTTGTGAATTTTAGTTGAATACTACCACTCATGTGGTGGAGTGCTTTCATTCAAATATTGTATTGAAAGTGGATTATCAACTAGCAGTCCGTGATGGAAAGTGAAATAGAAAAGTAATATTTTCTTATTTAAAACAGATCTCAGTTTTTTCATATAAATTCTATAACTATTCTCTGCTAATATATACCTTACTATATAAGTTGCATATCATGTAACTTCTCACTATACCTTCAAGGGTCCTCTAATGCAGATATTGGTTTCAAATCCACTACAGTTATAACTATACATTATTGAGCAAGCAATTTAAATGAAATGTGTTGGCATAATTCGTTAACCAACTGTATTTAATCTAATATACTATGATGTATTTGTAATAGATGGATTATATAAGGATATGTGTATTGTGTAGCTAAAATGAACAAGCGGTGTATTGATTAGTATGTCAAATACTTCAAAAATAAATTATAAATTCAGTTCTAAATGTTGGACTGGAGATTAATGCTTTCCAATTCATTGTAATAATTTTGTTGTTTATTTTATAAATAATTCTCAGTTAGTGTTAGTTAATTTCTTTGAAAATACGTACATAATTTATGATTATTTAGTAGTTCAAAATACTGGTGGTACTTCCCGGTTAATAGATGTATATTTTTGCTTGAGATTGATTATTTTTCTAGTACAGAATTTTTTTCTCATTAATGATGGATGTGTAGTGTAATTATTTTTCTTTCATTTAGTTGTGTATAGTTTTGTTTGTGTATAAATTAGATTAATGTTGAAGCTCACCAAACTTTTATTAAAATAATTTCTGATTCTCAAGTATTTTTCAACAGTAACAGGAAGATTGGCATTGTACATTATTACTTTTGGACCTTGTTGATTTAATTTTACTAATACTATTACCAAGAAGAAGTTACCAAATTGTGTATGTTTCCATGTAAATTGTCACTTCTTTAATTCTGAATATTGCCAATTATGAGCTGAAGTAACTCTTGAAGGAAGAAATTCCTTCAAGTTCAAAATTCCAACAGAAATCTACTCAAATAATTGAAATTCCTTGCAAATTTCACAGAATTATTCCTATTATGATCATACAAAAGTTTGGTTTGCTTCAAATTATTACAAAAGTTAGCTAGGAATTGAAATTTCTTTTATAATACTGTTATGTATATTTAAGTTTTAGATGTTTCTAAATAGTAGTAAAGCATTTTATTATAAATGGTTGTATTTTCAAACAATATATACGTTTATATATTTGGTTATGTAGGAAATTTTGTATGTTATGTAGGCAATAATACTTGATCAATAGAATGGGACAATCTTTCATAATAGGAAAGGATTATTGTCCATACATTTATTCACATTTGTAAAATTTCTTTATTCTCCTGAATATTGTCATTATTATAATAAATAATGCATGCTTGAACATATGATTAAATTATTGAAAAGTAATAGTTTTGTTATTTTTATTATTATATTGTAATATATTATTTGTAATAGATATATTTAGTTGTTTTGTTGTATTATTCATTTATTATTACAATTTTCATACTTCATGTTGTTAGTGTTGATCACCTACCATTTGTTTATTCAATGTGGACAGGTAAATGAATATTAGATGGTATTATATTGAAATTAATTGAATAGCTAATCTTACAATTGTTATTAATTTCAAACTACATATTTTTCAGTTTCATGAATCATAATTTTGCAGTGATTATTGTAAGTTTGTTCAATTATGATACTATTACTACTACTTGAATACTGTATTTATCTATTATCACTAAAAATGTTCTCAATATATGGAAACACAAAATGGAGTATCATCTTATGGAGAAAATGCTTGGTAGGGTTTGGCTAACAAAGTATATAGTGTTTTTTGACTGATAGATTTTAATGTATTCTATTATATATGATATATAAAATTACAAAAAAAAGTTTATGCAAAATAATTGATTATTATTATGTCTTTGGAAATAATGATAAGCAACAAACAGCAGTATTTATTGATTTGTTGGAACATTTTTTGAAAAGAGTGAAAATTCTATTTTGTTTCCAAGACAACCTATTTATCTATTTGATGTTGATGAAAAAGCAATACCACTTTATCTATATACTGATTAATAACGCCAAGTGTCTATTCCTTCAAAGTTATACAGTATCATAAATATATAATTAGTACCATAGTTAATTAGTTTGTTGTATAACCCAGAACAATTTTCTTGTAATATGAGAATTAGTTGATTTCCTCCACCTGTTGAGTGTTGGTTCAGGCCTAATACTAAAATAAGTTCCCTAGAATTAATTAAAACTGTTGGACTTTGTTTTTGAAAGTGTTTTTTGAAAAAGAAATCATTACTTATTCCCATTTTAAATGTATTTATAATATAGATGAGGTGTACTGAAGGATATATTTTTTCAATTTTGCGTACCTATTTAATAACTAAATGTATTTTTTCCACACATTTTAATCAACAAATATAACGGAGTATGAATGTTCTTATACATATATGATGATGATGATATATATTTTTTCACGAGAACCTAACTTAAAAGTAAATTGAGCCACTATATATGTTTTTTAAAACAATACTCTAATCCCGCTACACAAGTAATTAAAATAATATTGTCGAAAATATTGTGAAAACATTGTCAAAAAACAGTAGTCATTTTTATAATATGTAAATGGACAGAAGACCATTTAGTCTCAAATTTCCAATTTACTATCCTATTTTTACCACCATGCCAATATAGTTGATACAAAGCAATAATGCGTATGTCTTAAATGAAGATGAAAAAATTCAAATATTTAATATAAATGACTGTGTGGTTGTTTGTTTATTATTAATTTGTACTTGTAAACGTAGACAATTTTTCATAAAAAATGGAAACTGCTCATAATTGTTTATTATCTATTATTATTAAAACAAATGCAAACAAAATATGTATAATGAACAAAAAAAACTGTTTTGTGTTGTTTCTTTAATGATAACATTTACATGACTTTATTAATAATTGAATTCAATCAATCTTTTCCAAAAAATGTTATCACTAAACAAATCCTCCTCCATGGAGTGATAATTATGTACTATTGATGTATGTGTGTTATTCAAATTAATTAATGCATATTTAGTCTATTCTGTGTAGTGTATCTTATTTTTATATTATATTGATGATTTTCTACTACTGTTCCAATATTTACAAGACAATTTTTCCAATTAACTTAGATTCCGTAAAAAATTGTTGGCTTCCAAAAATGAAACTCAATAAATTTTCATCTAAATGATGTATTGGAAATAATTCACCAGGTATTAGTAATATTGTAGACTTAGAACCTGTAATTTATTGCCAACAAACACACAGACAATTTTGTTTTTCAGTAAATCATAGATGTAATTTCATGAAATATTTGTACCTATATATTAATTGATCCCATTTTAATACTGTTTAGCCAAATTTCAGTCATTTATTTCGTGGTACATTTTTTATTTTCAATTTGAAAGTCATTCTACAAATCTTGTAATAAGGGAAAATATTAAAGAATTCATCTGCTCATTCCTTTCAAAAACTTTCCCTGAAACTATCTTCTCTTTGAAAATTTTTTAGGAATAATTGTAATCAGTTAACATTCCCTTAATGCATTTCAATTCCTCCCCCTCACTATTATTTACTATTTTCCCCTTATTTCGTTTTCCAATTCCTTCCAAACATCTTATTATAAATATTTTCGACAATCAATTTAATGTGAAAAATGATGTTTTCTAATTTTCTTCCATTGTAACACCAAACAATCTCTCAGTGGGGATTTGGTAATCAAACCGCTACAAGTGAAAATTGAAAATCAAAATATGTATATTTTCGTCGAAAAACAAACAAACGATATTCCTCTTGAACGTAACTAATATTGCCAAAGCGATTAGTAACCATTTTATTTTTGTTCCAGACTGTACTGGTACTTTTGTTTCGCATTGTACTCTATGTGCCCCTCAAAGAAGCGAGTTGATTTTGTTTTGCCGATTAATCCTGTTATATACTACTGCTCTAAGTCTTGTTTATAATTTGAAGAAATTTTTTGTCTCCAAGAAATTTATTATTATTATTATGGTATATTATATTGAAATATATATATTTAATGAGAAAAGCATAGAAAATAATATAAACCCTGTTGAATTCATGGATAACTATGAAGTGAATTTTTGTAATTTTTACTTTTTGTTATTGATTATTGTATGATGATTACTCATAGATATGAATAGATGATAAAATAATCATAATTGATAATTTTTTATATAGAGATGTCATTTTTACAAATACATATATTAAAACAAAAAATTGATAAATAAATAGATGTTCAGTTAATCATATATGTGTTTTGTTTGATTTCATTCAACTCCACTCCACATCTATTGCATAGTACCATACATTCTCAAAGATTAAAGCCTGGTTTTCATTAGTAGAGTTAGTGGTAGAGTTCCCTGGGCGAGTACTAACTATCTTGTGAACTCTCCCAATGAAAACGTTCATAGTAGAGTAGAGTGATGTTAGAGTACTTGTTTTTAAGTACCAAGTAAGTAGAGTAGAGTTAGTATGCTAGTTACTCTACCACTAACTCTACTAATGAAAACCAGGCTTAAGGATGCCCAAGGGTTGTCAAAAAGAGATAACTATAGAAGTAAGTGACCCGCCCCCTCTAAACTGTATTAGAGGGGGCTATGATAGTAGTATTTTTTTAATTTGGCATATGACTTCCATTTGACGTTTTCTATGGAAACGGGTGATGTTCTGTTGAATTTTTTCACATAAGTACTGTATAAACATCTAAAAAACATATTTAAAAAGAATCAACAGAACATCACACATTGGAAACATTAAATGAAGGTAATTGCCATCCACCAACTCTCTGAAATTTTCATCAAATTTGATCCAATAGAATAAACTTGAACTGATTGAGTAAAGTACTCATACACTAATAATACAGTGTGATTCATTTAATTTGACACTTGGCAATCTGTAAACAGCTGATGTTACGCAGCTTTGACACAATACTTGACCTAAAAATGCCGAATCTCGCAGATTATTGCAAATACTGTAAAAAAGTCTTATTTAAAAAGGGTTTTAAAGACTTTTAAAAGGTCTTTAAGAGTTGAAAAAGTCTTTGGATTATTATGTCAAAGCTGCGTAACATCAGCTGTTTACTGATCGCCAAGCGTCAAATTAAATGAATCGCACTGTAAATTGATATAACACGGCAAACTATGATATGGATATCTATATAGTCCGATTCACGTCAAGAAGTCAGCATTGTTTATATGAGGAGCATTGATGCCAAGTTTCATTGGGAGAGAAAGAGAAAACTGCACCAAACCTGTTTTTGTTGGGACTGTGCGACAACTATGCACAGTGCGAATAGGATAGAGACATCAGCAACTGCCTTGTGCTGAACAAGGATAGCAAACTTCCATCTAAGCAATGCTGACTTCTTTACGTGAATCGCACTTTAGCTCGGAAAGTTGTGTTGTGGGGTACTGTTTCTGTACTCAGATGTCTTCAAGAATGAGAAGCACTATAGTTTCCATACTTTACAGAAACTGTATATGAAACTATTAAGATGCAATCTATAACCAATGAACAATATTATGCAGATTTCAAAGACTGTTAAGTAGAAAAACAATATTGTTTTTCATAATCCGAGTAATTTTATCAGTAGAAAAAATTATATACACCCAAAAACAATACGATTATTGAAGAAAAAGACAACCACAAATTTATAAAATATTGAGATACCGGTTTCGGTTGTTACACCATTATCAAAAGCTAACGATATTGATAATGGTCTAACACTGAGAGAGTGATAATGGTTTAACATCGAGAGATTGATAATGATGTCACACCAAGACATAGTGGTGTAACAACCGAAAACGGAAACTCGATATTTTAATAAATTTATGGTTTTGACTAATTTGAGTTTTTCTATTCAATATGGATAAATACCACAATATCGCCTTCACTACTACACAAAAAATATCATAAATACAAATTTGTGATATTCTAAAAGCTCATGCCTGTAGTGAAATAGCTTGAATAGTGTTACATTCTTATGATGAAGTTATTATCAGGAAATCGCAAAATCAGTATTTATAAGCAGTACATTTGAGTTGAAAAATTCTCAAAAAGCTTCTTGGAGCTTATTTTACTCAGTATTGTTTATAAGTACAGGTATTTGGATCATGGCTACCGACTTATAAAAACTTTGGGTGGTTCAATTGTTACGGGGGGTCTGAGGGTACAGAATACCCCCCAGGAAAAGGGGTGGGCCGGGGGTCCTCACCCGGAAATTTATTGAAATTTCAACTTGCTTAGAAGCATTTTTAGACAAGCATCTTTTTACTTATCTTATCAGTCAACCCAATGTTGCCATATGACATTTGGTTGTTTTCCGGTTAATCTAACCTATCAGCCAAAGTCATATGGCAACGCTGGTTTGCTGACTGAAATCAGATAGCAGGCTTTTGGCCGTAATCCACTGGCGAAAATGATATTTTGATGATTTCTGGTGGAAAACCTCGTATTAAATAGCTATCAGCTGTCAAAAAAAATCCAGAAGAATCCACTGCGCTCTACAGGCAAAAAAAGAAACTCGTTTGAATCAGGTGCAACCCGCACTGAGAGTGAAAACCTTTTAGGGCCGGTTCATGAGCTCGGGATTTAGCCAAGTCCTAGACTAAAACGGGTGGCTACCGTAGCATCGACAAACGTTTATCTCGATAGGTTAGTGGGTTAGGAGCACAGAGAGCCTTTAGTACATAGAGTCAAGGCTAACGTTTGTCAATGCTACGGTGGCCACCCGCTTTAGTCTAGAACTTAGCTAAATCCCGAACTCATGAACCGGCCCTTTAGGTCTTAAACTCACTACACCGTATCATACTAGGATCGTATCGGAACGGCGCATGCAAGAAACGAAGAAAGTATTGTTCACGTGTATTAGTGTCTGGCAATGCCCACTACACCGGTCCGTCACCGCCCGGAACGTCAGTGGGCATTGGCAGTCATGTTACGTGCCGATAAAGGTCCTATGGTCCGATTCACGTCAAGAAGTCAGCATTGTTTATATTAGGAGCATTGATGCCAAGTTCCATTGAGAGAGAAAGAGAAAACTGCACCAAACGTGTTTGTTGGGACTGTGTGCGAAAACAATGCACAGTGCGGCAACTATGCACAGTGCGAATAGGATAGAGACATCAGCAACTGCCTTGTGCTGAACAAGGATAGCAAACTCCCATCTAAGCAATGCTGACTTCTTGACGTGAATCGCACTATAGTATGATACGGTGTGGTGGGTTTCGACCTTTATACAATTAATTATATTCAATTTCAATAAGCGAGAAAAGGAGTACTGGAGTCAAAAATGAAAACCATATGTCCTAAACTCAAAAATGAAAAACACGTATATTTCAATCCTAGAAATGATAACTTACAAGTCATAAGGCATAGTGTGTAAGCTCTGATTTGATAACGTTGGTTCAAGTGCGACATGATGACTTAGGCTAGGCGTACACCGGTTAGTCAAGACAAGACAAGATTAGTCACAGTACTTCTCATAGCTGCTTATGAAGCAACACACACTGATTAGTCATTGCATCGGTGTGTGCTGCTTCATAAGCAACTATGTGAATTATTGTGACTAAACGTTACTAATCTCGTCTTGTCTTGACTAACCAGTGCACGCCTAGCCTAAAGTTGCTTAAGACACGATGTCTGTAAGCTGGCTTAGGCTAGGCGTACACCAGTTAGTCAAGATAAGACGACGTTAGTCACGTTTAGTCACAGTAATTCACATAGCTGCTTATGAAGCAGCACACACTGCTTATGAAGCATTAGCACACACTGCTAATGTGAAGTACAGTGACTAAACGTGACTAATGTCGTCTTGTCTTGTCTTGACTAACCGGATTTCCAGCTTCAACTTGAATTTCCAGCATTCAGCATACAATGCATACCATGCTGTCGCTCCCCTATTACAATTTCACACAATCTGACAACGCCGCTATTTCCGCGGCTGGAGGCTCAAGTGACAACTAGTTTTATTCAAACTGTAATTAGCTTTCTGTGCAACTGTTAAAAATTAATGCATTTGAATAAACCAAGAAAGAGAAACAACTCAACAGTAGGCTATTAATTTGAAATTATATTTAATAACACATTCATATTAAGGAAACATAAAAAATACAGAATATCTTCAAACTAACAAACATTGAAGGATAAAAAATTAACTTTTAACTTTGGATGTAGTTGAGACCTTTTCTCAAATATTCGTTGAGATTATTAACAATCTATGTAAAACATTGTTTTCATAAAAGCTTCAAGATAATCTTCATAGCTTTCATAGACTTCTTATATCCTTTCATTCTTTCACATTCTTCTTATTTCTACACCTTCCTTACTTCTTTTCTGCTCTTAAGTTTTCTTCTTTTATTCTTTATTTTTATTTTCTAGTTCTACAACATCTGTACTTTCTTGTTTATTAACCAACTTGTAAGATCATGTTTCTTATTTCTAATAACTTATTTTCTGTATATTTTTTCATCAAACTTTTCTTTTGTTTCTATTTCTACTCCTAAGTTCTTCTGATCTTTTTCTAAGTTCCTCAAATATATTTGCATCAAAATTTTTCTTTTTTTTTATCTTTATTTTAAATAAACTATTTTTTTAATTTTCTGCTTGTACATTGTACAAGCTTTTTCTCCTTTTAACAAGTAGTAAACAGTATTATTCATTCTTTTCTTCTTTTACCTCCTCCTCCTCTTCTTCATCTTCATCTTCGTCTACTACTATTTCTTCTTCTCCTCCTTCTCCTCCTTTAACAAAAGTTCTTCTTATTCTTCTTCTCCTCCTCCTCCCACCTCCGCTTCCTCAACCTCTCCCTCCTCCTCCTTCTCATCCTCCTCCTACTCCTTCTCCTCCTCATCCTCCCACCTCCTCCTCCTCCTCCTACTCCTCCACCTCCTCATCCTCTCCCTCCTCCTCCTTCTGTTCTCTTTCGTTCATCTTTGAAACCGTTCACCATCATCAATCATACGTCTATAACTATCCATCACCAACATCATATAAATGTAGGAGCCAATCAGCATTATATCTTCAACATAACAATCCAAAGGATTCCACCGCGCCCGGTACCAATAATTTCTGGAGAAAATCGGCGCTAAAATTGAAGCAATCCTAATCACAATGTCCCCAATGCTAGCTAGTCCAAAAAGCAGCATAGCAATCTTTAAAACTGTGTCATTCAAGTAACCAAACGCTATGAAAAGAAACAAAGCGAGTGCAAACATTACTATGTAATCAATTGACCAAAACATTTTGCTGAATCGTTTATTACAGCACCTTATGTATGGCAACGAAACCTGGTGATAACTTTGTAGATAAAAGTAATATTTATCAGTTTCGTTGTAATTGTGGTCGACTTGTAAATCGGCGTCCGGCTGTTGAATTGATGGCAGCGAAACAGTTTCTATTTCAATTTTTTCTGTAACATTGTTGTCAAATTTTGATAGATTGTAATAATCACACTGTGTTGAAAAAAGGTTCATCACTCTGAAGCTGAAATAAAGTACAAAAAGTAGGGTGCATAGTGCTAGCCCAAAGGGCACATTTAGCAGACAACAGAATGTGTATTTGAATCTTGGAAATAGACCGCACATGATTATTGAAGGCGAATTCACAAGAAAACCACTGGATAACTGTTTATGTTTCTGGAAAACTGTTTTTTCAGCAGAAAACTGTTTTTGTCAGCAGAAAAATGTTTATGTCTTTGGAAAACTGTTTTTTTGACTGTGGAAAACTATTTATCATCAGCAGAAAACTGTTCTTGTCAGCAGAAAAATGTTTATGTCTTTGGAAAACTGTTTTTTGACTGTGGAAAACTGTTTCTTATTAGCGGAAAACTATTTATCATCAGCAGAAAACTGTTCTTGTCACGTAAAAATGTTTTTAGTCTGCAGAAAGCTGTTTTTAGACAGCAGAAAACAATGATTACAAGTTCACTCAAGTAGGATTACTACCTACTGAGAAAAATTATTATCCAGTAATTTTCGTAGATCAAGCTCATTGGGTTTCATTTGGTGCTGAATTAGGTTCAGTAAAGTAGAAACTACTGAGAAAAATTATATAGATGTTCTTGTAGCATCACGCACAGTAGCACATGGGTTTTAGAATATTTTATCACACAAAAACACTGATGACAGTTGTTGTGGAAATTACTAGTGAACTGCAGATAATACAGGTAGGCTATAAGGAAACCCAATTATAAAATAGTTCTGGTACTGTGTTATGAATCATGCTGTTTAAAATTTTATTTAATCAAAAAAACACTGAAAACTCCATTTTAAAGATTTTTTTGTCACTGGAAAACACTGGGTGACTGCAATATTGATAGTAGAAAAACAACAGAAGATTATTTTTGAACAGTACCACTATGGTTCATAATTTTTTTAGTTATGAATATGTGTTATCGTATCACAAAACAACTGATGAACTGTTTTTTTAAGTTTTTACAATAAAAACACTACTTGAAGTGGTTGTTGTTTAACTACTGATAGAATTCCGCAAGTCGTCTATTCAGTAGGCTAATAGAAACACTTGTATTTTTCACTGACAATTACCAAGAAATAGAATTACTGTTTTATCATGGTTTTAAACACAATAACACTGAAAAAACACTTATTTACATTTCACTCAATATCTAAATCGAGCTGTTGTCTCATATTATATCCATTCAAATATTTATCAACTCAAAATACACCAAAAAACCGGAGACTATTCAACTGACTAGTCAAAGAGGTCAAGTTGTTATGATTGAGAAAAAAGTGTTTGCAAAATCTTTATTTCTGTATGTTTTATGTCCACAGCTGTTCCAATGATTTCTATATCAGGGGTGCCCACCAAGGTGGGGGTGAGGTGATGGCGCACAGTGCGCCATTGAAATTTCTGGGGTGGGGGTCCAAAAAAAGGAGTTTTGAGGCTTTTTGTGGAGAGGGGGGGGGGTGTTTAAAAAATTGGAAGTTTGTAAGTTCAGAAATAAGTAGTATAGGTTTTAGAGATGATTTTGTGTGGTGTTATAAGGACAAGCTATTAGACCCACAATAACAATCTTCAATATTGGTATCTGACTAGATTAGACTGGAATCTTATTTCAAGGGTCCAATTGAGGGGGAGTTTGATATCTATACTGAGTTAGATGGAACAGAAAGCAATATTGAAAAAATTTAAAATAGGGTTTGAAATTTTCCTGACTTCCTTTCTTAAGTGAGATAAAGTCAATATTACAAGCTGAAATACAAGAAGTTTCATTTCTATAAACGTTAGGGAGTATGTTATAAATTTGATATGTTCAGGCTAATATTATAATTTACGGGGTGGGTAAAGGGATAACCCTCCCTAGACCGGGGTCTATCCAACACTAGATAAAATGCACTTTGGAGGAGTTTCCCAATTTTCAATAATAATAAAAATGCCTAAAATAAAGTTTTTTTTATTACCTGGAAAAGCCCTGGACCCACTTCTCATGAGATAACATTTTTGAAATTTTGAAGAATTCTTCAGATTAGAAAGTGAAGGATGATGGTGGCACATATTACGATACTGTTGGAATTTCTCAAGTAAATAGTTACTTTAAAATTAAAATTATTCTTGTTCTGATCCTTAGTCGAGATTCAGGTCAATCTAGAAATGTAATTTTAGTGGAAAAAATCCATCTGATTGATTAAAAAAAAATTGTAAACACTAGGTCTATTTTTCTAAAAACAAAAAAAAATATTGTTATGACATATTTTGCTGAGGGGGAGAAATAGTTTCGGGGGTAGTGCGCCATGCGCTCCAGGGGGGGGGGGGGTAATGTCTGAACCCCTGTCTATATTTCAGTGAAGTAGTGATAAGTATGAAGGTAAATAATTATAATTCAAGGTAGTGTTCACAGGGGTGATCACTGCAGTAGCCTACTCAGTTGATGAGAAATATTTTGCAACACAAATAATCAATTGCACAGAAAACCAATAGAGTCCAACCCCAGTCAAATGACGTCATCTAACAAAACCAATGTAAAAAAACGCCTATTTAGTTTTGTTATTTGACGCCATTTTACGGTGGTTAAATTTAATTGGATTTCTGTGCAACTGCTTAAAAATGCATTTGAAAAAGAAAGAAAAACAACTTAACAGTAGGCTATTAATTTGAAATTGTATTTAATAACACGTCCATATTAATGACACACCAAAAGTACAGAATATTTTCAAACTAACAAAAATTAAAGGATAAAAAATTAACTTCAATCTTCGGATGTAGTCAAGAACATTTTCCCAAAAAATTACAAGATTATTAACAATTTATGTGAAACATTTTTTCATGAAAGCTTCAATATAATCTTTACAGATTTCATCATCCACAGCCTCATCCTATATATACTTTTTCTCCTTCTTCTCCTCCTTCTCTTACCTCTCCTCCTAATCCTCCTCCTCTCCCTCCTCCCCATTCTACATCTTCTTTCATTATTCCTTCTTCTCATCCTCCTTCTTCTTTTTCTTCTTCTGTTTTCCCTCCTTTTCCACCTCCATCTCCTTTTTCCTTTTCCTTTTCCTTCTTTTTTTTCTTCTCCGTCTCCTCCACCTCTTCCTATTTTCCTCTACCCTTCTTCATTTTTCAATCCAATTCACCATCATCCATCATACGTCTGAAACTATCCATCACCAACATCATATAAATGTAGGAGCCAATCAGCATTATATCTTCAACATAACAATCCAAAGGGTTCCACCGCGCCCGGTACCAATAATTTCTGGACAAAATCGGCGCTAAAATTGACGCAATTCTCATCACCATGTCGCCTATGCTAGCTAGTCCAAAAAGCAGCATAGCAATCTTTAAAACTGTGTCATTCAAGTAACCAAACGCTATGAAAAGAAACAAAGCGAGTGCAAACATTACTATGTAATCAATTGACCAGAAAACTTTGTTGAATCGTTTGTCACAGCATCTTATGTATGGCCACGATATTTGGTAACAGTTTTGTAAAAAAAAGTAATATTTATCTGTTTCGTTGTAATTGTGGTCAACGTGTAAATTGGCGTCCGGCTGTCTAATTGGTGGAACACCATCATCATCATCATCATCATCATCATCGTCATCATCATCGTCATCCCATGGATTTGTTTGAGGATGTGTTGATGTGTCTTGAGTTTCTAAAGTGGTGTCAGGCTGTTTAAATGTTGATTGTGTCAGTTCATGTGTTGATGGATGTGTTGATGTTTCATGAGTTTCTAAAGTGGTGTCAGGCTGTTTAAATGTTGATTGTGTCAGTTCATGTGTTGATGGATGTGTTGATGTGTCATGAGTTGCTAAAGTGGTGTCATACTGTTTGATTGTTGTTGGAATATCAGGATCAGGTGTAGTAAGAGGTTCCCATGGTTGATGCCTCGGCTCAAAAAATGTTTCAATGTTGACTAGTTTTGTTTGATAATCACATTTTGTTGAAAAAAGGTTGATCACTTTAAAGCTGAAATAAATTATGAATATTAGGTTGCACAGAGCTAGCCCATAGGGCACTTTAAGCTGACAACAGAATGTGGATTTGAATCTTGGAAAAAGACCGCTCATGATTTTTGATGGTAAAACCACTGAAAAACTGTTTATTGGTCTCCAAAAATTGGTTTTTGTTAGCAGAATAAAGTTTTTTGTCTGCAGAAAACTGTTCCTTATCAGCGGGAAACTTTTTATCGGTAAAAACACTACTTGGATTGGTAGTTATTCCACAAGTTGTCTATTCAGTAGGCTAATAGAAAAACTTGTATCACTGACAACTACCAAGAAATAGAATATTATTGTTTTTCATGTTTTTAAACACAATAACACTGAAAAACACTTACATACATTTCACTCAACATCTAAATCAAGTTGTTGTCTCATATTATAATCCATTCAAATATTTATCAACTCAAAATACACCAAGAAACCGGAGACTATTTAACTGACTAGTCAAAGAAGTCAAGTTGTTGTTATTGAAAGAAAGTGTTTGCAAAATCTTCATTTCTGTATGTTTCATATCCACAGCTGATCATAATGATTTCCATATTTCATTCAAGGAGTCAAGATCAATAGAATATGAGTCAAGGCTCGATTACATGGGACGAGTTTACTAGCTACTAGCACAACACATTGTTAATTCCAATTTCTTATATAATATTAATTTTTGACTTGAATGTAAAAAATGTTGCAAGTTTTGTTTGTAGAATATGTTGAATAAAGGAATTTGAATGTCCGACATCCAAATCGACCCCGGTCCCAGATAAGGTTAGGCGTACACTGGTTAGTCAAGACAAGACAAGACGAGATTAGTCACGTTTAGTCACAGTACTTCACATAGTTGCTTATGAAGCAACCCACAACGATTAGTCATTGCATCAGTGTGTGCTGCTTCATAAGCAAATATGTGAATTACTGTGACTAAACGTGACTAATCTCGTCTTGTCTTGTCTTGACTAACCGGTGTACGCCTAGCCTTACTATTTTATTATGAAAACAATTCAAACATATTTCAGAAACGGTGATTCAAGCATTTATTTTGTTTTCCAAGAAAGATAGTTTATTTATTTATTTATGCAGCAATTACAATACTTGAACAACTACGCCTAGCCTTATTCGCATAATCGGCGTTTTTCTGCATTGAAATTAATGAAAACTTAGATCGTGAAAGAACGTTTAGAGTAGAACCTTCTTACACCATCCCCTCACTGTCTGCTAGATTCGGACAGGTTTTTGCGTCATAGAATCAAAACAGGAACGATTGCCCAACAAGCGCAAGGGTCACGGAAAGGGTGAGAAAAAGAAGTCGCCTTCAGGGGGTAAGTGAAGTGTACAGAGGGTAAGTCTGGTCTTTTATGCAAGTTGCGTCTAGACGCAACGATTTTCAGAGGGTCACCCTTCCAGACGTTAATTCTACTCCAGAAAATCAGTTTCCTACGCATGTATGGGGTGGTTTGATACCCTCCACGTCAATGCAGACAATATTGTACGTCTACTTTACATACTCAAGTGGTCTGGAGATTTCTAACAACTGAAATACGCATTCTCAAAGACATACCAAGAATATTTTCTGTTTATTTGAGCTTGTAGATTACCGTGGTAGTGCTGGAATTACTTATTTAGAAAAATAAAATATAATAATATTATTATCGGAAATTACAGGCACATTAATGTATCCTTAAGGATACATTGAAAATTTCAAAGTCCTGAAGAATGAACTCCTGAAGGTGGGTTTCCGTTACTGCGACCGAGTGCCGCAGCGGAGCCCGACCCAGCGTTGCCAGATGCAATTGATGAAAAAACCCCACTATAAATAGTTACGGTTCAGGACCTTGATTCATGGCTAAGAACCATCCTTGGGTTAAAAAGATTTAATTTATGCAAAGTTTCGTGACAATCGGATGTATGGTATTCACATGCCGCGTGTAAAACGAAAAACCTTTTTAATCTTTTAATAATATAGATTAGAATGTTCAATTTTCTGCCTGTTTTATTGAAATGCAGAAACTCAACATTATTTTCGGCCTATTATTATTACATTTGTGATTATTCGTGATCAAATTCTCGACAAAGTTAGGCTAGGCGTACACCGGTTAGTCAAGACAAGACGAGATTAGTCACGTTTAGTCACAGTAATTCACATAGTTGCTTATGAAGCAGCACACACCGATGCAATGACTAATCGGTGTGTGTTGCTTTATAAGCAGCTATGTGAATTACTGTGAATAAACGTGATTAATCTCGTCTTGTCTTGACTAACCGGTGTACGCCCAGCCTTAGAATCACCAGTCAGCTTATTCCAATCACTGTTAGGCTAGGCGTACACCGGTTAGTCAAGACAAGACAAGACGAGATAAGTCACGTTTAGTCACAGTACTTCACATAGTTGCTTATGAAGCAGCACACACTGATGCAATGACTAATCGGTGTGTGTTGCTTCATAAGCAACTATGTGAAGTACTGTGACTAAACCTCGTCTTGTCTTGTCTTTTCTCAACCGGTGTACATATGTTGATGGGAAGGTTGTCCTTGCATATCTTTCTCCAAGAATGGACATTAATATGTCCAAACTCCGCCATTTCTTGTAGATGCAAAACCATGTTGCAATTTGTTTTATTCTCAATGACGTTCATTTCAACATGAAATATATTATCATAAACCAGAACTCAAGTCGACTATCTAGAATTAAACTTACACCTATATATTTTCATTTAAAATCTCCCTTATCTCATGTTTTGTTCAGTGAAGCCGATACTGTAATTATTACTATTTTTAAATGACGTTCATTGTAATAACTATAAACACCTAGAATTTAAGCGACATACTTTGTAATCTACATGAATAAAGTGAATATTCTATTCTATTCTATTCTACGCCTAGCTTCAGAATCACCAGTCAGCTTATTCCAATCTCTGTTATAATAATTATGTTCTTTTCTCGATATCTTAGTAAATTTGTGGTTTTGACAATTTCCAGTATTTTTATTCATTACAAATAACTACCACAATATCACCTCCACTACTATCCAAAAAGCTCTCTCTCACTTTCTCTCTATCTCTCTCATCGTCTACTCACTCTCTCTTCCTCACTCTCACACTCTATCCCACCCACTCACCATTAACTCTCTCACCCTCAAATTTCTCTCCACCTCCCACCCACAAGTCTCTCTCATCCTCTCTCATCCTCTCACACACACACTCTCTCTCTCTCTCGACGACTCTCTCTATTATTTCTCTGTCACCGTTGTCGAGAGTACTCTTTCCCTTCCTGAAACAACACAACATAATAATGTGGAGGGTGTTGCTATGGTTACCCTTCTCTGGCAGCCAGCAAATGCCATGGATACACCTGTGTCTCACCCCTGCTACGAAATTGCATTACACACTCGCTCTGTGCAAAAACAAAAAATAACTCCGACGATTTTGTGGACAGATTGTTGTTAGAGGAGGATGTGTGGTACTGATACCAGAAAACAAAGACAATTAGATTCTAAATATTTCCAAGGTAAATAGAAAGAAATACGCGTTCAAGGAGAAGATGAAGATGAATCTATAAGTTTATAATCCTCCTGCTTCATGCTCTTAATCTCAACACGATTATTATTTAGAAGATTTAAAGCAGCAGGCAATGTTTTTAATGCAGTTAGTAAGTTACAAATGCCTAGACTAATTGCGCGTACTGTAACTTGGTTGAATAGTCATATAGGGTGGGTTTATGAGCTCGGGGTTTACTAGTCCACCTAGTTTGTCTTCTAGACTCAATATGATCTGTTGTTGGACTTATAAACTCTCAAACCTCTGGTTTTTTCCTGCTCTTTACTATACTATAGACTACTATACTATGTTGTCTGCGGCCTGGGACTTGCTAATTTCGAGCTCATAAACCCGATTTTCAACACTCGGCGTAGAAACCCGTTTTTAGCCTCGAAATAGAGATAAACCCGAGCTTATAAACCGCCATCAAGTTTTACTAAACATTGTCTGAACTTGGTTTGAATTTACGGTTTTAAAAGTGGATGAATAGCGCTATTTAAGGCTAGGCGTACACCGGTTAGTCAAGACAAGACGAGATTAGTCACGTTTAGTCACAGTAATTCACATAGTTGCTCATAAAGCAGTACACACCGATGCAATGACTGGGTGGGTGTTGCTTCATAAGCAACTATGTGAATACTGTGACTAAACGTGACTAATCTCGTCTTGTCTTGTCTTGACTAACCGGTGTACGCCTAGCCTAATACAATAAACACGCCATTGAATCAATAGTTCAACCCATGTTTAATCCATATGGGCCTAAATGATACATTATCTAAAAATAATACGGTAATCAGTATTTGATTTAATACCTTGAACTTTTTAGGTTACAATCGTGAACGGTCGAAATGGTAGGGGGCCTATTTAAAGGGCAATGCTCTTTATTCCAAGGCTGGGGTTGTAGTGGGGGTGGGGGAGTCTAGCTACGAACTGTCTACTATGAAACCCTTCCCGGGAGTTCTGGGGGGGTTTTGGCCAGGAGGGGGGGTTTGGGGTGTGACTGGGTCTGCAAACAAGGCTTGCTGACTGGTAGGGGTTTGTGAGGGGGGGTTGCAAGACCCTGGATGGGGACCCTGTGTACGTGCAGTATATTATATATATGTATTTTTTCTCCCAACTATCTATATAAAGACTCTACTGTATGTATATATTCATCCGGATATATATGTCTGTGAACGTGGGTGTCTGCAGTACTGCCAACTTGGAAGTTTGAAGGAAATTTCCCATTTTCCGACGCAGTTTCAAGGAAATTTCCCATTTTCCAGTGTATTCTCTCAGGTTGTTGGGTTCTGTGTATTACCCACGTGCTAATCGGTGAAAGTTAGAATCTGGAAAACTGATACGTACGGTAATCAGAGAAATGTTTGTTCAAACTCAAGGGTTCATTTCTTGATAAGAATATTGTTTTCTCGACTCGATAAACAGTTTTTGAGAAGAACTATTCTTTTTCATTGATAAACTCTTGTAGCTGCAATAATTTATAAAGAGAAGGATACAACACAATTCTAGGGTTCTGCTTCTATTCATTTCAAGAGTTTGAACAAGAAGAACAAGAAGTAGAAGAAGTAGAAGAAGAAGAAGAAGAAGAAGAAGAAGAAGAAGAAGAAGAAGAAGAAGAAGAAGAAGAAGAATGAAGAAGGAGAAGAACAATGGGAAGTTACAAAAATACAAGAGAATAGACATGGGAAATTACACAAAGCTAAGGACAAAAATCAAACACAGAAAATTGCAGGATTAGCCTACTGAAGAATACTCGTGGAAAATTACATAGATCAACAGATGAAGATAACAATGGAAAATTATCGAAGTACGGAAAAGTACTGACGGAAATTTACTGATGACGCAAGAAATAATTAACAATGGAAAATTACAGAACTACCAAAGAATATTCATGGAAAATTACACAAAGCTGACGACAAAAATCAAACACAGAAAATTGCAGGATTAGCCTACTGAAGAATACTCGTGGAAAATTACATAGATCAACAGATGAAGATAACAATGGAAAATTATCGAAGTATGGAAAAGTACTGACGGAAATTTACTGATGACGCAAGAAATAATTAACAATGGAAAATTACAGAACTACCAAAGAATATTCATGGAAAATTACACAAAGCTGACGACAAAAATCAAACACGGAAAATTACAGGAGTAGCCTACTGGAGAATACTCGTGGAAAATTACATAGATAAACAGATGAAGATAACAATGGAAAGTTACCCAAGTATGGAAAAGTACCGACGGAAATTTAATGATGACGCAAGAAATAATTAGCAATGGAAAATTACAGAATCACGGAAAAGTACTGAAGAGAGATTACACAAAGATAAAAAAGAAATAAACACGGAATATTACAGAAGTAACGAAAAATACTGACAAAAGTTTACAAGATCTATTTTTATCTACGACCGTGTTATAAAGCAATCATTACAGTTTCTTAATAATTGAAATCGAAGCAGTTGCTTTTTCGAAATGGAATTTGAAACTTCGTATCGAAGAAGAAGAAGAAGAAGAAGAAGAAGAAGAAGAAGAAAAGAAGAAGAAGAAGAAGAGAAGATGAAGAAGAAGGAAGAGGGGGAGAATATGAGGAAGAGGAGGGGAGGAGGTGAAAGGAATGAGAAGGAGGAGGTGAAGAAGAAGAAGAAGAAGAAGAAGAAGAAGAAGAAGAAGAAGAAGAAGAAGAAGAAGAAGAAGAAGAAGAAGAAGAAGAAGAAGAAGAAGAAGAAGAAGAAGAAGAAGAAGAAGAAGAAGAAGTAGGAGAAGTAGAAGAAGGAGAAGAAGAAGAACAACTACAACAAGAAGAAATCCAGGAGAAGATAGAAAAGGCAGGATCAGAACAAAAAAAGGTCCGGAACCGAGATTTAAAGGGCCTGGGATAAACCGGAAGCGAGAGATCCCTTCCCATGGGAATATTGTGAACAATACTTTCTCTTCAGGAGGTTTGCACCTTGCCTAGATTCAATGTCTACCCTAAAATATTGTAAGCAAGCAATGAGAAAACACTCTGAAACCAGTCTTGTTGCAAGCTGTCCAATTTTCGCATGTTTACCTCAAAACTGTGGGAACGTTTCCGTAACAGAAATTTCAGAGATGAAGTCTTGATAAAGGTTCTAGCACAGATAATGTACAATCTATACAGATTATACAGATTAATGTACAGATTATACCTTATCTGTGGTTCTAGCATCAAACTGTGAGTGCATGAACTGTACTAGGGGTCAGGGGCGCCATTCGGGAGGCAGAGGGTCCTAGGTCCCCTAAAGATTGGATAAATAATTTGAAATAGCTGACCTATCTACGTGAAACATTAAAATCACAAGACTAATTTAATAGTTTAATTGTAATAGACAAATTATTTCAAACACCAGGGGGTATGAGGAGTTATGGAATACTCCCCATGGAAAGATAATCCGGTGGTTTTATCCAGGAAATATTCCAAAACATTATGTCTAAAAATGTAATTCTAAGCTTTATTTTGTCTATTAAAAGTTTCAATACAATAATATTATTGATAGGCCCGCTATTTTAAATTATTTATCCTATCTTTGAGGAACCAAGGCCCCCCTGCCTCCCCCCAAATGGCGCCCCTGCTGAAGCTATTATAGAGCTAAAGTAGTCTAAAGATATACAGTGAAACTATAAGTACGGCTCTATATACGAAGGCGCCGGAATTTGTGCTAAAGTGTGCTTTTGTATAACTATATTTATCACATCTTTATAATGATTTCTCCTATTCGATAAATGGAGGACTATATCTATTTATACAGAAGGTCTTTCTCCTGACAGATGTGGTGCTACCATGCTCATGTAGGGCAGGTGCCTTCAAAAAATAAAAACAAAAAATCTCACAAAGGTCGTGGCGGTTGAAACACCGGAGGAAATAATTTGAAAAGGGTTCGTTGAACAGCTGTTCAAAGGGTACAAAGGGCTGAAGGGTGAAGGTATAAGGTATATTAGACCAGTGGCGAAACGTAGTTGGAGAGCCTGGTTGAAAAAAAATTGAAAATGTTTTGAAAAATATAAAAAATGTGTGTCAATCAACTTCCAGTCATTTATGGCAGTTTGGGGTTTTTAAGTTGTAGCAGGGGTAATCCATTGATATTTACTTAGTCTATGGTCGCACTATGCAGATAATCTGTGATTTGACTAGCCACTGATGTCCACATAGAATACAGAGTGAGTGGAACATTTTAGAAACCTTGAACCTGGTCAGAAATGGGAAACCATGTGCACTATATTTTCCCCTTCTCCTCTTTCAAAATCTTCTCCTTCCGCTTCCCCTACTCCTCCTCATTCTTCTTCTTCCTCATATTCTCCCCCTCTTCCTCCTTTTTTATCTTCTTCTTCTCCTCCTACTACTCCTTCTTCTAAGGTAGATAAGGAAACTTTCATTCAACCGAAGGATTGCTAACAAGAGAAAGACGTCGAGAGAACGAATCGAATAATTCAAGTTGATCTTTGAAGCCAAAAAGAAGATGAATAAGAAAAGAAGGAGGTGGAGAAGAATAAGAAGGAGAAGAAGAGAAAGGAGCAGAAGAAGGAGAAGGAGAAGAAGAAGAAGAAGAAGAAGAAGAAGAAGAAAAAGAAGAAGAAGAAGAAGAAGAAGAAGAAGAAGAAGAAGAAGAAGAAGAAGAAGAAGAAGAAGAAGAACAAGAAGAAGAAGGAGAAGAAGGATAAGGAAGAAGAAGGAGAAGGAGAAGAAGAAGAAGTAGAAGAAGAAGATGGAGAAGTAGAAGAAGAATATGATGAAGAAGAGAAGAAGGAGAAAGAGAAGGAAAAGGAGGAGATGGAAGTGGAAAAGGAGGGGAAATAGAAGAAGAAGAAAAAAGAAGGAGAATGAGAAGAAGAAAGAAAGGAAGAAGATGAAGAATGAGGAGGAAAAGAATATGAAGAAGAAAAAGAAAAAGAAAAAGTGCAACCTCGAAACTGCCTATTGTCGTACTACGAAAAACGTCGTGTTCAGAATAGCATGCATTGAAACCCCATGTTCTTTCATTCAGCTATTCAATGCTCTACTCAGCTGCAGCCGTGAAAGCGTTTTCAAGAAGTTGTTGTTGAATGAAAGATTCCAAGTTCGATAGAAAGCCATCATCGTTTCTAAGAATTATTTGTAGGTAGAATATTTAGGGCCGGTTCATGAGCTCGGGATTTAGCCAAGTCCTAGACTAAAACGGGTGGCTATCGTAGCATCGACAAACGTTTGTCTCGACAGGTTAGTGGGTTAGCAGCATAGAGAGCCCTTAGTACATAGTTTCGAGGCTAACGTTTGTCGATGCTACGGTAGCCACCCGTTTTAGTCTAGGACTTAGCTAAATCCTGAGCTCATGAACCGGCCCTTACTATTCTACATAGGTAGAATACATCCTATCAATATCCTAAATAAAATATCCTATTCGCTGTGTGCACGTAGGTGGTGGGGATAATAAAATCGACCCCAGCGCTCACGCGGAATTTTTGTGAACGAAAACGGGAAATTTAACATGAGAAAGGATAGGGAATAAGCATTTACAATGCATTTAAAGTATTGTCGCATTCCTAATTGTATAAAAATACCGTTCACAATAGTAATTAAGTCTTCTATTCTTTCCATATTTCCAAACGTAGATCCCTGTTCAAGAGAGCACATTGAAAAAAATCAAAGTATGAAAATGAAGGAAAGACGCCAAATAATATTCGTATTTTTTTCTCAATAGGCGAAAATTCTGCAAACATTTCGATTGTATTCTTGAAATTTCTCACGCTACTCTCTTTCTCAAAAACATTCTCTTACTCTACAAGAACACAACTTCTTTTCACTCACACTATCATTCTTCTTTCCTTCTCTTCTTTTTCTTCTTCATCACTCTATTCTTCAAGATGCTGCCAGCTGCATCCTTTGCCAGATGATCCCATTTTCATTCAGCCGAAATTTCTCTTCAATGGTCTTCTCCTCCTCCTCCTCCTTTTCCTTATCCTCCGCCTTCCTCTCTTCCTCCTCCTTTTCATTTTCTCAAGGAGACCGACCACCTTTCCTTTGTGATCCTTTCTTTGTGTCCTTATTGATCAACAAGCAAAACCTGAGGCAGCTGTTGGGTGAAAAAATTAATGTTTTTTTTTGTATTATTTACGGTACCGTTTATATCCATCTTGAAGTCGCGTGCTCAGAATTTCTTATTGAATCCTACTAAATCTGAGGGATTTATTCTGCTGACCAGCTACAGAAGATTTTCAAGCCTTTTAAATAACTTCAAATTTGAATACCTTTGAATCTTATAATAAAATACTTGTTATTTTAATAAGGGTCTTAGTTTGGTTTATTTATAACATAATTATGAATGTAGAGGGGATGAAAGCTTATTTTAGACAATATTCTTGTATCAATCTTTCATGTGAAAATACGAGTAATTTTGTGTCCGACTTTGGAAAGTTCGTGGAGAAGATTGAGTGGACCGATTTTGATGCGGTTTGCGCCAAAAGAATCGAAGTTTTACAGGCTCGATTTGTTTTTCAAAAATAATGATTTTAAAAGGGAGATTTTTGATAAAAACATGGATAGTTTCCTATGGCACTATCTGTTGGCATAAAATGTACATAAATTATTAAATCCCTTGAGTGCTAGTTCATGAAATTCAAAAGAAAATCAATCATATTAAAAAACTTTTGGTGCATTCCTTTCTACTTAGCTTCCACCACTACGAGATTTGATGTGAAATCTAGAGGAAACTCACACTGATACCAGTCTGTTGCAATGACATTGTATTCCCTAACGATACAGTACTGAGCAAGCAGGCAGCGCTTTGCTTATTATTTTAAAAAATTCGGGGAAGGAAAATTTTTGGACTAAGACTGCATTCAAATTGCTCCTGTATTGAAATGATTTTAACACAATATATAACTGTATTATACTGTATTAACACTGTATTATACACAAAGATTATCTTAGGCCACAACAATTAAATGTAGGCTACATCAGAATACGTAATATAACTGAATGTAAATTTACTATTTATCAAAATAAAAATATCGGATAAGTGCTTATGTATTTGCACGAGTAATAATATTGGTGATTTTAATAGTAATTAAGTCTCAAATCGAACAAAATAATGTTTCAAGGAAGAAATTAGATCTCAGCTTTGAATCTGATGTAAAATCAAGTTCGAATGCATGTGAAAACCTCGCCCTCGGCAAAATTTCGCATAAACAAAATTGAGTCTAGAGAATTGCGCCTCCCAACAGATTAAAGATGACGAAGAAGGGGGAAAAGAAGAGGGAGAAGAAGAATAAATGGAACAGAAGAAGAGGGGAAAGGAGAAGATCTAAATGAATGAGAAGAAGGGGAAGGCGAAGATGTAGGAAGGTACATAGAACCATATTTCTCAAAAACCGTAGCATGCAGTTTACCTTGATGACAGTCATTGTATTGAGCAAGTCCCAAACATACAATGAGACCCCGCGAATACTATACTAGCCTATATTCTAGGTATTGTATAATATAGTGTATAGCACATACAAAAATTCAAACATCTGCTCCAGCCTTCCTTAACGTACAAAATGATCTCTCAAATGGAGTATTATTGTTCAACTAGGGAATTCCTAATCCAACCTTGGAGAACTTCTTCTTCTTCTCTGCCCTTCTTCTCCTTTTTCTTCTTTCTTCTTTTCTTCTTCTTCTTCTTCTTCTTCTTCTTCTTCTTCTTCTTCTTCTTCTTCTTCTTCTTCTTCTTCTCTTCTTCTTCTTCTCCTCCTCCTCCTCCTCCTCCTCCCTCCTCCTCCTTCTTCTTCTTCTTCTTTTCTTCTTCTTCTTCTTCTTACTTTATTTATTCTTTTTCATTCACATGAAATGTGTGCCAATGTATGGTCCTTTTTTCATCTGTAACCGTCAACGCATTCACACCTTGCTAACGTTCTTATTCGATTTTCTCATTCCCTTCATTTCCGTACCTTATTTCCGCTCCCTATTCGCATCATCCCTCTGATTCTCGTCCTTTTATAAGAACACTGCTATATACAATAGTAAAGCACGTGTTCGAAGGGGAGCAAACACCCCTCAACACTGATCCTGGAAGAAGATGAAGAAGAAAAAAGAAGAAGAAGAGGAGAAGAAGAAGAAGAAGAAGAAGAAGAAGAAGAAGAAGAAGAAGAAGAAGAAGAAGAAGAAGAAGAAGAAGTAGAAGAAGAAGGAGAAGAAAGAGAAGGAGAAGATGAGAAGGAGAAGAAATGAGGAAGATGATGAAGATGAAGAAGAAAAAGAAGAAGAAGGTGAGAAAAAAGAAAAAGAAGAAAGAAGAAGAAGAAGAAGAAGAGGAGAAGAAGAAGAAGAAGAGAAGAAGAAAGAAGAAGGAGAAGGAGAAGAAGAAGAAGAAGAAGAAGAAGAAGAAGAAGAAGAAGAAGAAGAAGAAGAAGAAGAAGAAGAAGGTGGAGGAGGAGGAGAAGAAGGAGAAGAAGAAGAAGGTGGAGAAGGAGGAAGAAGAAGAAGAAGAAGAAGAAGAAGAAGAAGAAGGAAGAAGAAGAAGAAGAAGAAGTGTAGGAGAAGGAGGAGGAAGAGGAGGTGTGGTGGAGGAAGAGGAGGGGAGGAGTAGAGGAGGAAGAAGACAGAGGAGAGGAGAAGAAGAAGGAGATGAGGAGGAGGAGAAGGAGGGGTAAAAGAAAAATAAGAAGAAAAAAAAAGGGCATCTTGCATCTGCTAACCCTCTTCTCATAATAGGTAGGAGGAATCAAGTCTATAGAATAGAATTCGTAGGATAATGATTTGTTTGTGAGAAGGTCCAGGTCTGTGATTTCCATATCCGGTCCCTTTTAGAAAAATTTCGGGCACTACCTGAATTCAAAATTATGTGAACTAGGGCATGGCCTGGCTTTGGTAAATAGGAAGACTAGTTGAGAATAATTTATGTAAAGGGATGGGGATGCTATATGCTAGCTATCTTTTATTGAAATACTATTTAACAGGGGTTGATGTATACCTTTCTACCTGTAATTTTATACACTATCCATTGTACATTTTCTAGTTCTTACATGTAATTTATAAAACATTTGTACAATGTATAGTTCTTACATTGATTTAATAATTATTAAAACATTTGTACAATGTATAGTTCTTACATTGATTTAATAATTATTAAAACATTTGTACAATGTATAGTTCAGGAAGTAATTTATGAATCGATGGTAGTTATTAGTACGAAATTCAGTCGTTCTCCTAAGGCTAGGTATACACTGGTTAGTCAAGACAAGACAAGACAGGATTAGTAACGTTTAGTCACAGTACTTCACATAGTTGCTTATGAAGCAGCACACACCGATTAGTCATTGCATCGGAGTGTGCTGCTTCATAAGCATGTATGTGAATTACTGTGACTAAACGTGACTAATCTCGTCTTGTCTTGTCTTGACTAACCGGTGTACGCCTAATAACATATCAGCTTTTGAGAAAATAAACGAAATTGAAAATTGAGCTATTTTTTGTAGAAATTATTCTCGATAATATAGGTTATCAGCCACACCTAAAATTGAAAATAATCTCGCAATACTAAAAACGTTACTCTTGTTAAACTCATACTTTATCACCCAAGAGAATTTTTTCAAGATACAGCTATTGGTACTGTGTGTTATCCACTTATTAAATGACCATTGAATACCCAAATTATGCGAAATATAATTTTATTGAATCAACGGCTTTTTTCAACAAGCTCAAAATAATGTTATTTTATTTATGTGTGATTTTTATTGAATTTTTGTTGCATTGAATACTGTATTTTTGTAGAATCAACTGTTATTTTTTCACAAACTGCTAGTTATTAAACAAGCACCGCCCCCCCCCCCAAGCTATCTCCCACTAACTCCACCATTGTTTTCCATTCCTAAACTGTGAAATCTCTTTTCTTAAACCTCTTTTCTCCCCTGCCTTCTCCTTTCTTATCTTCTTTGCTCCTTTATTCTTAACTCTTGTCCTTCGTTTCTTGTCATTTATTATCAGCTTTCACACCTTTCAAAGCTTTTCAATTCTGTTCAAGTTGTAATTCTTTTGACGCGATTCTCAGCTATTCTCACAAGTGTCTGTTTAACAGCTGGATTCCTACTGATCAGTGCACATAAATCTCGAGTTCTTTCTCTCTCCTGATAATCACTTGAAGTTTGGCACTTGAAGCTCTTTCTCTCGTTAAACTGCCCTTGACTTTTGAAACCTTCAAGTGGTACTTAAGTGTTTTTTTGTGTGTAGTACTGCATCCCAATTATAAATGGAGAAGACGCTACAGAAGTGTAGAATTTTCCTCAATAGAGTGTTTTTTCATAAAAGTGTATTAATTGTAAAAATTTTTTACTTATATTACATTATAATAATGATTCACACTGCTTGTATCAATATTTTGTTTTTGCTGTGGTGATGCCCACATGAAAAAATTTCAACAGAACATCACCCGTTTACTAATGAAATGTTAAATGAAAGTTATTCACCATTTAACAAATTAAATGAATAATACCAAATTAAATGAATACTTTTCTTCCACTATTTACTCATTTCATCTTCATCCGTTTTTCTTCTTCTCCTTCTTTTTCTTTATCATTTTCCTCCATCTTTCTCCTTTTCCTTTATCCCTCCTTCATCATCATCATCATCATCATCATCATCATCATCATCATCATCATCATCATCATCATCATCATCATCATCGTCGTCGTCGTCGTCGTCTTCTTCTTCTTCTTCTTCTTCTTCTTCTTCTTCTTCTTCTTCTTCTTCTTCTTCTTCTTCTTCTTCTTCTTCTTCTTTTCTTCCTTCTTCTTCTTCTTCTTCTTCTTCTTCTTCTTCTTCTTCTTCTTCTTCTTTCTTCTTTTCATCTTCTTCTTCTTCTTCTTCTTCTTCTTCTTCTTCTTCTTCTTCTTCTTCTTCTTCTTCTTCTTCTTCTTCCTTCTTATTCTGCTTCTCCTTTCCGTTCTATAGTATCAGCTGTTCCCATTCTCTTTTGTCTCTTAGTGTTCTTCTTTTTCTTTTTGTAATGTTACCTCATTTTTCGTAGACCATCTGCTGCTGTTTATTGTCTCCTCCTCTACTTCTTCTTCTTCTTCTTTTCCCTCTTTTATTTCTTTGTTTTCCTCTTCACTTCGTGAGCCCCAATACCGAAAGATCCTTTTTTTTCTTTCAAAACCTCTGGCGCCTCCACTACCCAACTATACGCAATACAATAAATCAATATCCGTTAGGCTAGGCGTACACCGGTTAGTCAAGACAAGACAAGACAAGATTAGACACGTTTGGTCACGGTAATTCACGGTTGCTTATGAGCGGCACACCGATGCAATGACTAATCGGTGTGTGTTGCTTCATAAGCAACTATGTGAAGTACTGTGACTAAACGTGACTAATCTTGTCTTGTCTTGTCTTGACTAACCGGTGTACGCCTAGCCTTAGACTACTACACAATGTTCCATTTATCTATCTAATGCTAAGCGTCAAATTGAATGAATCTGTACACAACAAGTAATGCATAATAATTAATTACCCTCTTCCACACACAGGCTTTGCCTTTGTGGAGAGATTTCATGAAGCTTATAAAAAAATAGTGTTGTATTTTCTGTAACTATGGTATATTTTAGTTAGATTTAGTTACTACAGTAGTATTGAACTTTATTCAATTGAAACTGTAAGTCTTATATAATATTGTTTGTTTGCAGAAGATGTAATATTGTTGTATGATTTTAATTTTTGTAATGTCATGTCATGAAAAATAAAAACCAATTTGAATTTGAATTTTAATTCACATACGTCTAATATCACCGTTCCTTTTTATTGTTTTACGAGACTACTAAATTTTAATCTAACAGGCACCAGGTTTGAAAGCTGTAGACTACAATGGACTGAAATTTCCCAGAATACAAAACCTTTCTATTCCAGTCTGTTCTTGGCAAGATGAAACCACCATTGTTTTTTTCTTTTTTTTTTGGAGAAGGGAACCGTTTTCGGCAGATATTTTTGACAAGAAGAGTGATAGGACTGATAAAAAGCAGTAGGTTAAAGCTTCGGTAACACCAAAGAAACCATTCTACAAAGAAATTTTCACAAACCAATAGTTCTTCAGGGCTGAACGACGCAAAGGTTTCGCGATAAGCCTTGTCAACCACCTGAGAATACACTGAGCCGATAGCTACTGGAAAAAGAATCCTTAGACCGGCTAATAGCTGTATTCTATCCATGCAGGTTTTGTGTTCACATTATCCTGCCATAATAATGCTAACATAACATGTGTCCAGGTTATCTACAAAAATGTTCAACTTATCTAGGAAGTGTTCTCCAGTTACAACATAAGGAGTGTAACTCGTCAAACAATTTGTAGAAATGATAAGAAAAGGTAATTTCTATTGTGAAAAACGAAAATGGAATCGAAACAGTTGCCTTTTCGGAATGGAATTTGAAACTGATCAATTCATTGTATAGCAGGATCCTATTAACTTGTCAGAAAATATATGTTTTGACGAGCAATATCACACACAATACTTAACCTACAAATGCTGAATCTCGCAGATTATTGAAAAGGTCTTTTAAAAAGTTATTCTTTTGGAAGGTCTTCTTTAAAAAGGTCTTTTGAAGACTTTGAAGGTCTTTAAGACTTTTAAGCCTTTTGATTATTGTGTCGAAATCACTGTTTAATGATTACCGAAACAGCTGATTTCTGACAAGTTGAAAGGATCCTGCTATAGAAATGATAAGAAAAGGTAATTTCTATTGTGGAAAACGAAAATGAAATCGAAACAGTTGCCTTTTCGGAATGGAATTTGAAACTGATCAATTCTGAATTGTATCTTGTATTTTACTCGTGGTTTAAAGGCACTCATAATACAAACATTGCATAAACTACTACAGTAAAACATGTATAAGACGGAACTCGATGGGACTAAAAAATTTTTTCCGTATAAGCAGGTTTCCGGCTTAGACAGGGTGGTCAAATGAAAAGCATGTGAGGTTATAAGTCCTGTACTAAACGGTACTGTATTGACACTTAACATTGAAAACATTGAACACTGATAAAAATATCACGGATTATATTCAAAATGGATTACAGTACTGTACAATAGCTCGTACTTGCATGGACTGATCACTGAATGAAACAATTCGAATTCAATCGCAAAGGATATTATGAGACTAATGAGATGGATTCTATGGCGTCAATATTCTACAATTTGTTTACATTCCACTGGAATATTTAGATTTAAAAGTAGCTTATTGCTCTGATTCTTGGAAACAATAACAGCCATCAATATGCGAGTACATACGTGTAGGAGAGAAGCACGTAAAACCGAGGAGGTCATTGTCTTATATTACTGATTTTGCAATATTCTTCAATGACATCTGGCAAAAATAATACATAGAAAGCTATGTTGGAAATACTGGAAATACATATCATTATGTTTTATTCAAAACAAATATTGAACTCTTTATTTACTAGTTCCAAAGCCAATCCCGTCTACAGAATGTAACAAAAAGAAGAAGCATAATTATCTGTATACCTCCATCAAATTTCCGTCAAATTTACACAGTATTAATTACCGCAAGGGTATTTTAAGCATTCCGTTTCTGCGTTAGGGAGGTTCCGGCTTACAAAGGTGTTTTTACATGTGAATGTATACAAAATTCCTTGGGACCAGAAAAAACATTCAGTTTCAACAGGTTTCCGTCTTACACAGGGTCCGCCTTAGACAGGTTTTACTATTTCAAGACAAATTTAGCGTTTTCGTACCTGAATTTTTTTTAAATAACCATGAAAACTAATCGACTGGGCGCCAGTCGACTGGCAACGTCTGACCAGTAACTCAACGTCCAAACTTTGGCCGCAGACGTGTCGAAATTACCAAGAGCAGATGCTCAGCTGTTGCCCTGTTAGTAGAGGTCTGATAACAGCTGCTGTCTTGTCCTTTATCACACATTACGTCACGAGACAAGGTTTAGAAAGAGTGCAGCAGGTGTTAAGCGATGTCTTCGTATTCTTATTTTCCTCCTTAATTTCACATCTTATTTTTCTTCTTTCTCCTCTTCTTCTTCTACTTCTTCTTCTTCTTCTTCTTCTTCTTCTTCTTCTTCTTCTTCTTCTTCTTCTTCTTCTTCTTCTTCTTCTTCTTCTTCCTCTTCTTCTTCTTCTTCTCCTCCTATTTCCTCCTCCTCCTTCACCTTATCCTCTCCTCCCCTCCTTCTCCTCCTCCTAATGCTTCCTCCTCCTCCTCCTTCTTCTCCTCCTACTCCCACTCCTCCTCCTCATCCTCCTCCTTCACTTTCTCCTCCTCCAAGTTCTACTTCATTTTCCTTCTCCTTCTTCTTCTTCTTCTTCTTTTCTTCTCCTCCTCCTCCTCCTCCTCTTCCTCCTCCTCCTTCACCACCACCTCCTCCTTCACTTCCTCCTCCTCCTCCTCCTCCTCCTCCTCCCTCCTCCTCCAAGTTCTTCTTCTTTTCAGTTTTCTTCTTCTTCTTCTTCTTCTTCTTCTTCTTCTTCTTCTTCTTCTTCTTCTTCTTCTTCTTCTTCTTCTCCTTTTCCTCCTCCTCCTCCTCCTCCTCCTACTCTTCCTCTTTCTCCTCCTCCACCTCCTCCTCCTTCTCACTCTTTCTTCTTCTTTCCTTTCTACTTCTTCTTTTTCTTCTTCTTCTTCTTCTTCTTCTTCTCCTCCTCCACCTTCTCCTCCTCCTCCTCCCTCCTCTTCTTCCTCCTCCTCCTCCACCTCCTCCTCCTCCTCCTCCTCCTCCTCCAAGTTCCACTTCTTTTTCAGTTTTTCTTCTTCTTCTTTTCTTCTTCTTCTCCCTTCTCCTCTCTCCTCCTCCTCCTACTCTTCCTCCTACTCCTCCCACTTCTCCTCCTCCTACTCCTCCTCCTCCTCCTCTCCACCTTCCTCCTCCACCTCCTCCTCCTCAAAGTTCTACTTTTTCTTTTCTTTTTCTTATTCTTCTTTCTTCTTCCTCTACTTCTTCATCCTCCTCCTCCTTCTTCTTCTTCTTCTTCATCTTCTTTTTCTTTTCTTCTTCTCCTTCTTCTTCATCCTCCTTTCTTCTTCGTCCTCTCTCCTTTTTCTTCTCCTTCTCCACACTTCTTTCCCGTTGTTAATGCATTGCCACCAACCTGCTGCCTACCTGTTTTAATGTACCGCCAGCATGTGATGCAATGCAATGCGTTGTTAATTTTATTCATTTTTTATACAGTATTTTAGTCTGATGGGCAGGTGCTATAGTTACAACTGTAGACGCCAGGTGCTCAGTATATGCTATCACTATTACTATATCGTAAAGCAGGTAAGTGTTGTAATATGTATCTAGTATAACTGTATATACACCAGACATTACAGCGAGCAGTTGGGTATCATTTTTATATCACATTGGATTGGACAGCCACGTGGTCTCTTCAAAACTAGTGGCACGCGCTCTGATGCGCTTCTTATTCTTTCTTTTCTGCTTTTTCTCTCTTCCTCCTGGATCGTCCTCTTCCTCTTCCACTTTCTATTCTTTTCGATCTCATTCTCTGTCATCTTCCTCTTGTCTTTGTCTTGTTCTTGTTCCTGTTCCTGTTCTTTTTTTGTTTTCTTCTTCTTCTTCTTCTTCTTCTTCTTCTTCTTCTTCTTCTTCTTCTTCTTCTTCTTCTTCTTCTTCTTCTTCTTCTTCTTCTTCTTCTTCTTCTTCTTCTTCTTCTTCTTCTTCTTCTCCTCCTCCTATGGCTCCTATCTCATCATCCCTTCCACTACAGTCTTCCTTAGTTTTCAGTATTTCAGTCCTTAGTCAAGACAAGACAAGACGATTGTCACGTCTGGTCACAGTATTCACATAGCTGAGCAGCACACCGATGCAATGACTAATCGGTGTGTTGCTTTATAAGCAACTATGTGAAGTACTGTGACTAAACATGACTAATCTCGTCTTGTCTTGTCTTGACTAACCGGTGTACGCCTAGCCTTACTTCCGTCCAATTTCAAAGTTCTTAAACATGTGTTTATATAAGTATACATTTATCAAGTGCTAGAAATATGTGTAGTAGATTTGGCCACCTAAACTAAACACAGAATTATTTATAAATTTCCTACATTAGCTTACATATTTAATAATTTCATCTGTGTTGTACCTAGCGTACTCTGCTATTTATGAACAAAATGGAAACTCTCGGGTAGGGATGGGAAATTTACTACAGAAGTGAAAGTATGGAAGTAAATAAGAGCTGCCTTGCTCTTAGAGGCGTAAAAACGTGTCGTAAAACGCGTACCTTGTAAGAAAATGGGGTTGCACCCCCGCAATACTAAAACAAGCCTCATTTCGCTACCTTCATTTCCGCATGTATTTATTTCCTTCCTACAATACTTATTTTTCTGATTTCTATTGACTTTCTTCACAATATGGGGAAGCGGTTGGTCCCAGAATGGAAAATCCTTAAAAACCTAAAAAATACCTTCACTAGAACCAACAGCGCCAATTCTATAATTTTTAAGCCACTTCTTCTTCTTCTTCATCTTCTTCTTCTTCTTCTTCTTTTTCTTCTTCTTTTCCGCCTCAATTTTTCTGTTCTTTGCCACAACATTCGTCCGCATGCATTGTTGCCCCACTTCCTGCGAAACATAGAATGAAAGAAGATTCAGCATTCTCCTTTATCCTTTGTGATAGGTATCCACACAGATTTTCGCTAAGCCTCCTATCAATCATTCTTTGTTGGGTAACATGATTTGGGCGTTGTAGCTATTCTTTTTTTATTCTTCATCTCCTTTTCTTCTTATTTTCCTTCTTCTCCTCCTTCTTCCAAATTTCAAATTACACTCTAGATTTTTCATAAGGCTAGGTTAGTCAAGACAAGACGACATTAGTCACGTTTAGTCACAGTAATTCACATAGTTGCTTATGAAGCAGCACACACCGATGCAATGACTAATCGGTGTGTGTTGCTTCATAAGCAACTATGTGAAGTACTGTGACTAAACGAGACTAATCTCGTCTTGTCTTGTCTTGACTAACCGGTGTACGCCTAGCCTTAGAAGAACGACTGAATTTCGTACTTATTTCTACCATTGATTCATAAATTACTTCCTGAACTATACATTGTACAAATGTACAATGGAGAGTGTAGGAATTACTTTATAGATTACAGGTAGAAAGGTATACATCAACCCCTGTTAAATAGTATTTCAATAGAAGATAGCTAGCATATAGCATCCTCATCCCCAAGACGAGATTAGTCACGTTTAGTCACAGTAATTCACATATTTGCTTATGAAGCAGCACACACTGATGCAATGACTAATCGGTGTGTGTTGCTTCATAAGCAACTATGTGAATTACTGTGACTAAACGTGACTAATCTTGTCTTGTCTTGACTAACCGGTGTACGCCTAGCCTTATGTTGAAGGTATGATCTAGATTCTAGGATGATAAAAACAGAGAGAGGCCTCAATCAATCAATGATGTATCTCAAATATTCTATCACTAAACTCATTAATTTAACTTTCTTGGAAGAAATTCCCATCTACCGAATAGGCCTAATCATGTACATTTTATGTGTTCTATGTCAAAATTAACATGCGGAATTAATATAGTGGGTTGAGTTATCTCTTAGGCTAGACGTACACCGGTTAGTCAAGACAAGACAAGACGAGATTTGTCACGTTTAGGCACAGTACTTCACATAGTTGCTTATGAAGGAAGACTCACCGATTAGTCATTGCATCGGTGTGTGCTGCTTCATAAGCAGCTATGTTAATTACTGTGACTAAACAAGACTAATGTCATCTTGTCTTGTCTTGATTAACCGGTGTACGCCTAGCCTAAGAACGTGTACACAGTGATTAGATATTTCATACAAATTATTATCCTAAAACTCAACGGGATCTCTGAGACCCCGTAGCGAAGCACGGCTGGCTGTTTGTATAGAAAATGAATAACAAAAAAGTGGATAAATAGCATTTAATTTGGTTACACAAGTAATCCGAACAGCTTTTAGTTGAAATTTGTTGAAAAACATGATTAGTGAACAGTGAATTTGAAAAAAAAAACATTATCGCTTTTGATCGATGTCGTTATGGACTGTTACACAGATTACTCATAAAAAATTTGCTTGCATCGCATGATTTCGTTCATCAAATTTCCCCATAAACCCTCCCCCCCCAACCCCGTTGCCCCTCATTTCAAACAAGTACACATCAATTTATTCACCCTACTAGGACTGAGTGACTATTGCATAATGATAAATAAAGTACCTACGCATGCAATGTCTACAACTCCATGCTTTACGTGGGTAACATTCGGTACTAGGTACAATATCTCCTTCTTCTTCTTCCTCTTTTCATTCTTCTTTTTCTTCTTGTGCTTCTTCTTCTTTCCTCTTACTCATCATTCTCTTCCTTCTTCTTCATCTTCTTGTTCTACTCATTCTCCATCTTCTTCTTCTTCTTCTTCTCCTTTTCTCCTTCTTCCTCTTCTTCTTCTTCTTCTTCTTCTTCTTCTTGTTTTCTTCTTCTTCTCCTCCTCCTCCCTTCCTCATCATTCTCCCCCACTTCCCTCTTCTTCATCTTCTTGTTCTACTCATTCTTCATCTTCTTCTTTTCTTCTTCTCCTTCTTCCTCCTTCTTCTTCTTCTTCTTCTTCTTCTTCTCCTCTTCCTTGCTTCTCCTTCTTCTTCACTTCTTTTCCTTCTTCTTCTTGTTCTTCTTCTTCAACTTCATCTCCTTCTTCTTCTTCTTCTTCTTCTTCTTCTTCTTCTTCTTCTTCTTCTTCTTCTTCTTCTTCAACTTCATCTTCTTATTCTTCTTCTTCTTCTTTTCTTCTTCTCTCTTCTTCTTCTTCTTCTTCTTCTTCTTCTTCTTCTTCTTCTTCTTCCTCTTCTTCTTCTTCTTCTTCTTCTTCTTCTTCTTCTTCTTCTTCTTCTTCTTCTTCTTCTTCTTCTTCTTCTCCTTCTTCTTCTTCTTCTTCTTCTTCTTCTTCTTCTTCTTCTTCTTCTTCTTCTTCTTCTTCTTCTTCTTCTTCTTCTTCTTCTTCTTCTTCTTCTTCTTCTTCTTCTTCTTCTTCTTCTTCTTCTTCTTCTTCTTCTTCTTCTTCTTCTTCTCCTCCTCCTCCTCCTCCTCCTCCTCCTCCTCCTCCTCCTCCTCCTCCTCCTCCTCCTCCTCCTCCTCCTCCTCCTCCTCCTCCTCCTACTTCTTCTCCTCCTCCTAATCCTCCTTCTCCTCCTCCTCCTCCTCTTCCTCCTCCTCCTCCTCCTCCTCCTCCTCCTCCTTCTTTCTTTTTCATCTTCTTCCCATTCTTCTTCTTTTCATTTTCCTTCTTCACCTTCTTCTTTTTTTTCTCTAGCAGAAATGAAGGGGGTCTTGCGTTTGCACGCACATTCAAATTTTCAATATCGATGTCAAAAATTTCATCGCACTCTTAAATCAACACAAATTCATTAGCTGTGTGCACGTAGGAGGGTTTGAAAGGCGACCAAGGCGCCCCTAGCGGAGTTTTTGAATTCGGGTGAATCAACATGAATCGATATGATAGGGCTTATGCATTAAAATAGTAGTTTATGCAATGGATGTATTATGCGAGCCTGTAAACCACGAGTGTGATACCGAGGTTATAATACGAGCGGCAACGCGCGAATATTTTATCTTCTCAAGAGTGGTTTAAAGGCTAAAATACAACCGTTGCATACACCATTTTTATCTACGACCAACAAAAAATAACAATCTAAACTAACCTTGATTCGAGCGACATTCATTCAATGTTCACCTTATAGGTTAGGAAGCTGCTAAAAGCACACACGCATGAGCAACTACAGTGCTTTTATCAGCTGCGATTGTGTTTTTATCCAGAGTGTTTTAAAACTGGAATAGATTGAACTAGGACCGTGTTATAATATACAATCTGTACTGTAATGAGGTCATTACAGTTCAAGTTTCAAATTCTACTGTTTCGATTTCAATATTATGAAACTGTAATGGATTGCGTTATGACACGGTCGTAGGTAAACTACTATTATATTTACCTATATAGATTCAGTATTATGATAAGGGAATGATGCTTCAAATGTTTATTGAGCAATGTTTTGTGAAATAATGAAATTCAATCCATTTCATTTCCTCCCATTTGTATTGTTTCATTATCCACTATGTAGGCAAAGGTATTGATTGTTCCGGGAAAATTATTAAGAGAACCCTCCCTATTAGGTCTACTCATATCACCTCTGGTCAAAATCAATAAAATTCGTTTTGCCAAACTCCCCATCGAAGTAATGGTTCCTTTCCATTTTTGGGAGTGGTACGCTTTTACGCTTGACGATTGACATGGTGAAAACGTCAAAATTATTAACAAAAAACAAAAAATGGCGGACTTTGAAGGTCCAAAAACATCCCCCAATGTAGCAGCCACCCTTAGCCTGTCTGTCAAACATCCCTTTGTGCTTTATTTATGCAAGAAGGGGTTGAAAATCATGGGAATGGAATTTTGGGGATGAAACATCGGGACCACGCGCAAATGGGAACTGAAATTATTATTGGTATGATGCGTGACATTTTGTGTAACATGGAAATAAGTTGCGCCCCGCAAACAGAAGCTAGGTTGTAGGTTGTTATTTTTTCTATTGATTTGAACAATGAATGAGCTCTATCAAAGTAACGAATTTCATTATACATATTGTACATAATAATTTAACGTCTTTCGGAGGAGACGTTAAGCCGTCGGTCCCGACTGCCTAAAAAGTAGTCGTCATATCTCATCATCACCCCACTCATTACCCACGCACAAGCCTAGAGCTCATGTGGGCATCATCCTCAGAAAAAAAAATTAATGTTATTAGCAGCATTGAGAGCCCTTAGTACAAAGTGTCGAGGCTAACGTTTGTCGATGCTACGGTAGCCACCCGTTTTAGTCTAGGACTTGGCTAAATCCCGAGCTCATGAACCGGCCCTAAGTATTTACTGTGGAACCCTAGTCGTTACTTTAATGCAATTTTCTATAATATTTACAATAATTTGTAATATTTATTGAAGCTTGATAATATCCACAATAATTCATTGAAGTGCTTCAACACAGAATATCCTATTTGTACACAAATCTGAGAATGATTTTATTTTATTGAGTAATTTATTTTTTCTGTTTCAATAAATTTGAATGTTAAGGTACTGGAATAGACTTTAGAATTCGTAATTTCTGAAGGGATAGTTTTGGGCTTAAGCCTGTTGAAAAAGTCTATAAGTATTACTTGTTCATAACTGAATAAATAAATCACTTGAATTCAATATTAAACGATATATCAGTCATATTGTGACATTCACAATAATTTGTGAATTTCAGTTAAGAACTACAACTTCATGAATAAATAATTAAATAGACAAATAAATACCCTTTCACATATCCATAAGGCTGTTTTTGGCTGTTCTGCTGTGGAAAAAAAACAAAATCCAAGTAATGTTACCTGTGTTTTTGTTGGATAAATAAAAATAGATAAATACATTTCTTAGGCAGTGATCCATTATTTTGATGTTGATTTAACTCTGAAACGTTTCTCACAAGGAGTAACTTCATGGGAGTACTTTTCAGGTATTTCAAATCAATTTATTATTTATTTCGGTAGGTGGCGTTAGTCTATGAATATTTCATGACACGTTTGCAAAGATAGTCCAATGGGTTTCTGCTACGTTAAATATAGATTTCGTGACCACAGAATTAGCATCTATTGGATTTTAAAAAGATTCTGTTGCAACACTTTTCGTAATAAAACTTTACTAGATATGATAAATTCGATTATTCTAATTACATCAAAATATGTAAATGATTACAATTTCGGTGATTTTCATATTATAAGGAATTACTCATTACACAAGTGATATCACAGATATTTATTGTAAACAAGTGGAATAAAACAAGCAATGTTATCAATTAGGGATGAGTATCGATACATCGATGTTTAAAAACATCATTGTTTTACATCGATGTTTTTAGACATCGATGTTTTCCCCAAATTAAATAATTTCATATTAGCTTTTAATTTTGGTTGTTTTTATTCCTTCAAACTGAATTCAAATCAACAGCCATTGAAATAAGTCATCTTTCGTCCAAGATCGAATGCAGTTTATTAAAGTCTTTGTTTATCTATTTTCTTGCTAGATTTTATTCCACATTGTTCTCTTCAACATTTCTAATTTATTCAATTTGTTTTCTTGTAAATTAACTATTGCCTTTCTCTGATATTATGTTAGTTGCTTGAACCGCCATTGCTGTGACGTTTGTTCAAACCGCCCATTGTGGGAGGAGCTTGTCTAGGCCAATGACAGGCGTTCACCTGGATTGGCCATTCAACTCCAAATCACAGCGTTCAGTCACGAGTATAAATTATGTTGCCCTTTATTTTATTCTAAGTTTACTAGAGATTGATAATTGTGTAACAACCGAGATAGATATCTCGTTGTTTTAATAAAACTGTGATGGCTTTAACAACTTCGGGTTCTTCCATTTAGTATGGATAACTACCAGTATATCACCTTCACTACTACACAGAAAGAATTATTGTAGTTGATAAATCAGATTTTTCAGGCGTTGTATTCTATTCCATTATAAGGCTAGGCGTACACCAGTTAGTCAAGACAATACAAGACGAGATTAGTCACGTTTAGTCACAGTACTTCACATAGTTGCTTATGAAGCTACACACATCGATAAGTCATTGTATCAGTGTGTGCTGCTTCATAAGCAACTATGTGAATTACTGTGACTAAACGTGACTAATCTCGTCTTGTATTGTCTTGACTAACCGGTGTACGCCTAGCCTAAAGGTTGAACTGAACAAGCATGCCAAATTTGAACGCATTTGGTTCAGTAGATTTTTAGCTCTGCTGATGAATGAATGGGTGCCATTTCGCTTTTATATATGTCTATAGATTTACTATACTATCAATAGTAATCAATACTATAGCTAATTCTGCTGCACATGAAATCAATATTAAACTCTGACAATCAGCAAAGGGACAATTATTTTGATCAGGTTGAGCTCACCCCTTGATAACAAGTACACGCGCGACACAGGAATAGATTCAGAGTGAGTGAGAGAGAGAGTGAGTGAGAGCGTGTGAGTGAGAGAGAGTGAGTGAGAGGGAGAGAATCCCCTTCATCAAACACAATCGAAACAGAGCTGGACCACCCCTACAATTTCCCCGGTTTTCATGACATAAATGAAGTCAGAGTCGGAGAGGAATCTCTTTACTGATACGTTTTATACAGTATGTAAGTAAGGTTTTAGTACGCTAAGGGCCGGTTCATGAGCTCGGGATTTAGCCAAGTCCTAGACTAAAACAGGTGGCTACCGTAGAATCGACAAAAGTTTGTCTCGACACTATGTACTAAGGGCTCTCTATGCTGCTAACCCACTAATCTGTCGATACAAACGGTTGTCGATGCTACGGTAGCCACCCGTTTTAGTCTAGGACTTGGCTAAATCACGAGCTCATGAACCGGCCCTTAATGTAGTTTTAGAAATTCTTATATGTGAATAAAACTACTTCAACACATTTTCAACGTCGTTTTTACCGATTTTCGTGTTATCCGACCTGGCCGCGGCTGGTTTAGCTCGGATAACCGAGACTCTACTGTAGTTAGGGGTACCGTAGACCGGGGCGAAGTTGATCAAAAATTAAGGTTTTTTGTTATAAATTTGCTTTAGAAGCCCTAATAAAATTCTAAAAAAAATAGGATTGATTCTATCAGTCTTGTCCTAATTATTACAGCTTGAATATAATTTTTAACATTTTAAACAATCCTTATTTTTTTGTTGAAGACTGATCGACTTCACCCCATATAGTGGGGCGAAGTTGATCAGTCATATAATACAGTGTAAGATCGACTTCACTCCACACATGAGAGATTTTGATCAATTATTAATTTTGTTTTTCTTTGGAATTTTTTCCAGCATCCATAGGGGGATTAATTGTAATTTTAGTAAATGAAGTTCTAAGAGAATTATATCCTTCATAGATATATATTTTTTCCTAGTTTTTATAGTGTTCATTGTAAGGGTGAAACGCAGTTTATTTGAAAAAGTCAGGTGTGATCAACTTCACCCATACTGATCGACTTCGCCCCGGGTTACCGGTAACATACGCTACTCTGAGTTTGTGTCACATAATATGTTGGTGAGTAGTTTACATGAGGGAAATCTAGGACATGTTAAACCGTACCCTAAGGAGACCGAATCCTAGATTTACAGTTTATGTGGAGCTAGTACGATTAGATTGTTTCCTCACGCACTCTCTCTCTCAGACACCAACTCCTACTCATTGTTTCTCTTTCTTCCTCTCTATCTCTCTCTCTCTCTCACACACCCACTCTTACTCTTCTCTCTCTATCTCTGTCTTTCTTTCTCTCTCTATATGAGTCGAAATCCTAGGTGGATAGGTTCCTCCAACTATTGGAAGGGTCACAAGTATGTTAGATCCCCTTTGGGATCCAAGATTTAAGCAGCCCCGCTCTGGACTCGATATGTTTTTGAATTATTGATACAAGTGTGGCATCTACCACAAGTTTTCGGGCTAAAACAAGTTTTCGAGTTATTTCAATGCTAAATTACAAATGCCCGCCTTATTACAAATTTATTTTGAAATATTTCGTCAGATAAGGTTGCTTCATTTTTTCACAGCAGAACTTGACCTTGGCCTTGACCATGCCAAATTTCAACAAGATAAGTCAAACCATTCTGGAGAAAAAAAATAAAAAGTAAAAAAAAAAACAATATGACGACTAGAAGGTAAACGAAGCATTTTAGGACCCATATTTAATCGAACTTTTTCTCAATTTTAATGTCAGGAAACCGCTCTCGAAGTTTGTCCGTCTATCTTAGAATCACCCTGTATACAATCATAAAATTGAAACATATCTTACTCTATCGAGATTTTCATTCTGCTCCAGACGTCTTTCTCCAAATCAAATCTAGAACAGCAGAAATTTCAATCCGTATCAATTTCCTTGATACACGTATCAAAGTAGAATATGGTCGGCGGGAAATCCATTCAATTTAAGTAGAACTGCACAAATACCTCCCCCATTCACTCAGGCACTTCCGTCTCTCATCCTTCTCCTCCTCCTCTTCCGCCCTTTACTACTACTCCCACTACTTCTCCACCTCCCCCTCATCCTCTCTCTTCTCCTTTTTATCGACCTTCTTCATCTCTTCCTGCTCTTCCTCCTTCATTTCCTCCTTCTTCTCCTCCTCCTTCATTTCCTCCTCTTACTCCTCGTCCTCCTCCTACTTCTCTCATCATCCTCCTCCCCGCCTCCTACTACTACTCCCACTACTTCTCCTCCTCCTCCTCCTCTTCCTCCTCCTCCTCTTCCTCCTTCTTCTCCTCCTCCTCCTCCTCCTTCATCCTCTTCTACTCCTTCTCCTACACCTCCTCCTTCTTCTCTTCCTCTTTCTTCTCCTCCTCCGCCTCCTCCGCCTCCTACTACTACTCCCACTACTTCTCCACCTCACCCTCATCCTCCCTCTTCTCCTCCTTTCCTTCTTCTCTTCCTCCTCTTCTTCCACATCCATCTCCTCCTCCTTCACGTCCTCCTGCTACTCCTCCTCCTCCTTCTTCTTCTTCTTCCTCCTTCTTCTCCTTCTCATCCTCCTCTATTTTCTTCTCCTTCTTCCCCTATACCTTCTTCTCATTCTCTTCCTCCTCCTCCTCCTCCTTCGTCTTCTCCTCTTTCTCTTTCTTCTCCTCCTCTCACTTCTTCTCCTTTTCCGCCTCCTACTTCTCCTCCTCCTCCTTATCATCCCTCTTCTCTTCCTTTTCCTCCACCTCTTCCTTCTTCTTCTCTTCCTCCTCTCCCTCCTTTTCTCCTTCTTCTCCTTCTTCTTCTTCTCCTCCTCATTCTCGTTCATCTCCTTCTCCTCCTTCTTGCCTCCTCCTCCTTCTCTTCATCCTTCTCCTCCTCCTCCTCCTCCTTCGTCTCTTCCTCTTTCTCCTTCCTCTCTTCCTCCTCCCACTCCTTCTCCTTCTCCGCCTCCTACTTCTCCTCCTCCTCATCATCCTCCTCCACCGCCTCCTACTACTACTCCCACTTCTACTACTCCCACTACTTCTCCACCTCCTGCTCCTCCTCCTCCTTCTCATCACCCTCCCTCTCATCAGTTCGTCTCTGTCTCCCACTCCGTCATCCATTGATGTACCACGCCCTTTTATTCATCTGCTACAAAGAGGAAACCCCCTACGGAGCTTCCTATGTGTAGCGAGGCCGTCTGTGACGATTCAGCTGACGTGGCAAGTCGGTGTGCCCGGATCAAAGACCCAGACCGCTATGCAACGCCTCCTACCATCCCCCCTCCACAACCCATCCCTGGCTGTAAAACCAATAAACATACCCCCCAACTTTTTTTGTGATTTCTTTCTTCCCCCCCCCTCGTTCGTTTCCTTATCACACACTGTCTTCAACCAGCATTGAATATAATACTCTATATATAGCAGGTTCGAATTAACTTGTCATAAATCAGCTGTTCCAGTAATAATTAAACAGTGATTTCGACACAATAATCAAAAGGCTTGAAAGTCTTTAAAGTACCTTTTTAAAGGAGACCTTTCAAAGAATAACTTTTTAAAAGACCTTTTTAATAATCTACGAGATTCAGCATTTGTAGGTTAAGTATTGTGATCATATGCTCGTCGATCATTTGTTTTACGACAAGATAAATGGATCCTGCTATACAGTGTTTCTAAAATAGACCGACAAACTTCGTGAGCGGTTTTCCGACATTTGTATTCTGACGGGCATTTGAAATTTTAAATTGAAATAACTTGTTGTTTACCGCCATTTTGAAATATTTCGTCAGATAAGGCTGCTTCATTTTTCACAGCTGTCCTTCATTTTGGCCTTGATCATGGCAAAATTCAACAAAATTAGTCAAACCATTCTCGGGAAGGAAAAAAGTAAAAAAACAAAAGCATCATTTGATTTTTTTTGCTTTATTCTTTGATTCCTTCAGCAGCATTTAGAGATTTCTCTCTAGTGTTTACCATTACTGTCTTTCCCTTTCTCTCTCTCTCTCTCTCTTTCCTCGTCTCTCTCTATGCTTTCTGTCCTCTCTTCCTCTCTCATTTCGTTGTACATTTGTGCAAGTGTGCAGCCCAGATTCCAGGGGATGATGGGACTCCACCCCCAATTCGCAGTTTGTATTATCGGAGGGTCAAAGCCCTTTCCTAATGATACGCAACATATTGCCACGTTGCAAGTGGTTTGATACGTTCAAAATACAACATAAGTCACCTTAAAATCTTGATAATAATAGGTATGTTAATGAACTTCATTTGGAATAAAAATAGTTACAGTATTCAATTCATTAAGTACAAACCATAAGTTGAGGGAGCTTATTAAATAAAATGATAATAAACTAATAAATTTAATTTTGAGCTTACTAAAAATATGAAAATACATATATAGGTACACCCATTCAATTCGGCGGACCGCGAACAACTTAGGCTAGGCGTACACCGGTTAGTCAAAACAAGACAAGACGAGATTAGTCACGTTTAGTCACACTACTTCACATAGTTGCTTATGAAGCAACACACACCGATTGATCATTGCATCGGTGTGTGCTGCTTCATAAGCAACTATGTAAATTACTGTGACTAAACGAGACTAATCTCGTCTTGTCTTGTCTTGTCTTGACTAACCGGTTTAGCCTTACAATCAAAACCTCCACGGCCTAAGGCGATGCTCTGCTGAATTACTCTCAAAAAAATACTGTAAAAATCATAGTTATTTGCCATCCGCCAAACTAAATGAACACACCCATAGATAGGCTACAATTCTATAATGTTAAGTACGACTTGAATTCTAGAGTATGATACTTCTAATACATATAATGAACGTCATTGAAAATATAAGTAATTACAATATTCGATTCCCTAAAGAAAGAATAAACTATGAAAACTTATTTGAGGATATGAATATGAGATTAAATAATGCTAACGGTAATATGATGGTTTTGTATCTACATGAAACGGCGGAGTTTGGACGTATAAATGACCATTCTTGAAAAAGGATATACAAGGATTTCCTTTCCATTAACACTTGGCCGTGAAAGAGATAAGATAAGATAAGATTACTTTATTCATGTAGATAACAATAATTATAACTGCTCAGATTCTAGATTACAAAAGTTGTAAGTATAAGTAATGTTATTCTATCAATTTTATGAATTTCAACTAATAATTTTCAACAATATATGTGCTAACTAGATGCAGCGTGATAAAGTTGAAATCATTGAGATTTTTCTACATGAATCGGCGAATTCTTGGAAAGGTTGTCCAAGGATTTACTCTCCATTAACACTTGGCCGTGAAAGAGATAGATAGAGAGAGAAAGAGCGAGAGAAAGATAAAGAGCAAGTGAGAGACACAAACCCCGAAAACAAAAGAGAAAAACAGTGAGGAAATAGCGAGCGAAAAGGGAAAGAAAAGCGTTGTCGTAGTAGTAGTAGTAACAGCAGAGATCGATAGAGGGATGTCTGGACGTAGCGACGTTGCCAATTCGTCGCCAGAGCAGGGTGCGTCGGCCTCAGATCGGCGGCACCACTTGGCAACAGTGCATTACTATGCGCAGGATTTTTCGGGGGTTGGGGGGGGCGCATATTTACTACGACACCCGGACGGCCAGCCTGTCATTGACACGATGGCAGGTTGCGAGATAAAAGGGGTAGGAGGAGGTGCAGGAGGAGGAGGAGGAGGAGGAGGAGGAGGAGGAGGAGGAGGAAGGCAGGGAAGAAGGATACAGGAGACGCTGTGACGCTGTATCTCCGACATCAAAGATTGGGAAAGAAGGAGGAGGAGGAGGAGGAGGAGGAGGAGGAGGAGGAGGAGGAGGAGGAGGAGGAAGAGAAGGAGGAGAAAGGAGGAGGAGGAGGGAGGAAGAGGAAGGAGGAGGTGGAGGAGGAGGAGGAGGAGAAGAAGTTGGAGAAGGAGAAGAGGAGGAACAGGAGGAGGAGGAGGAGGAGGAGGAAGGAGGAGGAGGAGGAGGAGGAGGAGAGGAAGGAGAGAGGAGGAGGGAGGAGGAGGAGGAGGAGGAGGAGAGGAGGAGAAGGAGGAGGAGGAAGGAGGAGGAGGAAAGGAGGAGGAGGAGAGGAGGAGGAGGAGGAGAAGGAGGAGGAGGAGAAGGAAGAGGAGAAGGAGGAGGAGGAGGAGGAGGAGAAAGGAGGAGGAGAGGAGGAGGAGGAAGAGGAGGAGGAGGAAGGAGAGGAAGAAGGAGGAGGAGGATGAGGGGAGGAGGAGGAGGAGGAGGAGGAGGATGGAGAAGGAGGAGGGAGGAGGAAGAGGAGGGAAAGGAGAAGGAGGAGGAAGAGGAGGAGAGGATTGGAGGAGGAAGGATGAGAGGAGGAGGAGGGAGGAAGAGGAGGAGGAGGAGGAGGAGAGGAGGAGGAGGAGGAGGAGTAGGGTGAGGAGGAGGAGAAGTTCGTGTTGACGGTGGAGTAGTTGATGGAGTATGAGGTGTTGGGGTATGAAGAGGAGGAGGAGGAGAGAAGCTTGAATAGGATGAAGAGGAGGAGGAAAAGAGGGTGTGACGTCGCGACGCTGTATTTCCCAGGTCGAAGACCAGTAGTGTTGTAGCTCAAACGCTAATCAAACCTTTTACCTTTCCCCCCCCCACCGATAAGAAAAAACCCACCCCACACCAACACTTTTCGCGCTCGCTTCACGTAGAATGAAAAATGAACAGAGCTGAAGAAAACATCACTCATCAATACTAACTATGTCAATTTAGGCTATATCGACTGATGATTGCTTTACAGATTAAACTAATAATGCACCATTAAGTCTTATTACCATTGATGCACATAAAAGTCTTAAAGACCTTTGAAGTCTTTAAAAGACCTTTTTAAAAAAGACCTTTCAAAGAATACATTTTCGAAAGACCCTTTGAATAATCTGCGAGATTCAGCATTTGTAGTTTAAGTATTGTGATACTGATCTTCAAATCAGCTGGTTTTCGCCAAACTAAATGAATCCTTCCACATCTTAGAACGTTATTCACAGGTGGCGTCAAATTCAAAAATTACTACTCCATAAGGATACATTGATAAATAATTTCAAAGTCCTTTAGAATGAATTTCTTATGGTTCAGGACCTTGATATATGGCTAAGAACCATCCTTTGGTTGAAATGATCGGTCAAGCGGTGTCTGAGTTTATCACTGACATATATAGCAGGAATAATTTAATTCGGCGAAAACAAGCTGATTAGGCGACCAGTATCACAATACTTAACCTACAAATGCTGAATCTCGCAGATTCTTGAAAATGTCTTTTAAAAAGGTATTCATTGAAAGGTCTTCTTAGAAAATGTCTTTTGAAGACTTTAAGGGGCGGTTCATAAGCTCGGGATCTAGCCAAGTCCTAGACTAAAACGGGTGGCTACCGTAGCATCAACAAACGTTTGTCTCGACAGGTTAGTGGGTTAGCAGCATAGAGATAGAGAGCCCCTTAGTACATAGTGTCGAGACTGACGTGTCGGTGGCCACCCGTTTTAGTCTAGGACTTGGCTAAATCCCGAGCTCATGAATCGATCATAAGGCTAGGCGCACACCGATTAGTCAAGACAAGACAAGACGAGATTAGTCACGTTTAGTCACAGTTCTTCACATATTCTCTTATGAAGCAACACACACTGATGCAATGACTAATCGGTGTGTGTTGCTTCATAATCATAAGCAACTATGTGAAGTACTGTGACTAAACGTGACTAATCTCGTCTTGCCTTGTCCTGACTAACCGGTGTACGCCTAGCCTAAGTCTTCGGATAATTGTGTCAAAGCTGCCTTAAATCAGCAGTAGTTTTCGCCAAACTAAATTATTCCTGCTATACCAACTAACTCTTTTATACTTATAGATTTGTATCAACATTAACATAGTATCTTTGTATCGTATTTTGAAATCTTACCCACATAAATAATCGACAATCCGGGTGTTTGAAGAATGAATAATCAGAATTCTATTTTATGGAAAATGCATCGCAGTACAAGGAAACTGCATTTCTGGTTTAGACAGGATATTGCGGAGTAAATAGGTCAGCTAGTCTGCGAGTTAAAGCTTCATGACCTAGTTTGAAAAGCTGTAGTGCACTCACTACTATCTCTATCCAGGCTGAGAGTTCTTTCAAGATAGTTCAAATCATCAAAAACAGAAGAAGAATGACTACGGAGAAAGAAAGAAGGAGAAGAGATAAAAGAAAAGAGGAGAGGAGTAAAGGTGGAGGAGGAGGAGAAGGAGGAGGAGGAGATGGAGGAGGAGGAGAAGGAGGAGGAGGAGGAGAAGGAGGAGAGAAGGAGGAGAAGGAGGAGGAGGAGCAGAAGGAGGAAAGAAGGAGGAGGAGAAGAAAGAGAAGGAGGAGGAGGAGAAGAAGGGAGAAGGAGGAGAAGGAGAGCAGGAGGAGGAGAAGGAGGAGGCTGCGGAGAAGGAGTAGAAGGAAGAGGAGGAGGAGAAAGAGGAGGAGGAGGAGGAGGAGAAGAAGGAGAAGGAAGAGGAGGAGGACAAAGAGGAGAAGAAAGAGGAAAGAAGGAGAAGGAGAAGACGGAGGAGGAGGAGCTTTTTGCTGTTTGCTTTTCCTTCTAATTAATCATCGTATCCTCCTACGCATCCAGTCATTTCATTTCCCCTTCATCTTCTTCTTCTTGTTTTCTTTTCTTCCTCCTCCTGATCCTGCATCTTCACCTACTTCTTTTC